>JAUIMM010000062.1:1880000-2285000 GCA_031769625.1 Taudactylus pleione | reverse complement strand
ACTGTGCTGCCCCCGTCTACGGGGGGCATGGTCATGACATCTTGGACATCTTTTCTTATTTGTATTAGCCTCCATGAAGTATTCTTGACTGGTACATTAAAACACAGTCAAACATAATTGTCCTGATATTTAGTTTTTAATTCGGCGTCTTTCACTTTAAGCCAGCAGTCATATGAGCATGACAAGGTGAAGACAAACATTTCCATGCCTATTTTTATAATATTACATCTAATCCTTCTCTGTGCCGCACAAACAGTATATAAAAGCTCAGGCAGACTTTTCCCCATGTAATGGCACTCAGCCTTCACAAATAAACATCTACCTAACCCATGTTTTTCTCATTTGAAGAGCAAGCAAAAGAGCTCTCACTGAACTACATCTGAACAGCCGCTGTTTGGCTTGGCCCACACATGGACAGAGTACAGCTCCATGCAGGGAATGGGAAAGTGGAGCAGGGCGTGTTGTTAGCTTTGAGGTGGCCAGGGAGGGTCCTGCCAGCAGACACCATGTGCTCACTCATGCACTTTAGGAAAATACACCTTCATAACAACATCTGAGCTATGTACATGCTACACAAGAACCTTTTGTCTGCCGGAGGAACTCTCCGAGTCATAAGATCAGATGGAAAAGAAACAGTCTGCAAATCAGTGGCCAACACAACTTTCACCCTGAACTCTGAAAACTTACAGGTGCGCTAAAGAAAAAACACACGATGTGCGCGGCGCTGCCCTGACAGCACCACGGTCTCATTACAGAACTTGGCGTTTCAGAATGGCGCAATTGCAGTCTAACATGTGAACTGAAAAACTTCTACACGGGTGAATCTGTAAAATGGGCCAAAATTGCTCCAAAAGTCTTGAAATTAAATATCTGCAGGTGACCAGGAACCTTTTCTTCTTACAGTGTCTATAGAAAATGTATTTGCACATATATGTACAGTTTTCTGTAAATATATAACATTATATAAGAGGTGAATAAATATTACACTTGGAGAGTATTTATGTCACTGATTTAGAGTTTTACAGTATCTGAGTAGAGAAATAGCAGCCCAGTACATTATATCGCACACTCCTGAATACTGCAGACACCTACTGAGGGATGTTGTCAGGGTACCGGCGTCCACTATCCTGGCTCCCGAAATCCCGACACTAGAAGCCCGACATGGGACTAAAGATAGGCATTGAAATCGTGACGCCTATCATTAGCCCCACAACAAAATCCCGACACCGGCATACCAAACGAAGGTAAGCCGGGTGTCTTGGGTTCTGGCCGTGGGGGGGGGGGGTTAGCTTTAGGAACCCCTGTGGGTACTTAGGTTTAGGCATCCCCCCCCCGGGAGGGTTAGGTTAAGGGTGCTGGAAGAGGGGGTTAGGCTTAAGCACCAACAGGGGGAGGTTATGGTTAGGCACTAAGGGGGAGGTTAGAGTTAGGCACCACTAAGGGAGGGTTAGGGTAGGGAGAGGGGAAGGTTAGGGTACTTACCACCCCCCGTCGGGATTTCAAACCGTCGGTCTTCCGCTGTCGGTATTTGATCCAGCGGCTATTCAGCCGCCGGCATTACAGACCGATTCCCCTACTGATCAGCTCTATTTGTACTCTGCATGTTAGACTTCAACAATCCCGATCAATAGCTTATTGAGGGATGATGCATCTACTTAGTTAAAAATAGATACATTTACCAAATCACACTCTCAGACAAGGAGGTAATTGAACAGTGGATGTTGTATGATTCTTACACTTCACTTCAATACAGAAGTCATTAAACCTTCGGAATAAGATAAGTACAGACGATTACAATTTGCTCCACCATAGTAATTGTACCACTTGGTCAACACTGAGGAACATGGACGTTACTGCTGGTAAAAATGTCCGGGGATAAGACTTTGGCCAGCAAGGGTAAGTGCCTTTTAGGGGTAGAGGTAGAGGTAGAAGGTGCTATTATCAGAACCTATGGATGTCCAGGGGCAAATGGAGGATTTATGGGGGGGCTTTCCATATATGTGCTTTTTCTATATTTAATACTTGGGCCAGTCTAATGTCTTGGCTTCCCTGAACATAAGTCAAGTGAAATAAGGGAAAATCAACCGACCTGGAAGCCTATATCCCTGTCAGGAGCCGTATGTCTTGCAGCGGCTGAAGAGCTGGAGCAAAGAGCCACTTGGATCACAAAATAAAATGTTTAAACAAATAATATTTAAAAGAAAGTCTCCCTTCCCCAAAAGGGATCTAAGGAGCTGATTCAGACCCGCTCGCTAAGATGCGATCGCTCGTAGTTGGTCGATGGTTGTAATCTGCGCATGCGTATGCATCGCAATGCACGTGCACAAACCAGTGAGAGCGCTCGTGAAGAAATTGCTCACTGCGCATAGACAGCCCAGCAGAGTGAGTGACAGGAGAAGCCGTCTGTCGGTGGTGACAGGGGCAGGCCACTAGAAACAGGGGAGTGGAGGTGCGAACGCAGGCGTGCCTGAGTGTTTCAACGCTGTTTCAGAGGCGTGCATAATTAAGAGGCAGCGTCATAGAACACGTCACCTGGTTGTATTTCACACTGAAGTGATCGCAGTGCTTGCGGCAGGGTATAGTCCACCTCAAGCACTGCGAGCGCATCCGATGGTGCTCGATGTACCAATGTGTTCATGCTCTTCCAGGAGATGACGTGCGCAAGTGGGCATCTTATGAATGACTGGTGGGCATAGGCATTCACAAAGTGATCGCTCGCCAAGACATAGTGGGCGTGCTAATGCCATACCGTGCTATCGCCTGCCTTGCTGTTCGTGCGCTGCATTTGCGAGCGGGTCTGAATGAGCTCCTAAATACCAGCACTCATAGCCGGGGCTGTTACAGCAATTAAAATATCTATGAATGTATCAGTGAACTATATTGTTTCAATGTAATTAGTCGAGGCCGAACCCCGTGTGGGGTACAACAGCTATTAACCAATCATAGTGGCTTAATCAAGCTGTGACCAATCAAAGAGAAGATGCTCTGTATTGGTTGGTAAGGGGTCTATGTATTAAGCCTTGGAGAGAGATAAAGTGGCTGGAGATAAAGTACCAACCAATCAGCTCCTAAATGTCATTTTTCAAACACAGGAAACAAACGAAGGTAGCTCCTAGCACTAGATCACCTAATTATGATTGGATAAATCTATACTATATGTTTGGAATGGATATGTTCAGGAAGGTGCTCCCAGAAGAAGAAACTGATTCAAGGAAAAAGAAGAGCATAAACAAGTACTTCCCTATGGGACTCACTCAATTCTAGATGTACATAAATTAGGGGTGTGCACCGGCCACTTTTCGTGTTTTGTGTTTTGGTTTTGGATCTGGATCTTTCTTCGTGTTTTGGATCTGGATTGGTTTTGCCAAAACCACCCTTCCGTGTTTTGGGTTCTGGGTTTTGTGTTTTGGATCTGTATTTTTTTGAAAAAAAGCATAAAAACAGCTAAAATCACAGAATTTGTAGGTTTTTCTGCTCCTATGCTATTATTAACCTCAATAACCTTAATTTCCACTCATTTCCAGTCTATTCTGAATACCTCACACCTCACAATAGTGTTTTTATGTCCAAAAGGTTGCACCGAGGTAGCTGGATGACTATGCTAAGCGACACGAGTGGGCGGCACAAACACGTGACCCATCTAGGCGTGAAACTGCAGTGGCAGACAGGATGGCATTGAAAAACTAGGCCCCAAACTGTACATAATGCAAAGAAAAAAAAGAGGTGCAAGATGGAATTGTCCTTGGGCCCTCCCACCCACCCTTATGTTGTATAAACAGGACATGCACACTTTAACAAACCAATCATTTCAGCGCCAGGGTCTGCCACACAAGTGTGGCTGAAATGATTGGTTCGTTTGGGCCCCCACAAAACAAGCTGGCAATTTATCTGTCCCTGCACAAACTGGCTCTACGGAGGCAAGATGTCATCCTCATCCTCCTCATCCACCGATTCCTCACCCTCTTCAGTGTGTACATCCTCATCCTCACAGAGTATTAATTCGTCCCTGCTGGAACCACAGGTCCCTCTGTACGTTCTGGAGGCTGGTCTCCCTGGAAGAGTTGATAATTCATTTTATGAACATCATCTTCTCCACATTTTGTGGAAGCAACCTCCTACGCCTTTCGCTGACAAGGTTCCCGGCTGCACTAAACACTCTTTCGGAGTACACACTGGAGGGGGGGGTAACTCAGGTAAAATAGAGCCAGTTTGTACAGGGACCTCCAAATTGCTTCTTTTTCCTGCCAGTACAGGTACGGACTGTCTGACATGCCTACTTGGATGCTGTCACCGATGTAATCCTTTAACAGACAGACGCACGCTTGTCGCTGCTGCTTTGAGGATTCAAGTGCGGCTACAGCCCACACAATTCACAAAGACAGAAAAAAAAAGAATATTTTTATTGTTTGTGGAGCACACTTTGAGGGTTACACCACCCTTTAACAGACAGACGCACGCTTGTCGCTGCTGCTTTGAGGATGCAAGTGCGGCTACATCGCACACAAGTCACAAACACATTAAAAAAATAGTTTTTTATTTTTTGGAGCACTTTGAGAGTTACACCACCCTTTAACAGACAGATGCACGCTTGTCACTGCTGCTTTAAGGATGCAGGTGCGGCTACAGCCCACACATTTCACAAAGACCGAAAAAAAAAGAACAATATTTTAATTGTTTGTGTAGAACACTTTGAGGTGTCACCACCCTTTAACAGACAGACGCACGCTTGTCGCTGCTGCTTTAAGGATGCAGGTGCGGCTACAGCCCACACAATTCACATAGACAGAAAAAAGAAGAAGAATATTTTTATTGTTTGTGTAGCACACTTTGAGGGTGTCACCACCCTTTAACAGACAGACGCACGCTTGTCGCTGCTGCTTTAAGGATGCAGGTGCGGCTACAGCCCAAACAATTCACATAGACAGAAAAAAGAAGAAGAATATTTTTATTGTTTGTGTAGCACACTTTGAGGGTGTCACCACCCTTTAACAGACAGACGCACGCTTGTCGCTGCTGCTTTGAGGATGCAGGTGGAATCTAGACGGGATTTGGAACTGAGGACACACTACCTCCATCAATTGTCTAAATCCCACTGCACTAATGTCGGATACCGGACGCACGTCTAACACCAACATAGCAGTCAAGGCCTCAGTTATACGTTTTGCTTCAGGATGATTGCTGTCGTACTTCATCCTCATCGCTAGGGACTGTTGGAGGGTCAATTGTTTAGTAAAAGTAGTGATGTTCCTACTTCCTCTCTGGGATGATGAACAACTCCCAGCAGCAGCAACAGCACTAGGAGGAAGTGGTTCTTGATCTTTCCCTATTTTATTTTTATCGGAGAAAGTTTGGTCCTCCATTTATGTTATATTGATATATATACGTGCGGCTAAAGCGCACACAAACACAGAAAATATTTTTTTATTTTTGCTGGAGAGTAGTGCACTTTGTGGGTTACACCACCCTTTAAGAAATGAGCCAGCCGGCTCTTTACTTATGGGACACAGGCGCACGCTTGGCGCTGCTCCTTTGTTGATGCACGTGCAGCCAGAGTGCACACAAGTCACAAACACAGAAAATATATATTTTTTTGGTTTGGAGTGTACTTTGGGGGTTACAGAACCCTTTAACGGTCAAGCCAGCCGGCCCTTTACTTATGACACAGGCGCACGCTTGGCACTACTTTGTTGATGCACGTGCGGCTACTGCGCACACAATTCACAAACACAGAAAATAATTATTTTTTTGGTTTGGACTGGAGTGTACTTTCGGGGGTTACAGCACCCTTTAACGGTCTAGCCAGCCGGCCCTTTACTTATGACACAGGCGCACGCTTGGCACTACTTTGTTGATGCACGTGCAGCTACTGCGCACACAATTCACAAACACAGAAAATAATTTTTTTTTTTGTTTGGACTGGACTGTACTTTCGGGGGTTACAGCACCCTTTAACGGTCAAGCCAGCCGGCCCTTTACTTATGACACAGGCGCACACTTGGCACTACTTTGTTGATGCACGTGCGGCTACTGCACACACAATTCACAAACACAGAAAATAATTTTTTTTTTGGTTTGGACTGGAGTGTACTTTGGGGGTTACAGCACCCTTTAACGGTCAAGCCAGCCGGCCCTCTACTTATGACACAGGCGCACGCTTGGCACTACTTTGTTGATGCACGTGCGGCTACTGCGCACACAATTCACAAACACAGAAAAAAATTTTTTTTTTGGTTTGGACTGGAGTGTACATTTGGGGGTTACAGCACCCTTTAACGGTCAAGCCAGCCGGCCCTTTACTTATGACACAGGCGCACGCTTGGCACTACTTTGTTGATGCACGTGCGGCTACTGCGCACACAATTCACAAACACAGAAAATAATTTTTTTTTTGGTTTGGACTGGAGTGTACTTTGGGGGTTACAGCACCCTTTAACAGTCAAGCCAGCCGGCCCTTTACTTATGACACAGGCGCACGCTTGGCACTACTTTGTTGATGCACATGCGGCTACTGCGCACACAATTCACAAACACAGAAAATAATTTTTTTTTTGGTTTGGACTGGAGTGTACTTTGGGGGTTACAGCACCCTTTAACGGTCAAGCCAGCCGGCCCTTTACTTATGACACAGGCGCACGCTTGGCACTACTTTGTTGATGCACGTGCGGCTACTGCACACACAATTCACAAACACAGAAAATAATTTTTTTTTTGGTTTGGACTGGAGTGTACTTTCGGGGGTTACAGCACCCTTAACGGTCAAGCCAGCCGGCCCTTTACTTATGACACAGGCGCACGCTTTGCACTACTTTGTTGATGCACATGCGGCTACTGCGCACACAATTCACAAACACAGAAAATAATTTTTGTTTTGGTTTGGACTAGAGTGTACTTTCGGGGGTTACAGCACCCTTAACGGTCAAGCCAGCTGGCCCTTTACTTATGACACAGGCGCACGCTTGGCACTACTTTGTTGATGCACGTGCGGCTACTGCGCACACAATTCACAAACACAGAAAATATATTATTTTTTTAGCACTAGGGGGGAGCACCCCTGTTGGACAGAGCACCCCCTGGACAACACTACAGCACCCCTTTAGGACTGGGACACTGCACAGGACTTTGGAGTGGACACAGCCCCTATGGAGAACTGACTGCACAACACAGTCCAGCCAGCCCCTATGGACTTTGAAGTAGTGGACACAGCCCCTATTAACAACAGCAGCACAGCACAACACAGCCAGCCCCTATGGACTTTGAAGTAGTGGACAACAGCAGCACTACACTACACTACACTACACAGCCCTAACTCCCACCCTCCCTCTTCACTGTCCACAGCCGAGTGAGAAAATGGCGCCGACGCGGGTACCTTATATAGGATCCAAAACCCGCGAGACTCGGAAGGCGGGATGATGACGTTTTGCCTCGATTTCAGATCCGAGTCAGGCGGGAAAAGTCGAGCCTGATTCGGATCGGACTCGGATCGGGGGGGCTCGGGGGGGTTCGGATTTCAGAAATCCGAACCCGCTCACCCCTAACATAAATTAATTATAATATTTATGTTTGGGTTCACTTACACAGTACACACAAATAACATGAATAGTTGTGTTCAATGGGGTACCTGGACTTGATGAAATTATAATATCAGTCAATTGAGGTCCGTTCTCCCTTTCAATAATTAAAAAACATAAACACTAAACTTGTGAAAAGAAAAGGCAAAAATATGTGGAAGACATAAGAAGTATGAAAAAAGACAACAATCAAAGACAATATAAAATTATGCCACATAACCTGTTAAATCAAATGAATGTAAAATTATTATTATAATGTTCCTGTAGTCCCATAGGGTTGTAGTTCGGCGCCGGTCTAAATACCGGTGCCAAAATCACGACAGGTCGGGATCCCGGCACCAGTATCCCGCCCGCCTGCATCCCGAAGGTAAGTATCGGGGTGTTAGGGGGAAGTTAGGGTTAGGTAGCGAAGTTAGGGTTATGCATTAGGGGGAGGGTTAGGGTTAGGCACCGGGTAGGGAGTGTTAGGATTAGGGTGCAGGCAGGGGGAGGTTAGGTTTAGGCACTAGGGGGGAGGTTAGGTTTAGGCACCAGAGAGGGGGTGTTAGGATTAGGGTGCGGGCAAGGGTAGGTAAGGTTTAGGCACCGGGGAGGGGGAGGTTAGGTTTAGGCACCGGGGAGGGGGAGGTTAGGTTTAGGCACTAGGGGGGGAGTTAGTGTTAGGCACTAGGGAGGGTTAGGGTAGGGGTTACAAAAACACTTACCTGTCTTCCCTATGGGTGTCGGTATTCTGACCAGCGGCATCCCAACAGCCGGGATTTCCTACTCAACCCGTTACGTATGGTCCCACTACAGTAGGGATACTGCCAGTTATAAGCGTATATATATGTGTGTGTGTGTGTGTGTATATATATATATATATATATATATATATTAGGGGTGAGCGGGTTCGGATTTCTGAAATCCGAACCCCCCGGAGCCCCCCCGATCCGAGTCCGATCCGAGTCAGGCTCGACTTTTCCCGCCTGACTCGGATCTGAAATCGAGGCAAAACGTCATCATCCCGCCTTCCGAGTCTCGCAGGTTTTGGATCCTATATAAGGTACCCGCGTCGGCGCCATTTTCTCACTCGGCTGTGGACAGTGAAGAGGGAGGGTGGGAGTTAGGGCTGTGTAGTGTAGTGTAGTGTAGTGCTGCTGTTGTCCACTACTTCAAAGTCCATAGGGGCTGGCTGTGTTGTGCTGTGCTGCTGTTGTTAATAGGGGCTGTGTCCACTACTTCAAAGTCCATAGGGGCTGGCTGGACTGTGTTGTGCAGTCAGTTCTCCATAGGGGCTGTGTCCACTCCAAAGTCCTGTGCAGTGTCCCAGTCCTAAAGGGGTGCTGTAGTGTTGTCCAGGGGGTGCTCTGTCCATAAGGGGTGCTCCCCCCAAGTGGTAAAAAAATAATATATTTTCTGTGTTTGTGAATTGTGTGCGCAGTAGCCGCACGTGCATCAACAAAGTAGTGCCAAGCATGCGCCTGTGTCATAAGTAAAGGGCCGGCTGGCTTGACCTTTAAAGGGTGCTGTAACCCCCAAAGTACACTCCAGTCCAAACTAAAAAAAAAATAATTTTCTGTGTTTGTGAATTGTGTGCGCAGTAGCCGCACGTGCATCAACAAAGTAGTGCCAAGCGTGCGCCTGTGTCATACGTAAAGGGCCGGCTGGCTTGACCATTAAAGGGTGCTGTAACCCCCAAAGTACACTCCAGTCCAAACCCCCAAAAAAATTATTTTCTGCGTTTGTGAATTGTGTGTGCAGTAACCGCACGTGCATCAACAAAGTAGTGCCAAGCGTGCGCCTGTGTCATAAGTAAAGGGCCGGCTTGCCTGACCGTTAAAGGGTGCTGTAACCCCCAAAGTACACTCCAGTCCAAACCAAAAAAAAAATTATTTTCTGTGTTTGTGAATTGTGTGCGCAGTAGCCGCACGTGCATCAACAAAGTAGTGCCAAGCGTGCGCCTGTGTCATAAGTAAAGGGCTGGCTGGCTTGACCGTTAAAGGGTGCTGTAACCCCCAAAGTACACTCCAAACCAAAAAAATATATATTTTCTGTGTTTGTGACTTGTGTGCACTGTGGCTGCACGTGCATCAACAAAGGAGCAGCGCCAAGCGTGCACCTGTGTCCCATAAGTAAAGAGCCGGCTGGCTCATTTCTTAAAGCATAGTGTAACCCACAAAGTGCACTACTCTCCAGCAAAAATAAAAAAATATTTTCTGTGCTTGTGTGCGCTTTAGCCGCACGTATATATCAATATAACATAAATGGAGGACCAAACTTTCTCCGATAAAAATAAAATAGGGAAAGATCAAGAACCACTTCCTCCTAGTGCTATTGCTGCTGCTGGGAGTTGTTCATCATCCCAGAGAGGAAGTAGGAACATCACTACTTTTACTAAAGTTGACCCTCCAACAGTCCCTAGCGATGAGGATGAAGTACGACAGCAGTCATCCTGAAGCAAAACGTATAACTGAGGCCTTGACTGCTATGTTGGTGTTAGACGTGCGTCCGGTATCCGCCATTAGTGCAGTGGGATTTAGACAATTGATGGAGGTAGTGTGTCCCCGGTTCCAAATCCCGTCTAGATTCCACCTGCATCCTCAAAGCAGCAGCGACAAGCGTGCGTCTGTCTGTTAAAGGGTGGTGACACCCTCAAAGTGTGCTACACAAACAATAAAAATATTGTTCTTTTTTTTTCGGTCTTTGTGAAATGTGTGGGCTGTAGCCGTACCTGCATCCTTAAAGCAGCAGCGACAAGCGTGCATCTGTCTGTTAAAGGGTGGTGACACCCTCAAAGTGTGCTACACAAACAATAAAAATATTGCTCTTTTTTTTCTGTCTTTGTGAATTGTGTGGGCTGTAGCCGCACTTGCATCCTCAAAGCAGCAGCAACAAGCGTGCGTCTGTCTGTTAAAGGGTGGTGTAACTCTCAAAGTGCTCCAAAAAATAAAAAGCTATTTTTTTAATGTGTTTGTGAATTGTGTGCGATGTAGCCACACTTGCATCCTCAAAGCAGCAGCGACAAGCGTGCGTCTGTCTGTTAAAGGGTGGTGACACCCTCAAAGTGTGCTACACAAACAATAAAAATATTCTTCTTCTTTTTTCTGTCTTTGTGAATTGTGTGGGCTGTAGCCGCACCTGCATCCTTAAAGCAGCAGCGACAAGCGTGCGTCTGTCTGTTAAAGGGTGGTGACACGCTCAAAGTGTGCTACACAAACAATAAAAATATTCTTTTTCTTTTTTCTGTCTTTGTGAATTGTGTGGGCTGTAGCCGCACTTGCATCCTCAAAGCAGCAGCGACAAGCGTGCGTCTGTCTGTTAAAGGGTGGTGTAACCCTCAAAGTGCGCTCCACAAACAATAAAAATATTCTTTTTTTTTTTCTGTCTTTGTGAATTGTGTGGGCTGTAGCCGCACTTGCATCCTCAAAGCAGCAGCGACAAGCCTGCGTCTGTCTGTTAAAGGATTACATCGGTGACAGCATCCAAGTAGGCATGTCAGACAGTCCGTACCTGTACTGGCAGGAAAAAGAAGCAATTTGGAGGTCCCTGTACAAACTGGCTCTATTTTACCTGAGTTACCCCCCCCTCCAGTGTGTACTCCGAAAGAGTGTTTAGTGCAGCCGGGAACCTTGTCAGCGAAAGGCGTAGGAGGTTGCTTCCACAAAATGTGGAGAAGATGATGTTCATAAAATGAATTATCAACTCTTCCAGGGAGACCAGCCTCCAGAACGTACAGAGGGACCTGTGGTTCCAGCGGGGATGAATTAATACTCTGTGAGGATGAGGATGTACACACTGAAGAGGGTGAGGAATCGGTGGATGAGGAGGATGAGGATGACATCTTGCCTCCGTAGAGCCAGTTTGTGCAGGGACAGATTAATTGCCAGCTTGTTTTGTGGGGGCCCAAACGAACCAATCATTTCAGCCACAGTTGTGTGGCAGACCCTGGCGCTGAAATGATTGGTTTGTTAAAGTGTGCATGTCCTGTTTATACAACATAAGGGTGGGTGGGAGGGCCCAAGGACAATTCCATCTTGCACCTCTTTTTTTTCTTTGCATTATGTACAGTTTGGGGCCTAGTTTTTCAAACTGCCATCCTGTCTGCCACTGCAGTTTCACGCCTAGATGGGTCACGTGTTTGTGCCGCCTACTCGTGTCGCTTAGCATAGTCATCCAGCTACCTCGGTGCAACCTTTTGGACATAAAAACACTATTGTGAGGTGTGAGGTGTTCAGAATAGACTGGAAATGAGTGGAAATTAAGGTTATTGAGGTTAATAATAGCATAGGAGCAGAAAAACCTACAAATTCTGTGATTTTAGCTGTTTTTATGCTTTTTTTCAAAAAAATACAGATCCAAAACACAAAACCCAGAACCCAAAACACGGAAGGGTGGTTTTGGCAAAACCAATCCAGATCCAAAACACGAAGAAAGATCCAGATCCAAAACTAAAACACAAAACACGAAGAGTGGCCGGTGCACACCCCTAATATATATATATATCGGAAGTAAAATTATCCCTATATATTACTTCTCCTCTCAGTGAGACTGTATATCATACACTTTGTGGGATCAATCACATAATCAGGATATAAGGAAACAGTATGACAGTCCTAATTGATTATTTATAGTGTGTTAAAAACCTGACAGTGATAAATCACATCATAAATTATAATTCAGCTCTTCATTCCTAGTATGGAGGATTAACTCCTAGGTACATTTGCTATGGAGTTTAAATCACAGGGTAATCAGGAAAAATGCAGATGTGAATTATGAAGGGTGTGAATGATCTCAATAACCATCAGCTCATTGCAATGAATCATCACAGTTAAATAGTAGTCAGAACCACCAAAAAATAAAATGCTAAGAGACAAACGTATCTTTATAAGAATTGCTCAGTTATTTGTACAGTATAAGTCAAGTATGTGTATAATCACTTCTCACAATACAGGGGAGACGCTTGTCTCATAAACAGGTTGCCTAATTAGCATAAACACTCAATGTGAAAATTGTCAGGCTGTATGATAAAGTACCAACCAATCAGTTCCCAACTGTCATGTTACAGGCTGTTTGAAAAATGGCAGTTAGGAGTTGATTGGTTGGTACTTTATCTCTCTCCACTTTATCACTCACTAATATTTAGTACATCTTCCCCTCTGTGAGCCTTAAAATATTCATGAAGCAAAGTCAAGCAAAGACTGGGAAGAATGGAAATCAGCAATAGACAGAGATAAATAATGGTAGAAGGTCTATAGTCAACAGGCCAAACCACTGCAAGACACTCAACAATAAATGCATGCAGATGGAACCATTGCCCGTTATAAAGCATGTCTCTTTGCAAAGGGAAATACACAGAAGTCTGGGACTGATTACGGGGAGATTTTCCCTCCTGTAGTGAAGTACATTCGGTTTAGTCATTGCCATATCTGACATGTATGCCTTATTACTATACCAATTAGACTTCGACTCAGCTTTCTTAAAACAAGAATTGCTAGAAGAAACTTATACTGCTTTTATACCTAAATTTCGGGTCTGACCCGGAGGTTGGAACAAAGTTCTAAACCGGATCAGGCCCGGAATTTAGCCGGCACCGACCCAGGAAATTCCTGAGTCTGTGCAGTTCACACCGATATGCAGTGACCCGGTTCTTCCGGTGTGGAAGTGGATGCTTGGAGATGATGTCATCTCCAAGCGCCACTGAAGCTGGCCAATCAGGATGCGGCGCACTCCAGGTCATCGTGACCCGGATTGTTCCGTTTACACGGCAGGCTTTCACAGGTTATACCCATGTTAAACTCTGCAAGTTACCTGGGTTGGATTGCCGGGTCACTCGACCCGGAAATCGAACCCTGTTCCCTTTTACACCAAGGAGTTATTGCAGGTTAACCCTGCAATAACCCGGGTTTTAGCTCTGGTGTAAAAGGGGTATAACATGGAACACTATTGTGAGGATTTAATCCAAGAAGGGAGAAGTTTGTTTACTAAAGAAAGCTTTGTATGGCTTAAAGCAAAGCGGTTGTTGTTGGTACATTGAGCTAGATGCTGTTACGTTCAAAGCCTGATCATTGTCTCTACTACAAGTACATAATATAGAAACTGTTCATCATTGTAGTATAAGTGGATGATCTGTTACTAGCAGGCCAAGAGTAGCACATAACCAGTGTCGTGCAGCTGATAGAGCAGAAATTTAAACTGAAAGACCTAGGACGTATAAATCACATTTTAGGCCTAAGAATTTCACAAAACTTAGAACCGGAACAATCACTACTTATCAGGGAACATACATTGAAGCAATACTTGAGTAGTATAGACTGTTGGCCCAGCCGCCTCTATGAATTTATGCTAATGCCATAGCCCGCCGATGAAATCCATCCCCCATTTACTGCCCTGATATGCATCCGTTAATGGTAACCATCGGGAAGCATGCAATGTGCGTCTTAGGTGCATTCACAAATTTAAAACATTGGGCGCTTGCGTCTGATGTTCTAACTCCGTCAACCACTGAAACAGCTCCTGATACCTGGGAAGTTAGATTGCTCAGATAAGCTGTTCATTTTTAAGCATTTAATACAGGACATATTTACTAATTCACTATTTTGGTTTGCATTCACATTGTGTACATCTCCCTGTCACCCACTGTCTCATTTTGTCACCATCTGCTGGTTTGCATTAGTTTGCCAGGACCTGGAGGGTCCACAGATTGTGTAGCCACTGACTGTTAAGCACAAGGAGGGCTGAGACATTCACTTTTATGTTGTTTGCTTATTTTCTGGTATGTGCCTTTGTGTATTCAGGCCTGTGCCCACGTATGCTAAGGTGCAGTGTTTGCTGCTATTAAAAAGCTACTGCTTTACCAAGTACCTGCCTGTCTGAAGTCCTCAATTCTATACCCCGTGTTACATATGGTGACCTGTACTGGCACTCTGCACTGCTGTGTATTAGTGCAATCGCTAGACGCTTACGACCTAGCGAAGGATCTGACCAGGCAAAACGTTCGGTATACGTGAGTATGGTTGGCGAACCAGAAAAAATGCAATTATATTAAGGACACTGCAACTTGCTGTGCATTGTGCAAAAGCTGTTTATGTGTACTGAGAAAAAAAAAGTTACTTTGCTTTTTGTTTTTACTAAGGTGCTTGAGATACAACAAATGCTGATTAGTATCTTCACCAGCTAGTATGCTGTCTAATTAAGTTCACCTATTGACTGACTAATAAAGCACTGCAGGGCTGGAAGGGAAAAAGCCAAGTTTGTCACCTGTGTTCTGTTTAACCCTTGCATTGCTGGAGAAGCGTTTTCTTTTTCTGTGTTAAACGTGAATTACAATTGCTTTGCTGAAAGAAAGAGATCTATTTATTTGTGTAAACTGGCTTGTTATCTAAAAGCACCTACACTTGTACATACCCCTCCCACTATAAAAATGGAGGAAGTTTTTCGTACTATAGTAAATTTGTTGGCATCTCACCAAAAGACAGAGGAACAAATGTTGCAGTTGCTGACCCAGTCAGTGGGCACGACAAGTGCTGGGCATCTGAAGAAAATGTCTGCCTCAGATGACCCAGTGGCTTATTTGTTGATATTTGAGAGGGTAGCACAGCATTTAAATTGGCCAGCAGATACTTGGGCTGATAGACTTGCCCCTTATCTCACTGGTGAGGCTCAGAAAGCCTATGCTGATGCAGAGAAATATGTCCTAGTCAAAGGTGCTGTTCTGGTCAGGTCAGGTCTCACTCCTTCTCGGAAAGTGCAGCACTTCCATGAATGGGCCCTACCAGGGGTCCCTATTCGGAAGCAGGTTGCAGAACTTTCCAGAGAGGGGCAGAGTTGGCTCCAGCCAGAAGACTGCACTGCCGCTCAGATTGTAGAGACGGTGGTTGTTGACCAGTGTATAAAAACCTTAGGGTGGAATATGCAGCACTGGGTCATACACGCTGATCCCCAAAATCTAGAGGCTTAAGTACAGTGTTGAAGCGGTATGAGACCGCAGGAAATATGACAAAAATGCCAGAAAGGAAACCAGGGAATGAGCAACCTGTTAAGATGGCACCCCATTGACCTGTGACCCCCAGCTGTCAACCCTTTTCAAGGAAACACCACTGGAGATGCCAGGATCGTTTGCTATGAGTGCAGAGAGCCAGGTCATATAAGACGGGGCTGTTCCAGAAAAACAGAGCCTATGGAGTGTGGGGGTACTAAGTACCCTGATTTTTGCACGATGGTACCCCTGGATTCCAGACCACCGTTAATGTGGGAAACTGTGTTGCTGAATGGCCGAGTACTCCCAGCTATTATAGACTCAGGAAGTGAGCTACCCCTCATCACAGAGGTTGTCCTGCCCAGGGCTGTGGAAAAGGTGCCAGGGTTAGTTGAAGTACTCTGTGTTCATGGATCCACAGAAAACTGCGAGTGAGCATCACCATAAAGGGGCATGCTTATGAGGTGGTTTCCACAGTTGGTCCTAAACTCCCCTATCCTATCATATTGGGGCGCAATTTCCCAGGATTTGTGGAGCTCTTAAAGGAACCACAGAGACAACACCAATGTAAAGTCTCCAAGGCCCTACTTTTGAAAAGGGAGAAGAGTGGAAAAGCACGGCCAGTCCTCTTTGTAGAGATGGAACCTCTACGCAATTAATGTCTGAGGAAAGAAGTCCGCAACACTTTGGCCGGTTACGGCCAGATAAAAATATTTGCAGAGATGTTATATCCAATCCAGAAGTTCAACTGGTGGACACCTTGTCAGCAAAACAGCGAAAAGAAGCAGAAGCCTTAGTTCGCAATAATTATGTGTTTTCTCCCGTGCCATGCCTCACTGCCTTAATAGAGCATGAGAAAAATACACCTGAAGGAGTGGTTGTAAATCAGCGACCATATCGCATCCCTGAGATGCAGCGGCAAGAAATCCAGCAAGAGGTGAAAGAGCCGCTCCAACTTGGGGTCATTGAGGAGTCCAGCAGTAACTGGTCAAGTCCTATTGTGTTGGTCCCAAAGCCATCAGGAGCCATACAAATTTGCAACAACTTTAGGCGGGTGAATCAGGTTTCCAGATTTGACGCATACCCACTACCACGGGTGGACGAATTAGTAGAAAATTTGGCGAGTAGCCGGTATCTTACGACCCTTGACCTCACAAAGGGATATTGGCAAAAGTGAGACTGCCAAGGAGAAGACTGCCTACTCAACCTGATGGCCTGTTTCAATATAAAATGCTCCCTTTTGGCCTTCATGGGGCACCAGCGACATTTCAGCATGCCATGGATCACATGCTGAGGCCACACCAGGGGTATGCTATAGCCTATCAAGATGATATTGTCAACAACTGAAGCAGCCTGGGAAGACATGAGGATGGCCCTGTGTTCCAAACTGGTTCTACAGGCAGCGGATTTCCGGAAACCCTTTGTCCTGCAAACCGACAATTCCACGACAGGCTTAGGAGCTGTTTTGTCACAGTTCATTGCAAGCAAATAAGAGCCGATCCTCTACTTAAGTAGAAAGCTGTTACCACGAGAGACAAGATACGCCATAGTTGAGTTCGAATGCTTGGCGATAAAGTGGGCAGTAGAAGCCCTGAAGTATTATCTCCTTGGAAGATAATTTGTCTTGGTCACGGATCACGCACCTCTGAGGTGGATACACCTCAACAAAGAAGCTAACCCCAGAGTGACGCACCATCCAGCAGTACAAGTTTGTCGTACAACATCGGTTGGGAGCTCAACATAGAAATGCGGACACATTGTACTGGAAGTTTGAGAAAGCTGAAGGAAGTTGGCTGTCGCAAAAGAAGATGTACACTTCCCCAAGCTTGGAAAAGCAAAAGGGGGGATATGTGGTGAGAGGGGTTGTCTCTCACCTGAACTGCCCACATTCCTGTGGGATCAGCTCTCTCCAGGGCAGGCAGGAGTGAAACCTGTGCATTCTGCATTAGCAGTGGAGGTGTGGTATTCCAGGTTTTCACATTTGCACAGACTCAGCTGGAATAATCACTGGAGCAGAGGAAGTGTTTAAACCTCTCCCACACCTGATGCTCCTTGCTCCTGATGCCGGACAAGCTGGCCAGGCGATAGGCTGGGGGTGGTGGTTAGCATTCGGATGCCAGGACCTGGCCACAGATTTTGTAGCCACTGACTGTTAAGCACAAGGAGTTCTGAGACATTTACTTTTATGTTGTTTGTTGTTTGCTTATTTTCTGTTATGTGCCTGTGTGAATCCAGGCCTATGCTCACGTATTCTAAGGTGCAGTTTGCTGCTATTAAAAAGCCACTGCTTCACCAAGTACCTGCTTGTCTGGAGTCCTCATTTGTATACCCCATGTTACAATATATACATACATATATAAATATATATATATATATATATAATATATATGTGGGCTGGTGTCCTGCAACTGCTCATTGTGTTGGTAGACAAATTTCTGGAAACAAAGACACAGTAGAACCCAATAGTAAAGTGTGTTATAGTGAACTACCAAGTGAACAATCAAATATGTGACGCCTCGTACAAAAAAAAAAATATGTGCCAATCTAGGAGTAATTTCACTGTAACTTTCACCGGGATCTGTTTTTGATAAATTCAAGTAGACATTTTCACATATTTCATCCAATCTTCGTACCTCCAAATAATAAATATCACATAGCGTAATACTAAAAGAATTTTACTACATAAAAGGAGAAAATAATCTCACTCACATTATCAAAAATAAACAGGCTTATCTGTACAGAGCTGGAAACTGGAAGATATTGATCCCGATCCCTTGCGACCACTGAGGCAGAGCAGGACTTGCGGCAAACCCTGATGACACATCAGTCAGGTGCAGAAAACCCAGAGGACCAATTAAAGCAGGGATGGGGAACCTCCTTTCGGGGGCCGTATAAGGCGCTCGGAATCAGTCGATCTGGCCCTCTGAGCTTTTTCCTGCTAGCCTCATCTGGCTAGCAGGGTGCCTAGAATGTCACACTACAGCCAGAATCTATGCAGCAGTTCCGCCTGGAGCGTCCTTAGGATGCTTCAGAAGGTCACACAGCTGCCTTACAGCTCCCGGAGCATCCTCAGGATACTCTGGGCACGGATGGGTGTGGCCTGCACCTGTCCCGCGAATAATGTTTTATATATCAAAATGGCCCTCGGCAGAAAAAAGGTTCCCCGCCCCTGAATTAAAGTAAAACATCAGAGCTAGAACATCAGTAATTAAATGATGGACAGTTTAAAAATAAAATATTACAAATTTATTAACATACAGTAAGTATTCAAGTGAAGAAAGTTGTAATAGATTAATCACCACAGATTTTAAATGATATTATAATAAAAATATTGATAATATCTAACAAATAGGCTTCTGTGCCATCAATAATAGAAATAAGACTCTAAAAAACCCTGCAATACCCTAACACTGCAGGCTGCGTTAGTGCTACTGTTTACACATCTGTAATATCCCTGGGTCATAAGGTAATTATTGTTCTACCTGGTTCAATAAGCATAAGACCTGGTTAAGCTGTATCATGTGTGAACTAACCGTCATCAGCACCAAACAAATGTTTAACACATTTAACATGCACTCTTATCAAGTTAGTAATTAGTGGGTCATCGGCCCGGATTCAGAGCTGAACGCTGTGAGCAGAACGCTCGCTCTGAATCAGGGCCCTCCTCCATGAAAATGGAGCGTCCTCCTGGACGCTCGTATAGCTGTGGGTGACCACCCACAGCTATAGCGAGCGTCCATGATGATGGTCGCGATGGTCAAAGACCATCGGGCTTGCGACGAGACCCTGCGGTAGGGTCTCGCTGCCGCAAGCCCAGGAGTGATTTTGGCTCTATCAGAGCCAAAGTCACTCCCACTGACATCATTACTGATGTCAGTGGGGCCGGACTCAGATTGTAGGCGTTCCCATGGGAACGCCTCCGTCTGACCGCCACGCCCCCGGCACGCCCACCAAAGGGGGCGTGCTGTCAGTCACCATCGACAGCACGCCCCCTTTGGTGCGAGACCCCGAGCGACGTATTTCTCGTCGCTCGCCGGGACTCGTGCATGCGCACGTCGGAGCTTCCTCCATCGTGCGCATGCGCAGTCTCAAAACATCGACCCGCTAGCGAGCGAACTTTGCTCGCGAGCGGGTCTGAATGACCCCCATAGTCCACAACACGGATTCCATTCAGGGTTATACGGCTGCACAATTCCGCTACTGCTATTCTGATAATAAGTGATGGGCCTAGTCACCGCCCTACCCCCAGACAGCGCAAATGGGATCTGCACCCATGCCATCACTGTGCCCTCACTGTGCACACATCCAATTGAAACAACAAAAGCAACCGCAGAATCTGAGAGTTTTAAGTAAATTTCACTCAGAACAGTTACAAGTTATACCTCTTTTCCACCTAAATTCCAGGTCTGACGCGGAGTTGGAACAAAGGCCCTCATTCAGAGCCGGACGCTCTGAGCAGAGCGCTCGCTCTGAATGAGGGCCGTCCTCCATAAAAATGGAGCGGCCTCCTGGACACTCATATAGCTGTGGGTCACCACCCACAGCACATACGAGCGTGCAGGATGATGGTCGCGATGGTCTTGACCATCGCGACCATCGCCAGTGCGACCAGAAGCCTGTGGTCGGGGTTATCGACCACAAGCCCTGGAGTGATTTTGGCTCTATCAGAGCCAAAATCACTCCCACTGACATCACTAGTGATGTCAGTGGGGCCGGCTTCTGACTGTAGGCGTTCCCTTGGGAACACCTCCGTCTGGGAGGCACGCCCACCAAAGGGGGCGTGCTGTCAATCAACATCGACAGCATGCCCCCTTTGATCAGACACAACGAGCGAAGGAAAGTCCTTCGCTCGTCGCATCTGGCGCATGCGCACGACGGAGCTCCCTCCGTCATGCGCAGTGCACACCATCGACCCACTTGCGAGCAGACAGCCGCTTGCGAATGGGTCTGAATGAGGCCCAAAGTTCCTATCCGGATCAGACCCGGAATTTTGCCGGCGCCGACTCGGGATATTCCCGAGTCAGCGCCGCTCACACCGCAGTCAGGTCTGCATAGACCCGGCTTTTGCGGAGTGAAAGTGGTCGCTTGGAGATGACGTCATCTACAAGCGCAACTGAAGCTGGACCAATCGGCCGGCTAGCAGTGCACTCCAGGTCATCATGACCCGGATTGCGCTGTTCTCACAGCAGGGTTTCACGGGCTGAGCCCGTGTTAAACCCTGCTAGGTACCTGGGTTGGATTGCCGGGTCACTCGACCCGGAGATCCAACCCTCTCCCCTTTTACACTAATGAGCTAACCGGGTTAACCCTGCAATAACCCGGATTTTAGCTCCAGTGTAAAAGGGGTATAATTCACCTGTATGAAACAAATGTACAGTGCAGGGATCAGCATGAATTCTGAGTAGCTGGCAGGTGCAGAAAACTATGCTACATGGAAATTTGTCAAGGGGATGCAGTTAAAACATGAGAGGTTTTGGAAAGTTATTAGCAATCCTGGTGATAATCCAAACTCAGAAGAAGTAGACAGAGATATGGGTACAGTTGGACTAGCTGTGAAATCACACGTATAGCCCATCACTCATGCAAGTATGTAAGCTCTCATGAGCAGGGCCCTTTTCCCTCATGTGCTTTTTCTTCCCTTACTTATACTACTCCACACACAATACCACGTCAACTAACCCTTGGTTTCTGCCACCCAGCTGTTTATTTCAGTATTATGACCACTAATGCAGCAATGTTTATAAACCATGTCATTGTACTGCAATAGTCTTTACTGTATGTTCTTGTATTGCTCATTCTGTTTCTGTACTTTTTTAGGTGCTGTGGAACCATTGTGGTGCCATATAAAGAATAATAATAATAATTCATGGTGAAGTGACCAAGCATGATATGTAGGTGTCTCTGCAGATGACTAATGAAGATAAAGAGCTGAGAAGAATTAATCTGAGGTGCACATTGTGCAACAAAGCTTAGTGCATGTGAGAGCATGAGCGTATACATAGACACAATGTTACCCCTCTCTTGGTAATTGACTTCAGTGGGTGTCATAATAGATGACTAGTAGATTGATGGTGATGCTGCCAAATCTTATGCAAGACTTCCTGGTAGTAGCATTATAGTCAAGTACAACGAAACTAACCACAGAGACTGTGGACCTCATTCAGAGTCAGTCGTAAGCGGCCGCTCGGTCGTACGCCTAATGACCGCTAAACTGAAAAAGGAAGCGATCACGCGGCCGGTCAGTCGGTCGTAACCAAAGTGACGCCCATACGTGAACAATGCACCTCCTCTAGCTAACGAGTGATAGCAGCTAGCGATCGAGTCAATCGTTGTCAGTCATTGTCAGTCGCTGTATGTAAATTTTCTTCTGATGGTTGCGGCCGCTTGTGTTGTGTGCAAATTACTCAGAAAATTACAAAAAAACCGCATAGAATAAGCCATCCCCTGAACTGTATTTATTCTTATTATTCGCTAATGCAAACGCAGCTGAATCAATTACATGCCAATTAGCAGTGTTATTAGCTACAACAAGCGATTATTAGCTGCTTGCATTGTGTGGTTCAAAATAGAAACATCACTCCGAACATCGGTAACATTCGATAGTATCGATTGTACTCTGGGGCTTGAGAGAGCACGTACCCAACCTTAAGCTGTACGATCAGCCAGGTCTTGAACCTGCTCGCTGAGTGACATTTTACTACTTCCGGCCTTCTATGTCGGTCGTAGCAGGTAATTTACATACACCCCTAAAACGCCCTGAAAACGGTGAGGAACGCCTGCGTTTTCAGACCACCGCCCACAAACAGCCTTTCAAGTCAATCAACTCTCGGAAGCCACTTCCTGCTCATAAGCCGTACGATCTACAGAATTTTTATCACAAGGTCTCGTTCGCACATGCGCACAACTAACCATACACATGCGTGGTTTGGAAACATCGGATGCATACGACCGAGCGGCTGCTTACGACTGACTCTGAATGAGGTCCTGTATGTGCTAAATTATGGCAGTTTCAAGAACTCATACCTACAGAAATAAATGCTGAAAATTAGGTTCCACTGTCTAAAGATTAAAAGCACAGAAATGTTTTCAATGTCACAAGTTGGGAAATAAGGCCTCAGAATACAGATCAAATGTATCAATTGGCACCTCATCACCTAGACATGATAGCAGGAATGAGTCAGAGTTAAATGTAGCAAATGAGCACAATAGGCTACGCTGGTACATGAACTCAGGAGTCACAAGGCATTCTAGCTGTAATGAAAATTGGTTCAAATCATTTAAGTGTGAGCTAGTGAACATTAGAGGAATGGGAGACAAGGTCTCTAAATGCCACAAAAGTCAGGACAATTACTCTATCCTGAAGGTGAAAGGCAAAGCAATTGTCACAGACATTGAAAATGTTCTATTTGTGTCTCACGCAGGTACTAACATAATTGCTATTAGTGTGTTGGACAAGAGAGAAAATAGAGTTCAATTGGGATGTAGTCAACATGCCAATGGTCTAAATATTGGTGCCGGAATCCCAACAGCCTCAGGATCTCAGCCCCAGTATGGTGACTGCCGGCATCACAAAGGTATTGGGGGTTAGGGGAGGGTTAGGTTTAGGGTTAGGCACTAAGGCTAGGTTAGGGTTAGGCACTATGGTGGGAGGGTTAGGTTTAGGGTACGGGGAGGGGGAGGTTAGGTTTAGGCACTGGATAGAGAGGGTTAGGGTAGGGGATAGGGTTAGTTGTAGTATACTTACCTACCACTGTCGGGATCTTCACTGTCAGGATGCCGCTGTTGCTATTCTGATGACTGCCGGGCTCTCATCCCCAACCCAGTTCAATTGCAAGTGGTTAGTTTACTCTGTACAGTCAAAGATGGACTGTGACTGCTACCCGGTGCCAACACCAGTATATCCTAGACACCAAAAGATGTCATGCAAAATAAACCTCACAAATTCAAACCGTCGGCAGAGCAATTGCATGAAAAAACCAAGGCTAGCAAACTGCCCAGGAGGCACTGTGTTTCACAAGATTACTCCAGTTAAATATAGTCAAGTTATCGAAACATGACATTATGTGGTGACGCCAGACATGCCTGCAACTGGAAGCGTATCAGAAAGTGAGACAGCAAATGTAAATAACCAGCAAGGGAACAGGAGTTCCATGAGGAGCAACAAAAGGATGCACCCAAAAAGGTATGAGGAAAAGTATGCAAACTTCATCTACTGTGAATCCCAAATGCTCCAAGAAACAATGTTAAGTGGTGACTGGTGAGAATGGAAGTCGGCAATAGACAAATAACTCACCTGCCCGGATGATAACAATACATGGACGGCTGTAGACAGGTCAAATAACTGTAGCGCTGTGAAGAACAAATGTCTTTATTTGCAAGAAACTTAATACAGATGGGAGCCCTGCGTGTTATAAAGCTCAACTTGTTGCCAAAGGCTTCTCTCAGAAATCTGGTGCTGATTACCAGGAAATGTTCTCGCCTATGGCACGGTACAGCACGCTGCGTATGGTCATCGCTGTAGCTGCTGCACATAATTTTTTGTTACACCAACTAGACTTTGACTTATTTGAACTCTGAATTGGAGGAAGAGATCTATATGGAACCACCAGTCCAGAACACTATGATGTCAATGAGTTCCAGAAGGGGAAAGTGTGCCTTCTGAAGACATCTCTGTATGGCCTTAAACAGAGCGGTCGTTGTCAGTACAAGAAATAGGATAGTCATTGTTGGGAAATACAGTATATTTGAATGAAAATATTTTTGGCCTGCACATCAGTTGTTGGGCCTGAGGAGTGTACAAGATCTATGTACTGGAACAGTCACTATGGAGCATCAGGGCTACATTGAGACAATGCTTAATAAATTCAGAATGGTGGATTCAAAGGCAGTCAGGATACCCATTGACAGAACAAAGACCTCAAAAGCTATGTTCCCGGCTACAGATGCAGAAGTTGAGGAGATGAAGAAGGTACAGTACCCTATCAAAGTACCATAGTGACTTTAATGTATGCGAGTGTTGGTACACAGCCTTTAGATTGTAAGCTCTCCTGAGCAGGGACCTCTTACCTCATGTGCTTCTCCTTCCCTTACTCATACTATCATCTACTCCTACTACAACTGTGCAACACACTTAGGGGTCTAGTTACTAAGCAGAGTTAGGAGAAGTGAAGAGCGAAAAGTGATAAGGTACCAGCCAATCAGCTCCCAACTGTCATTTTTCAAACACAGGCTGTGAGATGGTAGTTAGGAGCTGATTGGCTGACACCTTATCACTTTTCACTCTTCACTTTAACACTGCTTAGTAAATAGACCCCTTTTTGGAGCCCCTATTTCTATACATTCCAGAGATCTATAATTCCTTATTGCTGTAACTAGCTGCATCAAGAAATTATAACTACTAGGCCTAGAGAACCCGAATATTGATCAATATGCCCCATAGGCCTGGCGCAGAGTTGGACGCCCTGCCAATGTTTGCGCAGATGAGTGATTATTTGGTCCTCTGCATGCACAATAAGTCCTGGAAACTGCTACGGTGCAGAGGCCGCTGATGAGCAGGCAGTGGACAGATATGGGGGTTCCTGGGAGGTGCTTGAAAATTGCAAAAAAAAATGGCCGCTCATGGGAGTGTCACGGGCGTGTCAGTGAGCGCCGCTGTATTCTCAAGTGCAGAGCTGCATCTACAGAGGCCATGATTAGAAAGAGTTTAGGAGACACTGTGCCAGCCACAGGCTTTGTAAGTGTTGATGGTCAGCGCAATGCTACGCAGATGGCGGAGTGCTTGAGACCACCAGAGGACTTCCACTGTCCATTGAAAGTGGGTCAGGGCCGGATTAAGCTTAGGGGTGGGACTTGAGAGATGTCGGCCCATCCCCACTGCTCTGGCCCTCCCTTGTCAGCACCGCTTCCACTTGTCATCCAGCACGGCTCCACTTGTCAACTGACTCCTCCTTAATCTGGCTCTGAAGTGGGCGTGTCAGGGGTTGCAATGTCCATCGCTCTCAAGTACACAAGGGGAGAGCTGAGACCGGCATTTGTAAATTACCACAGCAGCAAATCCGAAAGAAATCTCAGCCGCGCATGCATTAGCGCCCGTCTCTGAATCCGGCCCATAGTGAGAGAAGTGTCAGTTTCTGTGCAGGTTACTGTAAGACACAGGGGTCTATTTACTAAGCAGTGTTAGGAGACAGAGTGAAAAATGATAAGAAAGTGATAAGGTACCAGCCAATCAGCTCCCAACTGTCATTTTTCAAACACAGCCTGTGAGATGACAGTTAGGAGCTGATTGGCTGGCACCTTATCACTTTTCACTCTTCACGTTTCACTTCTCCTAACACTGCTTAGTAAATAAACTCCAAAGTCTTTTGTTTAAATGTTATAGAACCAAAAAAAAAATTCCATTGCGGGAGTGTGGGCCAGTATGAGTATATGTACGTTTCAGTGCATTAGTATTTGTCTCCTGCAGAGCTATAATCTAATCTACTGTACACATGATAATGCAGAGCACATGAGTTTGAATGTGAGCCAAACAGCCCAGCAGCCTTGACTGGTTCCTTTCTCCTGTGTGACCAAATCGTATAGTAAGTGCATCCAGGGCACCTGGCAGGGAGTTCAAGCCCTGGTGTAGCAACCTCTCGGTGCCCCACGTACTGTCACACATGCCAAGTCTCTGACTGCTGCAAGGATGGTGCGGGCATGCAGGCCAATTTGTGTTCCCCTCCATGACATTATCTTGCCATGTCACTACCTGTCTTCCTTGTGAATTCACAAAGTAGGCCGAGGGGACACAACATTGCTCTGTATTTGGCTTGCCGGTTGCCTAGAACAGCACTCTGGAGAGCTGCCCGGCACATCCTTAGGATGCTACTGGCCCACATCTTCCTGGTCACAGCCCCCCTATTCCATGACATCAAAGGTGTTGGAAATGTGGGGTGCCGAGGCTGGCACAGGGTCAATTTGTGCCCGGCTGTGGCAATGAGTCCAGCAGTAGCTACCGGGATTCCCTGACCCACCAAACCCCATCCGCATCCATTCCTCTCCAAATTGATCTGGTCCATCACTCTGCTGTTCCCTTGACCTTCACATAAACAATATATCTTAATATTAGAGATCAGTGGTTCGGTTTTGTCTCGGATCTTCAGGTCGAAGTTCGGATCTCAGTGATCCAATGCCTGTGAAAGATGACGTTTTGCCTCTTTCTAAGAACCGAACTTGGCGGAAAGATCCGAGCCAAAGCCTAACCGCTCATCGCTACTTAATGTCCTACATAGCACAGACGGGACACTGCGCTCCTGCATGTAACTGTCTGTACATTATGCTTCTCCGTGAAATTGGGTGTTTTGCGGCAGCAACTGAGCAGCAAAAATATGAGCGAATGGAACCACCCTGACTTATGACAGTGTCATGGATTGCGTTGTGCATGTGTATATCTAAAGCTCTGGGCATTTCTGTGTTTGGGGAAGGGAACCCTGTTTCTGATGTATAGGGCTTAGGCAAGTGCGGATACTGACAGATGGCGTAATATCAATTGGTGGCGCGGGTTTACGCTTATACGCACAAGAATCCCCACATTACGGAATCTGGCTCTGGTAACTTTGCGTGCATCTCAGAATCACCCCTTATGTGATTGATAATTGGGTAGTGACTGCGCAGGTTACGGCTGGCAATGAGCGGGTTTCCATATGGAATACCCAAGCACTAGAGATGTGCGCAGACCCCCATTTTTTTATTTCAGTTTTGGATCCGGATTCATCTTCGTGCTTTGGTTTTGGTTTTGGTTTCGGATAAAAAAAATCGCTAAAAAAATCTATAAAAATTGATAAAACAGCTAAAATGTCAGAATCCAAAACACGAGTCCGGTTTTTAAATCCAAGCTCCAAACCGGCAACAGATCTGAACCGGGACTCGAATAAAACTGGGTCACAAAAATGAATCTGAACCTTGACCTGGTTCTACTCGGAACCCCTAAATTTGGGTGTGTTTGGATTTTGGAAATCCAGACCCGCACATCTTTACCCAGCACTGGGCATTACTCTTTGCAATTGTTGTTTTGTAATGTGAGTATCTCCCTGCAAATGCGGCTTGAGATTGAGGCAATTCTCAGTAAAGAGTAAACAAGTAATGTCCCTCTGACTGCGCGATACAGACGGAATTACAGTAAGTTGTTTTACTGACAGTGCTGACTCAGATCCCACAAACTTTCATCACTAGACTAACGAGTGCTGGTAATCTCTCATTCATTTCACTAATGTATTATTATTGTACTACCCCAAATGAACTATAAAATAAAAAGTAACTGAACAAATGCTTTCCTTCTATAAAAATAGACTTTCTTCATTTGATTTTCCCCTATTGATCTTCCTAAGTCTTGGCAGGACGTCGCTGTGTTTAGGACGCTCTCCAGTCCTGGCTTAATGGAAAACGTACATGTGTTTCTCTCCGGCTATATGAATTTTAATGCTTTCAAGAAATAATTGAGATAAGGGGGATAAATTATTCACAGTGTGCAAAGCTAATAGCAACCAGACATAGGGCCTGATTCAGAGCCGGACGCTCTGACCAGAGCGCTCGCTCTGAATCAGGGCCCTCCTCCATTAAAATGGAGCGTCCTCCTGGACGCTCGTATAGCTGTGGGTCACCACCCACAGCATATACGAATGTCCAACAAGATGGTCGCGATGGTCTTGACCATCGCGACCATCGGACTTGCGAAGGAAACCCTGCGGTCGGATTTCCCAGCCACAAGCCCAGGAGTGATTTTGGCTCTATCAGAGCCAAAATCACTCCCACTGATATCACTAGTGACGTCAGTGGTACCGGCTTCAGACGGTAGGCATTCCCATGGGAACGCCTCCTTCTGGCAGGCACGCCCCCGGCACGCCCACCAAAGGGGGCGTGCTGTCAATCAACATCGACAGCACGCCCCCTTTGGTGCGAGACCCGGAGCGATGGGAAGCCCGTCGCTCGCCGGGTCTCGCGCATGCGCACGACGGAGCTCCCTCCGTCGTGCGCATGCGCAGTGGGGAACATCGACCAACTTGCGAGCGTACTGCCGCTCGCGAGTGGGTCTGAATGACCCCCATTATCTGTTATTAATAGTTATTTGTGAATCGTGAGACGTGGGGAGCAGCAATGCTTGATGTGCGCCTACATATCGGTGCAGCGTATCTCAAGGCGCATTCCCATATCGCAGTGTCTGGAACATGTGCTGGAAGAATACAGAAACAATGTGGATCATCCTGGACCCATGGACCAGTGTACACCGCATAACCTTCACCCATTATAAATACGCCCATTACCTTTTAATAAAATATAAATAATTTTTTCATCTAAAGCACTACTCAATTTATTGTCATTGTTGTCTACTATTGACCATGATAGTAAGAGGACATTGGTCCCTGGAAATTGTTGTCCCTGGAAAAGTCCCTATTTTGCAGCACTGACCAACTGCACAATACAATGCCCCTTATTATAAATTTTAGACTCAGCCTTTACCCTCTATTCTTAATAGTAAAGAAGCATCGGTTGCTATTACAGCATCACAGACCCTGAAAGTGAGCTGCACATTCATACGCAGCGGTGAGCACCAGGGAAGGGATTGGCAGCAGCGTTCGCATAAAGTCGCATTTCAGCTAACTCTGAATCAGACCCTTCTGGGTTTATTTACTAAGCTGCAGTTTTTCAAAACCACTGATTATTTAGTGATTTTTACAATGGAATTAAAATTTTTAATTTTATTACACGCAAACCGCGCCTGGTTTTGTATCTAATAAAATATTGTACTTTAAATCCCTCCGCCAAAGCTCATGACGGAGATTATCCTGTCCCACAGTTCACTGCGACAATATTGTGGGTGATCGCAAAAACTCAATAGCTAATTGTTTGTCTTCAAAGTTGCAATTTCAGAAATATTCATACGGCCGGTGGCTTATGGAAATTCTGCAGGACACTAGAAATCCACCAGACTTTGCCGTACTGATTAAATAATTAATACAAATAAATCAAAGATGGATGGATTGATGCAACCCCCCCCCCCCAAATACCTTTATTTCTAAATAAACTTAATTTTATATTTAGAATGGATTGGATAGAAATGTTTCTACATAGAGATATGAGAGCGGAAAGATTATTTTCCACCTGGGAGTCTTATGTAAACACCCTTCCACTAACTGTAAGATTACAAATCCACCATAGTCTTAAAAATCCCACATGGTATTTAACCAGATTAGCTGTGCAGGACCAACCGATTTTGCTGGATTCATTATTGGGGTACTGGTAGGTCTCTCACCTGGGTCTCCGTGTTCTAGTTTATGGGAATCACAGCTTTGACTATTATTATTATTGTTACTGTAGTCAATATTAATGGTTGTATGTTTATGTTTCACAATTCACTGATTATATCTCACAAAACAGTGGGCCTGATTCAGACCCGCTCGTAAGCGTCCGCGCGCTCGCTCTGAGCGATGCTCGCACAACTGCGCATGTGTATGGTTTGCAATGCGCGTGCGCAAACCAGTAATTGCGGTCAGAAATCGTTTGCTCGTAAAACACAGAGGGGCTGCTATTTTGAGTGACAGAATGTACCGTTTGTGGGTGGAAACAGGGGAAGGTGCTTGAAAACAGGGGAGTGGTTGTACGAACGCAGGCGTGCCTAACGGTCAAAACGGCGTTTAATGGGAGTGCATAATTAGCAAAGGAGCGTCATCGACCACGTCACTTGGTTGTCTTTTAGCCTGAACTGCTCGCAGTGATTGCGGGAAGTAAGGCCTACCTCAAGCGCTGCGAGCAGTTCAGATGCCTTTCGATGTTCCCGATTAATCTAATAAATAATGGAGATGACGTGTGATGCGAACGGCAAAGGGGCGTCTTAATAAAATAGCGAGCACATTTAGCCGATGCTCGCTCAGACATAGAGGCGTCCACACACCGCAAAGAGCGAGCGCTCAATTTAAATATCCGGCCCCTTTTTGAGAGCGACAAACAGTGAAGATTCCAACTAGGACTGGTAAGTACCCTAACCCTCCCCTCTCTCCCCTCCCTAACCCTCCTTTAGTGCTAAAACCTAACCCTCCTTTCCCCCCCCCCCCCCCCATGGCTAACTGCTAGAACGCCCCGGCTTACCTTCGTTGCCTAAAGATAGGCATCAGGATTTAGACACCTATCTTTAGTCCCTGGTCGTGCTTCCAGCGTCGGGATTCCGACAGGCGACATTCCGGGCAGCCCTATGTTAACCACCGTTTATCAGGATAACTTACCATGTTAGCCGCCCTCCCTCAGGGGATCTCAGCAAGTTCCGTAGTGCATCAGCCTAACACTGATGTTAGGCGACACCAATGCGTTTGCACGAGATCTTAAATAATTGCGAGATCTCATTGCTTGATGTCCGGAGTCGGCAGCAGGAGAGTGTAAGTACACATGTGGTAGAGGACAAGAAGTGACGGAAACCTCAGCTTTTCATTACTTAGTAGTAAGTGCCCCTTATACAAGCCAAAGGCACGGCTGGAGGAATCTCACAGTTCCAGATGGTCTGGGTTTTAGTACATTTTAGAGAAGCGGTAATAACCCCTTATTTGGCGAAAATGCAAAAAAAAACTGGGTTATCACCGCTTGATGCATGTATCCCATAGTAACTAAACAAAGTTCTGAAATGGTTGCGATGAAACTGCAGGCTGTCTAGAAATAGTCTATGATACAATGTTTATTTTTTTTAATTTGGCTCCAAACCAAATGTCCACAACATTTACTGCACTAGTGGACAACAGAGATCTGGCAGTAGGGTCACACCGGGCCATTGTGGGGAGTAGAAGTTGCAGTTGACCCAGCAATGACCACTTGACATACAGGACCAGTGAACCTACCGAAAACTCAAACTGTGTTATGTAGAGTCTTACATTACTGTAACTATTAGAGGTTGTCCGCTTGAGACTTTAGGAAAATGCGTTTGTACAAAGCCCTTCCCTGGTATACTGTACATCCGTTTATCCAAATGTGCAAGGTCTGAGATGTCCACTGTCAGTGTCTATGGACTCTCAAACACCGATTGGTGATTCTTCAGATGCAGCATCATTCACACCATTGAAACTTGCACTACCCTATGGCTGGTGTAGCTTCTCTGTCCTCCTGTATGAGCGGCTGAGCATCTGTGTATGTAATCGCTTTCACCAACAAGCCCACAACCCTCCTATAACACGGACCATCTCCAAACGTGCGCTAATCACTTCTCTGTCACTGCCAAGAACGCCCACTGCATCTTCAACACATTTCTCTGACTGTACATCTCCCGTGTGCTGCAATCACAACTTCAACTCTGTGTACGATATCTGAAGGCCTGCGCAGTCTGACATAGAAGCATGCGTGGAAGAAAACAATCGCTCCACTGCATGTGACATTAGCAGTCAGTAATATCAAGCTCAAAGTTTGATGTTCACTTTGAAAACCACTAAATACATGAAGGTTTATCTACAGGTCATAGTAACTTAATGTCCAGGAATGTCTGGGAGACTCACGAGTTAAGGGGAGACCTCCAAAACTGTCAAGTTTTCTCCCAAGCAAGCATGCAATTCTCTTGCAAGGTTATTTTCCTGTTGTCAATGTGGGCATGTACGCACCTTCATGGCACAGAATGTACCATAAGGGTCTATCGCCATTATGGGGCCTTAAGGTACAACCTAACCTCCAAGAGGGGAAAAATGAAATGTGGGTCAGTGTGCTGTAGGTGGGAGCGTGCCATGATTGGGGATGGCTGTATAGCATGAGGGTCTGTGTACATAACCTAAGCTGTGTCCTGGGCATGGCAAGTTTACAAATTTTGTTCATTGGGAACAATAGCGTTCTGAGCAGGTAATGTCAGTACTGATTGTAAGACAGTCAGAGCTGAATTAACAACATGGCAGCAGGGGTGGTCATCCTGGGGCCCCCACACTCAGGGAGGGGAGGCACACATAGCTAATGTGGCAAGCACTGTGCTAAATGTGAACTGAGGTTTCTGCATGGCATAATGTGAGCTGGGGGCACTGCAGTGTTTATAACACATTTGTGTTGCTGGGAGTATTTACACAGTATAGTGTTTAATAACATCACCAGCATATCTTATTGGCAATTTTATTGGTAGGGCCCTCATAAATTAGTTGCCTTGTGGCCCCCAAAAGTCCTTAATCCGGCCCTGGACACAGTGCTAATCACAGAGTGTCAATGTCCTGTACCTTTTATTACTTACGTGAAGTACTGTATGCTGCACTGCAATTGGCTGACATAAATGATTCATGCTTCCGACTTTGACTTTGATAGTATGGTCATGTACTTCTGTATATGTATTTCATATGTAACAAGCTTTAAAAATGACTTAACTGATATAAATGATGACTTTTATTTGTGCTGACATCTGACACACATGGACCATGAATTAGAATTACACATGCTATGCAGCTGTTCTGCAGTTATTTGAAATGCCTTCTGCCTGTTTTCCATATTACCTGTGTAACTGATAACACATACTGTATGTATTTGGCGCTGGATGGAAAGGGTCACGTTGGAGGATCTGGGATATAAGTAAACTGATTGCTGTACAACTACCCAACCTCTATACAGACTGCATGGCTGTCATACACATATACAAGAAAGACCCTCTAACATGACCCATTCCCCACTGTGCAAAATGCTCTACTCCCAAACTCCCCACGTTCTGTAGCAGTTACCTGCACTTGCCTAGTCTCCTATAATGTACGGGAGTCTCTGGAATTTTGGGATGCTCTTCTGCACTCCTGGGAGAGTAGACCAGCCTGATCCTGCCAACTTCCACAGGGAAGTTGGCAGTCTAGGGAATTGATGACATGAGCCATGCAAAGCCATGGGGGTGAGGCTCCGATAGCTCAATGTGACATGATTCATGGTGAATTGAGCTATCGTAGCATCACCCCAATGCTAGACCCCCAGGACCTCCAACCAGGACCCCTACGGGATTGGAGCTGGAGAAAAACGGCAAGTACACAGTTACCTGGGATGGACAAATTCACTGATGGCTAAAAAGAAATAATTTCTTATTAATTAATGAACCCAAGTATGTATACAGGACAATGGAGCATAAAGAAAAGTTATGAGAGAAATACTTAAAAATCTAGAATTCACAAAACTCCCCACTCTGAGCTTGTGCCTCCTCACCTTCATACTCGTACATTGGTGGTCATACAGGCCGTGACCAGCGCAGCCAGCAGTAGTGGGATTTCAGAGATCGGGGGGGGGGGGGTATATTTGGGTGGGGTATGAAAAGTCGAACAGAATGTCGACACCAGAATGTCTACATGGTCATTAGGTCGATGAGCAGTATGTCGACATTCACAAATGTCGACATAATTTTTATGCCGACATGCTCATAATGTAAACATTTAACATGTCAACACCAGAATGTTGACATACAGTTTATTGCATATTTTAGCCTAACCCCTTACCCTAACCCTCACCCTAATAATAACAGTAACATAGAAATCTTGTAGCCAAGTATACTGTATGGCTAATAAAGAGGGATACATATAGTTATCTACCTAATTATCATTCACACTGCTTAAGAGCATAGGAGGACGTAGTAGTTGTTTATTTCGTTATGTATGTGTATTGTTTAATACTATGCACTATGTAAAGTGTTATTTATTCATTTTATGAGGTAAACTTTATTAAATAAATGTATTTCATGTATATGTAATACAGGGATAGTGTTGTTTATACACTAAGCAGAAGCCATGGCAGGACTTATAAGCATACAGGGTATGGGGTTGAGTAGGTTTGGAAGCCAGCCAATGGTGACAGGGGAGCAGGGAAAAATTTCTAGAAGCAGCATGAGCCAGCTGAGCAGGGGCTGGTGCTCAGAGCGGGAAGGAGAGAGGGTGTGGCCTCTCAGGAAGGGCTATATAAGGAGAGAGGGTGTGGCCTCTCAGGAAGGGCTATATAAGGAGAGAGGGTGTGGCCTCTCAGGAAGGGCTATATAAGGAGAGAGGGTGTGGCCTCTCAGGAAGGGCTATATAAGGAGAGAGGGTGTGGCCTCTCAGGAAGGGCTATATAAGGAGGGAGCTCTGGCAATATCAGCAGACTGCTGTTCCCCCACGAGAGCTCACACTAGGGACTTGCCAGCACTGCCTAGCCTTAGAGAGGTAGTGGCAGTAGCTGGGAGCCCTGGATGATTGAGGCCAGGGTGAGCTGTACCTATGGGAAGTGGCAGTGAGCAGCTGGTCGGAGATTCAGTGTTGCTGTCACTGAGTCCCAGCAGAGGAAGCAGCATCAGAGGTGGGCTGATCCAGAAGTCCTGGCTCCCATCCTAGTGACAGGCAGAGCGAGGGAGAGAGAGCTCCAGCTATGGGGGTGTGGCTTAAGGCTGTCATGCCCCTGGTAACAGGCTAAGCATCTGTGTGCAGACAGAGGCCCTGCTTCAGAGCCGGATGCTCTGACAGAGCGCTCGCTCTGAATCAGGGCCGTCCTTCTTAATTTTTAGAGCCTGGCCGCTTGTATAGCTGTGGGTGACCACCCACAGCTATAGCGAGCGGCTGAAAAGATGGTCACGATGGTCAAGACCATCGCGACCATCGGGCTTGCAACGAGACCCTTGTGGTAGGGTCTCGCTGCCACAGGCCCAGGAGTGCTTTTGGCTCTATCAGAGCCGAGAGCACTCCCGCTGACATCACTTGTGATGTCAGTGGGGCCGGACCCAGACGGTGTGCGTTCCCATGGGAACGCCTCCATCTGGGCAGCCATGCCTCCGGCACGCCCACCAAAGGGGGCGTGCTGTCACTCACCATCGACAGCACGCCCCCTTTGTAGCGAGACCCATAGCGACGGCTTGCCCATCACTATCTGTGTCTCGTGCATGCGCACGACAGAGCCAGGTCCGTCATGCGCATGCGCAGTGGGCCAACATCGACCCGCTTGCAAGTGCTCAGCGCTCGCGAGCGGGTTTGAATTAGACCCAGAGCCTGCCCCAGCGGTGTCTGTAACTGTGAGTAACTTAACTCCTGCACCAACACACTTATGGCTAATTATTAAGCAGTTAGCTCTGTACATTAACTACCTGTAAGCCAAAGAGGGGAATTTTACCCCTTAGGTACTGGACAGATACACTACTATAAAGGGAGCCTAAACACTATACCCTTCTATTCAGCATAGCGCTAAGGAGGAAGTCGGGGGAGCAATATTGTCAACTAATAAAAGAAAGGACTTGAAAGGTGTAGAGAACAGGCACCATAACACCCAGGACTGCCTTTATATACCGATCAGCCAAACACAAGTGACAGCGCATCAGCTGCAGTATAAGTCTCAGCAGCCAATGAGACCTGTAGTATCATAAGGCTGGTGTTGGGAAATAGTAACTAAGGGGGTCATTCAGAGTCAGTCGCAAACGCTGAGCGCTTGCAACTGACTCGATGTTGCCCCACTGGGCATGCGCACGCGCCAGACCTGGCTAGCGATGGATGCTCCGTCGCTAGTGGTCTCGCAGCAGACGGGGCGAGCTGTCGATGGTGAGTGACAGCTCGCCACGTTTGGGAGGCGGGCAGGGGGCGTGCCTGCCCAAACGGAGGCGTTCCTGCCGGAACGCTTGCCGTTTGGGGGCAGCCCCACTGACATCATTGCTGATGTCAGTGGGGAGCTTCCTGCTCGATCAGAGCAGGAAGCTCCCTGGGGCTTACGAGTGCCCAGACCCAACCTTAGGGTCTGGTCATAAGCCCCGATGGTCGCGATGGTCTTGACCATCACGACCATCACCCATGTCGCTCGCTACAGCTGTGGGTGTTAACCCACAGCTTAGCGATCGACAAGGAGGCGGTTGTTCAGGATGCAAGCGGCTGCCCTGATTCAGAGCGACCGCTTGCAACTAACGACCGCCTCTGAATGTGTGTGTGTGAAATATATACTGTATATATAGCAATATATATGTATATATATATATATATATATATATTTGATATGAAGGAGGGAGGCAGTAATTGATGGGGAGAGGCAATGGGTGATGGAGAGAGGCAGTGGGTGATGCCAAGAAAAGGATGACAGAGGGAGGCAGTGGGTGACACCAGAGGGATGGAGTGGGTGACGTAGAGAGCCAGAGGGTGACAGGAGAGAGAGGTGATGGGGAGAGACAGTGGGTGACAGGGAGAGGCAGAGGGTGACAGATAGGGTGTCATGGAGAGGCAGTAAGTGACAGGGAGAAGGTGACCGGGAGAGGCAGCAAGTGAAGGTAGAGGGTGATAAGGAGAGGCAGTGGATGACCCCAGGGAGAGGATGACAGGCAGCAGGTGAGAGAGAGAGTGAGTGACAGGGGTGATATATAGGGGAGCACTTGGCTGGGTGGTAAGGGGGGGACAATAGGCTGGAGAAGGGGGGCACTGTAATTGTATTGGCTGGGTGGTTCTTGTTGAGTGGCAGTTAGATCGGGCAGTGGACTGTTGGGGAGGTTAGGGTGCAGACAATGGGCTATCAGGGTGCAAGACACTGGGATGAGTGTGCCATTGAGATGGTGGGGGACACTGGGCTGGATGGGGAGGTCCTGGGCTGGATCGGAAGTGGGGCAGTAAGATAGAGTTGGGAGGGAGGAACACTAGGCTGGAGAAGGGGGTACACTTGGCTAAATGAGTGGAATATCCTGGGACCGGACTGGCTGGGGGGTTCTTGCTGGGGGCAGTTAGATGGGAGCAGTGGACTGATTGAATAGGGAAGGGGGAGGCACTGTGATGGGAGGTCAGTGAGATGGTGGAGGACACTGGGCTGGATAGGGGGGGACACTTTGTGAATGGGGGACAGTGGGCAGGAGACAGTGAGATGGAGTAGAAGGGGGGAACACTGGGCTGAATAAAGGTGATCACTGTGACAGACTGGCTGGGGGGCTGCTAGGTAGGGGCACTGAGATGGTTGCAGTGAGCTAGTTGGGGAGAGATGGGAGACACTGAGGTGGGGGGGGGCAGTAATGGTGCTAGACAGTAGGCTGGTGAAGAGGTAGACACTGGGATGGGAGCACTTACCTGCTGCTGTACCATTTCAGAACACTCGCTGCAGCATCGCATACTCACACAGCAGCTTCCCGATAACTCCTTGCTGATGGATATCATCTTGTGTGTCTGTTAGAAGTGGCTGCCTTTCTCTGGCGGTGCAGCCCAGTTAGGTGGGAGAAGGGACTAGTCTTGTGCCCAGCCCAGGAGTCAGTCTATGGCAGCAGCTGTCAATGAGAGGCTGAGATGTGAGGAAAGGTGTCTTCACAGAGTCCGGGTGGAGGAGGAGCCGAGCCGGAGACAGCCAGCGCCGGTCATAACATAACAGTAGGATGTAGAGGCCGGCGCAGTGGAGCGCAGGGACGGAGCCTCTCCAGTCCAGCGGCGCACCAAGATGTGGTTACTTATCTAGGCAGCCGGACGCTGAGTTGCTGACTGCTCTCCCGTCATTCCGCTGCTGCGCTGCGTGAGACCGACTGTGTGCATGTCTCTGGCACATTACTTTGATTTCTGTGTGTCTGTCTCGCGAGATAACAGCATCAGCCTCTCTCGCAATTTAATTTCCCCCATGGGATGGCCGCTGTCAGTCTCCAGTGGGCTGCATGTCATAGGGCGATGCACTACTGGGGGTGGGGCCATATATGACAGGCGTCCTATGTTTCCTGATGAATTAAACGGGCAATCCGCCCCTGACTACTGCGCTGCCTGATCGGAGCTGAGCTCCAATCATGGTAGCAGCGGGGAGCTGCAGAGCCATGGAATGCCCCTAGGCATTTGCTTAGAATGCCTATGCCTAGAGCCGGCTCTGAATGTACAATTCAGTACACAGGCTGGTACATTACACCTAGAGGAGGGGGTGGGACCTCATACAGTGGGGCCTATGGGGATATCCCCTCTACCCCTGTGGATCATTCCAACCCTGAATGAGAGAGCTATGAAATGGGCAATGATCTTTACCCCACAATTACCTGCTGATTCCGCTCTTTACCTCACTATTACCGGCTGATTCCGCTCTTTACCCCACTATTACCTGCTGATGCCGCTCTTTACCCTACTATTACCTGGTGATGCCGATCTTTACCCCACTATTACCTGCTGATTCCGCTCTTTACCCCACTATTACCGGCTGATTCCGCTCTTTACCCCACTATTACCTGCTGATGCCGCTCTTTACCGAACTATTACCTGGTGATGCCGATCTTTACCCCACTATTACCTGCTGATTCCGCTCTTTACCCCAATAATACCTGGTGATGCAGCTCTTTACCCCACTATTACCTAGTGATGCCGCTCTTTAGCCCACTATTACCTGCTGATGCCGCTCTTTAGCCCACTATTACCTGCTGATGCCGCTCTTTACCCCACTATTACCTGCTGATGCCGCTCATTACCCCACTATTACCTGCTGAGTCCTCTCTTTACCCCACTATTACCTGGTGATGCCGCTCTTTACCCCACTAGTACCTGTTGATGCCGCTCTATACCTCTCTATTACCTGCTGATACCGCGCTTTACCCCACTATTACCTGCTGATGCTGCTCTTTACCCCACTATTACCTGCTGATGCCGCTCTTTACCACACTATTACCTGCTGATGTCGCTCTTTACCCCACTATTACCTGCTGATGCCGCTCTTTACCCCACTATTACCTGCTGATGCCGCTCTTTACCCCACTATTACCTGCTGATGCCGCTCTTTACCCCACTATTACCTGCTGATGCTGCTCTTTACCCCACTATTACCTGCGGATGCCGCTCTTTACCCCACTATTACCGGCTGATTCCGCTCTTTACCCCACTATTACCTGCTGATGCCGCTCTTTACCCCACTATTACCTGATGATGCCGCTCTTTACCCCACTATTACCTGCTGATGCAGCTCTTTACCCCACTATTACCTGGTGATGCCGCTCTTTACCCCACTATTACCTGCTGATGTCGCTCTTTACCCCACTATTACCTGGTGATGACACTCTTTACCCCAATATTACCTAGTGATGCCGCTCTTTACCCCACTATTACCGGCTGATGCCACTCTTTACCCCATTATTACCTGGTGATGACACTCTTTACCCCAATATTACCTGCTGATGCCGCTCTTTACCCCACTATTACCTGGTGATGACACTCTTTACCCCACTATTATCTGGTGATGACACTCTTTACCCCACTATTACCTGGTGATGACACTCTTTACCCCAATATTACCTGCTGATGCCGCTCTTTACCCCACTATTACCTGCTGATGCCGCTCTTTACCCCACTATTACCTGCGGATGCCGCTCTTTACCCCACTATTACCTGCTGATGCCGCTCTTTACCCCACTATTACCGGCTGATTCCGCTCTTTACCCCACTATTACCTGCTGATGCCGCTCTTTACCCCACTATTACCTGGTGATACCGATCTTTACCTCTCTGTTACCTGCTGATGCCGCTCTTTACCCCACTATTACCTGCTGATGCTGCTCTTTACCCCACTATTACCTGCTGATGTCGCTCTTTACCCCACTATTACCTGCTGATGCCGCTCTTTACCCCACTATTACCTGGAGATGACACTCTTTACCCCAATATTACCTAGTGATGCCGCTCTTTACCCCACTATTACCGGCTGATGCCGCTCTTTACCCCACTATTACCTGGTGATGACACTCTTTACCCCACTATTATCTGGTGATGACACTCTTTACCCCACTATTATCTGGTGATGACACTCTTTACCCCACTATTACCGGCTGATGCCGCTCATTACCCCACTATTACCTGGTGATGACACTCTTTACCCCACTATTACCTGCTGATTCTGCTCTTTACCCCACTATTACCGGCTGATGCCGCTCTTTACCCCACTAGTACCTGCTGATGCCGCTCTTTACCCCACTATTACCTGCTGATGCCGCTCTTTACCCCACTATTACCTGGTGATGACACTCTTTACCCAAATATTACCTAGTGATGCCGCTCTTTACCCCACTATTACCGGCTGATGCCGCTCTTTACCCCATTATTACCTGGTGATGACACTCTTTACCCCAATATTACCTGCTGATGCCGCTCTTTACCCCACTAGTACCTGCTGATGCCGCTCTTTACCCCACTATTACCTGCTGATGCCGCTCTTTACCCCACTATTACCTGGTGATGACACTCTTTACCCCAATATTACCTAGTGATGCCGCTCTTTACCCCACTATTACCTGCTGATGCCGCTCTTTACCCCTCTATTACCTGGTGATGACACTATTTACCCCACTATTACCTGCTGATGCCGCTCTTTAACCCACTATTACCTAGTGATGACACTCTTTACCCCAATATTACTTGCTGATTCTGCTCTTTACCCCACTATTACCGGCTGATGCCGCTCTTTACTCCACTATTACCTGGTGATGGCACTCTTTACCCGACTATTACCGGCTGATGCCGCTCTTTACCCCACTAGTACCTGCTGATGCCGCTCTTTACCCCACTATTACCTGCTGATGCTGCTCTTTACCCCACTATTACCTGGTGATGACACTCTTTACCCCAATATTACCTAGTGATGCCGCTCTTTACCCCACTATTACCGGCTGATGCCGCTCATTACCCCATTATTACCTGGTGATGACACTCTTTACCCCAATATTACCTGCTGATGCCGCTCTTTACCCCTCTATTACCTGGTGATGTCGCTCTTTACCCCACTATTACCTGCTGATGCCGCTCTTTACCCCACTATTACCTGGTGATGACACTCTTTACCCCAATATTACCTAGTGATGCCGCTCTTTACCCCACTATTACCGGCTGATGCCGCTCTTTACCCCATTATTACCTGGTGATGACACTCTTTACCCCAATATTACCTGCTGATGCCGCTCTTTACCCCACTATTACCTGGTGATGACACTCTTTACCCCACTATTATCTGGTGATGACACTCTTTACCCCACTATTACCGGCTGATGCCGCTCTTTACCCCACTATTACCTGGTGATGACACTCTTTACCCCACTATTACCTGCTGATTCTGCTCTTTACCCCACTATTACCGGCTGATGCCGCTCTTTACCCCACTAGTACCTGCTGATGCCGCTCTTTACCCCACTATTACCTGCTGATGCCGCTCTTTACCCCACTATTACCTGGTGATGACACTCTTTACCCCAATATTACCTAGTGATGCCGCTCTTTACCCCACTATTACCGGCTGATGCCGCTCTTTACCCCATTATTACCTGGTGATGACACTCTTTACCCCAATATTACCTGCTGATGCCGCTCTTTACCCCTCTATTACCTGGTGATGACACTCTTTACCCCACTATTACCGGCTGATGCCGCTCTTTAACCCACTATTACCTAGTGATGACACTCTTTATCCCAATATTACCTGCTGATTCTGCTCTTTACCCCACTATTACCGGTTGATGCCGCTCTTTACTCCACTATTACCTGGTGATGGCACTCTTTACCCCACTATTACCTGTTGATGCCGCTCTTTACCTCTCTATTACCTGCTGATGCTGCTCTTTACCCCACTATTACCTGGTGATGGCACTCTTTACCCCACAATTACCTGCTCATGCTGCTCTTTACCCCACTATTACCGGCTGATGCCGCTCTTTACCCCACTATTACCTGGTGATGCCGCTCTTTACCCCACTATTACCTGCTGATGCCGCTCTTTACCCCACTATTACCTGGTGATGGCACTCTTTACCCCACAATTACCTGTTGATGCCGCTCTTTACCTCTCTATTCCCTGCTGGCATTCCTCTTTACCCCACTATTACCTGCTGATTCCTCTCTTTACCCCACTATTACCTGCTGATGCCGCTCTTTACCCCACTATTACCTGGTGATGGCACTCTTTACCCCATATTACCTGGTGATGCCGCTTTTTACCCCACTATTACCTGCTGATGCCGCTCTTTACCCCACTATTACCTGGTGAAGCCACTCTTTACCCCACTATTACCTGGTGATGCCGCTCTTTACCCCACTATTACTTGGTGATGGCACTCTTTACCCCACAATTACCTGTTGATGCCGCTCTTTACCTCTCTATTACCTGCTGGCATTCCTCTTTACCCCACTATTACCTGCTGATGCCGCTCTTTACCCCAATATTACCTGCTGATGCCGCTCTTTACCCCACTATTACCTGCTGACTCCTCTCTTTACCCCACTATTACCTGCTGATGCCGCTCTTTACCCCACTATTACCTGGTGATGGCACTCTTTACCCCACAATTACCTGTTGATGCCGCTCTTTACCTCTCTATTCCCTGCTGGCATTCCTCTTTACCCCACTATTACCTGCTGATTCCTCTCTTTACCCCACTATTACCTGCTGATGCCGCTCTTTACCCCACTATTACCTGGTGATGGCACTCTTTACCCCATATTACCTGGTGATGCCGCTTTTTACCCCACTATTACCTGCTGATGCCGCTCTTTACCCCACTATTACCTGGTGATGCCACTCTTTACCCCACTATTACCTGGTGAAGCCGCTCTTTACCCCACTATTACTTGGTGATGGCACTCTTTACCCCACAATTACCTGTTGATGCAGCTCTTTACCTCTCTATTACCTGCTGGCATTCCTCTTTACCACACTATTACCTGCTGATGCCGCTCTTTACCCCACTATTACCTGCTGATGCCGCTCTTTACCCCACTATTACCTGCTGACTCCTCTCTTTACCCCACTATTACCTGCTGACTCCTCTCTTTACCCCACTATTACCTGCTGATGCCGCTCTTTATCCCGATATTACCTGCTGACTCCTCTCTTTACCCCACTATTACCTGCTGACTCCTCTCTTTACCCCACTATTACCTGCTGATGCCGCTCTTTATCCCGATATTACCTGCTGGCTCCTCTCTTTTCCCCACTATTACCTGCTGACTCCTCTCTTTACCCCACTATTACCTGCTGACTCCTCTCTTTACCCCACTATTACCTGTTGATGCCGCTCTTTACCCCACTATTGCCTGCTGACTCCTCTCTTTACCCCACTATTAACTGTTGATGCCGCTCTTTACCCCACTATTACCTGCTGACTCCTCTCTTTACCCCACTATTACCTGCTGACTCCTCTCTTTACCCCACTATTACCTGTTGATGCCGCTCTTTACCCCACTATTACCTGCTGATGACGCTCTTTACCCCACTGTTACCTGGTGTTGGCACTCTATACCCCACTATTACCTGCTGATGCCACTCTTATCCCGATATTACCTGGTGATGGCTCTCTTTACCTCACTATTACCTGCTGATGCGACTCTTATCCCGATATTACCTGGTGATGGCACTCTTTACCCCACTATTACCTGGTGATGCCACTCTTATCCCGAAATTTCCAGGTGATGGCACTCTTTACCCCACTATTACCTGGTGATGACACTCTTTACCCCATATTACCTGGAGATGGCACTCTTTACCCCACTATTACCTGGTGATGCCGCTCTTTACCCCACTAGTACCTGTTGATGCCGCTCTTTACCTCTCTATTACCTGCTGATACCGCTCTTTACCCCACTATTACCTGCTGATGCCGCTCTTTACCCCATTACCTGCTGATGCCGCTCTTTACCCCACTATTACCTGATGATGCCGCTCTTTACCCCACTATTACCTGCTGATGCATCTCTTTACCCCTCTATTACCTGCTGATGCCGCTCTTTACACCACTATTACCTGGTGATGACACTCTTTACCCCAATATTACCTAGTGATGCCGCTCTTTACCCCACTGTTACCTGGTGATGACACTCTTTACCCCAATATTACCTAGTGATGCCGTCCTTTACCCCACTATTACCGGCTGATGCCGCTCTTTACCCCATTATTACCTGGTGATGACACTCTTTACCCCAATATTACCTGCTGATGCCGCTCTTTACCCCATTATTACCTGGTGATGACACTCTTTACCCCACTATTATCTGGTGATGACACTCTTTACCCCACTATTACCGGCTGATGCCGCTCTTTACCCCACTATTACCTGGTGATGACACTCTTTACCCCACTATTACCTGCTGATTCTGCTCTTTACCCCACTATTACCGGCTGATGCCGCTCTTTACCCCACTATTACCTGCTGATGCCGCTCTTTACCCCACTATTGCCTGGTGATGACACTCTTTACCCCAATATTACCTAGTGATGCCGCTCTTTACCCCACTATTACCGGGTGATGACACTCTTTACCCCACTATTACCGGCTGATGCCGCTCTTTAACCCACTATTACCTAGTGATGACACTCTTTACCCCAATATTACCTGCTGATTCTGCTCTTTACCCCACTATTACCGGCTGATGCCGCTCTTTACTCCACTATTACCTGGTGATGGCACTCTTTACCCCACTATTACCTGTTGATGCCGCTCTTTACCTCTCTATTACCTGCTGATGCTGCTCTTTACCCAACTATTACCTGGTGATGGCACTCTTTACCCCACAATTACCTGCTGATGCTGCTCTTTACCCCACTATTACCGGCTGATGCTGCTCTTTACCCCACTATTACCTGGTGATGCCGCTCTTTACCCCACTATTACCTGCTGATGCCGCTCTTTACCCCACTATTACCTGGTGATGACACTCTTTACCCCAATATTACCTAGTGATGCCGCTCTTTACCCCACTGTTACCTGGTGATGACACTCTTTACCCCAATATTACCTAGTGATGCCGTCCTTTACCCCACTATTACCGGCTGATGCCGCTCTTTACCCCATTATTACCTGGTGATGACACTCTTTACCCCAATATTACCTGCTGATGCCGCTCTTTACCCCATTATTACCTGGTGATGACACTCTTTACCCCACTATTATCTGGTGATGACACTCTTTACCCCACTATTACCGGCTGATGCCGCTCTTTACCCCACTATTACCTGGTGATGACACTCTTTACCCCACTATTACCTGCTGATTCTGCTCTTTACCCCACTATTACCGGCTGATGCCGCTCTTTACCCCACTATTACCTGCTGATGCCGCTCTTTACCCCACTATTGCCTGGTGATGACACTCTTTACCCCAATATTACCTAGTGATGCCGCTCTTTACCCCACTATTACCGGGTGATGACACTCTTTACCCCACTATTACCGGCTGATGCCGCTCTTTAACCCACTATTACCTAGTGATGACACTCTTTACCCCAATATTACCTGCTGATTCTGCTCTTTACCCCACTATTACCGGCTGATGCCGCTCTTTACTCCACTATTACCTGGTGATGGCACTCTTTAACCCACTATTACCTGTTGATGCCGCTCTTTACCTCTCTATTACCTGCTGATGCTGCTCTTTACCCAACTATTACCTGGTGATGGCACTCTTTACCCCACAATTACCTGCTGATGCTGCTCTTTACCCCACTATTACCGGCTGATGCTGCTCTTTACCCCACTATTACCTGGTGATGCCGCTCTTTACCCCACTATTACCTGCTGATGCCGCTCTTTACCCCACTATTACCTGGTCATGGCACTCTTTACCCCACAATTACCTGTTGATGCCGCTCTTTACCTCTCTATTCCCTGCTGGCATTCCTCTTTACCCCACTATTACCTGCTGATTCCTCTCTTTACCCCACTATTACCTGCTGATGCCGCTCTTTACCCCACTATTACCTGGTGATGGCACTCTTTACCCCATATTACCTGGTGATGCCGCTTTTTACCCCACTATTACCTGCTGATGCCGCTCTTTACCCCACTATTACCTGGTGATGCCGCTCATTACCCCACTATTACTTGGTGATGGCACTCTTTACCCCACAATTACCGGTTGATGCCGCTCTTTACCTCTCTATTACCTGCTGGCATTCCTCTTTACCCCACTATTACCTGCTGATGCCACTCTTTACCCCACTATTACCTACTGATGCCGCTCTTTACCCCACTATTACCTGCTGACTCCTCTCTTTACCCCACTATTACCTGCTGATGCCGCTCTTTACCCCACTATTACCTGGTGATGGCACTCTTTACCCCACAATTACCTGTTGATGCCGCTCTTTACCTCTCTATTCCCTGCTGGCATTCCTCTTTACCCCACTATTACCTGCTGATTCCTCTCTTTACCCCACTATTACCTGCTGATGCCGCTCTTTACCCCACTATTACCTGGTGATGCCGCTTTTTACCCCACTATTACCTGCTGATGCCGCTCTTTACCCCACTATTACCTGGTGATGCCACTCTTTACCCCACTATTACCTGGTGATGCCGCTCTTTACCCCACTATTACTTGGTGATGGCACTCTTTACCCCACAATTACCTGTTGATGCCGCTCTTTACTTCTCTATTACCTGCTGGCATTCCTCTTTACCCCACTATTACCTGCTGATGCCGCTCTTTATCCCACTATTACCTGCTGACTCCTCTCTTTACCCCACTATTACCTGCTGACTCCTCTCTTTACCCCACTATTACCTGCTGATGCCGCTCTTTATCCCAATATTACATGCTGACTCCTCTCTTTACCCCACTATTACCTGCTGACTCCTCTCTTTACCCCACTATTACCTGCTGACTCCTCTCTTTACCCCACTATTACCTGTTGATGCCGCTCTTTACCCCACTATTACCTGCAGACTCCTCTCTTTACCCCACTATTACCTGGTGATGCCGCTCTTTACCCCACTATTACCTGCTGACTCCTCTCTTTACCCCACTATTACCTGCTGACTCCTCTCTTTACCCCACTATTACCTGTTGATGCCGCTCTTTACCCCACTATTACCTGCTGATGGCGCTCTTTACCCCATATTACCTGCTGATGCTGCTCTTTACCCCACTGTTACCTGGTGATGGCACTCTTTACCCCACTATTACCTGCTGATGCCACTCTTATCCCGATATTACCTGGTGATGGCACTCTTTACCTCACTATTACCTGGTGATGACACTCTTTACCCCACTATTACCTGGTGATGCCACTCTTATCCCGATATTTCCTGGTGATGGCACTCTTTACCCCATATTACCTGGTGATGGCACTCTTTTCCCCACTATTACCTGCTGATGCCGCTCTTTATCCCGATATTACCTGGTGATGGCACTCTTTACCTCACTATTACCTGGTAATGACACTCTTTACCCCATATTACCTGGTGATGGCACTCTTTACCCCACTATTACCTGGTGATGGCGCTCTTTACCTCACTATTACCTACTGATGGCACTCTTTACCTCACTATTGCCTACTGATGGCACTCTTTACCTCACTATTTCCTGCTGATGCCGCTCTTTATCCCACTATAACCTGGTGATGCCGCTCTTTATCCTGATATTACCTGGTGATGCCGCTCTTTATCCCACTATTACCTGCTGATGCCGCTCTTTATCCCGATATTACCTGGTGATGGCACTCTTTACCTCACTATTACATGGTGATGGCACTCTTTACCCCACTATTACCTGGTGATGACACTCTTTACCCCATATTACTTGGTGATGACACTCTTTACAGCACTATTATCTGCTGATGCCCCTCTTTACCCCAATATTACCTGCTGATGCTGCTTCTTACCCCACTATTACCTGCTGAACGGGTGCCATTGATCCTCCCAGTATAACATAGTAGCGTGAGAGGGAACTTGATCTGGAAATGGCATCAACACATCAACACTACAGCATGCCATGTGGTAAGTGGATAGAAGAGAGAAATATGGAACTGTTACCCCCCACCGAGGACTCTCTTTCATCCAAATAAATGCGCAAACAAGGTAAGTTTACTTGCGTAATATGAACTCTGCTAAAAGCTGCCTTCTTAGAATACAAAGTTTAGATAACAGGCTCCATAAATAATAGCTAAGTAAATGCAGTATCCCAGACCTCCTTCACCAGTGTCACAGCGAGTGTTGCGGTGGAAATTCCTCTGATGCATTAGAGTTGGCACAACTCTTTTGGCTATTCCTAAAACCACACTGATGATTATGCAAAGATGAAATATAAAACCACTATATTTTCTTTGAATGCTTTATATTACAGTTTTTGTGCAAACATCTATTGGCCAGCTTTTACTGTATGAAAGGCAAATGTCAAATACGCATATAGAGACAGCATTTTCTGCTGTGCCCCACCCTTATCTGGGGAGCAGAGATGGAGGAATGTTTCTCATATCCTGCGTGCAGTGTCAGATCTACATTTTTGGGTCCCTGAAGTTTGGACTATTATGAGGGCCCCTTTGCAACCAGCAACAATAGGGCAACATCACACTAGGTCCAAATGGCCTGGCTGCCCTTACAAGGACCTTGAGGCCCAATGTAGTTATCCCCCCCAGAAAGTGAGAGACTGTAGACAGATAGACGTAGACACCACCCAGAGAGTGAGAAACTGTAGATAGCTAGATGTATAAACCACCCAGAGAGTGAGACACTGTAGATAGATAGATGTAGAAACTCCCCAGAGAGTGAGACACTGTAGATAGTTAGATGTAGAAACCCCCCCCCCCCCCCCCGGAGATTGAAGCATCTAGTGGCACCTGGCAGTACTGCACTCAGCAGTGACACTGACAGAAGCTCCCTATTCTGCTCCCCGGCTGGTTCATAAGAGTCATCTTCTAGTCGGAGCTATAAATAGAGTGTCTGCCGGCCAGTCCTGATCGGAGGGGGGCTGGGCACTCAGAAATCCTCCCTAAATACACTAGTGTAAGATCAATATTGAGTACTTCAACCCATTGACTTATGATTCTATCAGTAAAATAACCTTCTTTTAATAACACACACTTATAAAACTCCATTGATTTTATTTGAAAGATTCACTCATTAGAAAAAACTTAGCTTCAGGGCCCCTCCAGGGTTAGGGGCCCTGAAGTTTAAGCTTCATTAGTTTAACAGTAGATCCGCCTCTGCCTGCGTGGTATCTGCACTCAGACGTCTTCCAGCAGCCGAAGTTTGGGTCTTGTTTTACAAGGTTTCATTTTAGTTTCATTTTAATTCTCTGCATTGATCTATCTCTGTGTTAGGATTGGTAAGGATGATTACCTAGGAGCCTAGTCCAGCACAGTCTTGAGGGCAGGAATGTAATAGTCCAAGAGTTGTGTGGCAGCCTTGAGGGCTGGTAATCCTGGCTTGATGCGGCCTTTGGGCTGAGATGCGGCCTTTGGGCTGTGTAGCAGCCTTGAGGGCTGGAATGCTTGGGAAGATGATGCTGGGCTGTGCTAAATTCGATGACGCTAGCAAGATTGCGTATTCTGGACACTGAGGTGCGCCAAGTGCTGCCGGGATGACACTGGCAGCAGTACACAAGACAGCGCAGTCGGATGCTGAGGTGCGCCTAGTGCCGCCGGGATGGCAGCAGTACACTAGAAGGCGCACACTGGACACAGGAGTGCGGCCTGTGCCGCCGGTTTGACACAAGCACAGCGCGTGGAATAACATACTCAGGACGCAGGTGTGCGATCCGTGCCATCTGGCTGACACAAATGGCTAATAGCTGCTATGCAGACTGTGCCACCTGGATGACGGACTGTGCTGTCTGGATGACACAAATGGCAAGTAGCTGGTATACTGATTGTGCCGCGTGGATGACACAAACGGCAAGTAGCTGGTATACGGTCTGTGCTACCTGGATGACACAAACGGCAAGTGACTGGAATACAAATAGGAGTACTGGAGCTTGACTGGAATACTAAGGAGACTGACCACAACCAGAAACATGCGAACACTATCACCAGCATGGAGTGAAGGGCTGGCTGCAATTTAACAGATACAGGGCCCAATCAGAGCAAGCCTTGCAAGCCACCCTAATGACAGCTTAGTGCACCTGGCCAGAGCACAGACAGGGCAATCATTAGTATGCAGCTGATACTGCACCTAGACAGGCAGTAATTAATGGACACATGAGAACAGCACAATATTGATCTGCAGATCCTAACACTCTGGGTGTTGTGTCCTATGCGTGTCATTGTAGTTGGTCATTTTAGGGGGCCTATTTATGTTCTCATTTCTGCAGCAATAAGAAATTATTTATCTGGGCTGTTTATTAAGGGTCTCTTGTTGGGATATGGGCTCCGATAAGAGCGCACCCCGGTGAAGAGTATTACATTACTTTTGGGTACGATCCAAGCTTGTATAATGCACATGTGCAAGTGTAGGTAACCATGACAATTAGCAAAACGAGTCTGATAGATGGTTTTAACTATCGGAGAGAAGCTCTGCAAAGCTAAGCCTTTTCGGAACGGGATGACGGTGCTCGGGATCCTGGCGGTCAAAGTCCGGACACTGGCATTCCGACAGGGTTAAGATACTGAGAACCTGTTGGTCGGTATCCTAACCCTTCCCCTCTCTTAACCCCTCCTCCCTGCACCCTAAACCTAAGCCTCCCCCCTTAGGCACACTAATCTAACCCTAACCCTCCTACTTACCTTTGCCAGCGTCGGCATTCTGACCGCCGGCATCCCTTTTGTTGGAATACTGAACTGAACGTATCCCTTCAGAACATGGTAAATCGGGCGGTTCCACAGCCCCCATAGAAGCTGTGGGGAGATGCTTTTGCAATTTGCTGAGGGAGAAACTGTCGCAGATATCTCTGATGTCTGCCGCGGTGCAGCCCTGTTAAGCTCACATACTAAGGCATTGTGGAGATCCCCAGAAAACGCCTGTGATCATGGGATTTACTGGGTGAAATGTCTAATCTATAGATCCATTAGTCTGTAGGTCTCTCTATTTGATATCAGTGGCAGATCGAGGCAGACATTCCAACGTGCCTAATAGTTGGTCTTATGATTCTGGTTTCTTGGCCTTTTCGCACTCTTTCCACATTCATTTGGCCATAACTCTCAAATGACTAACCTTTGATTTCATTACTAAGCATAAACAAAAACCAAACTCCGCCAGCTTGGAAATACGGACTTAAACCGACATTTGTCTTAGGAGGTTTTCATTACTATGCTGGGGAAAGGATTTTTTAGGGGGTTTGTGCAGTTCAAGAACCACACTATTTTATAGTGGTTTCCACCAGTTTGCTCTATTACTTGATGCACAAAGTTGCACTCTAATCTAGGGATGAGTGAAGATGTAGCAAAGTTTGGAATAAATGTAATAAATCGAATGTCCCTACAGAGGGGCGTATTTCCAGCATTATGATCTTTTGAGTTTTGCTTTGTCATCGTGCATTTTGCAGAACTTACAGTCCAATAGGAGAGGTAGGAAGATGATGTCAATTCATTGTGACGTAGCGTGATTGAGGGAGGGATTAAGGTCATTGTGACGTAGCGTGATTGAGGGAGGGATTAAGGTCATTGTGACGTAGCGTGATTGAGGGAGGGATTAAGGTCATTGTGATGTAGCGTGATTGAGGGAGGGAATTCCCTACTTATAGCCAAATTGAACTGCAAAATCATGCAAAATCCCGCGCCTAAATGCAGAGCCAGATGGATATTCATTCACTCATCTCTCTTCTAGTCCACCGAGTACTTTCAGGAAAACATCCCCAGTGGTCAAATGGTTAATACCCAGCATTATAACGCAATATATAAATTATCCATCTCTCCTCAATGGGATCATTTTTGTTTTATTGTAAGGATTTATGTTTAATCGTCTCTATGTTTTCTTTTAAACAAGGGAGCCTGGGTGCTCCTCTTATCCTGTGTGTGTGGCACGGGCATAAATTCTGCCTGGAACATGCTTGGCTGTTATAACCGTGTACCAAGCAAAGAATGACTGTGCCGTGTAATGCGAAACACATGCGGCCAGTAAATCACCTTCACCCCGCTTTGAGGATGTCCTTGGGAACAAAAACACTGACGTTTCTTCAGTTCTTCTCTGTGGCATCCTCCAAAAGAAATCTCCGGCCTTGGAACTGGTAAATAAACTTTACGATTTACTCACTCACCTCTTAAGAGTTCAGCTTGAAGACAAAACCAAGAGGCAAAACCGAAGAATGTTTTTCTTTCTCCTTCCCCTGAAATTATTCTCAGACTCTGTTTGGAGCCGAAGTCATCCGAAGCTTTGTTGTTCAATAAGTAAATTAAATATATATATATATATTGGAAAATACCACATTACATGTAATGCCTGAACAGCGAGTATTTTTCCTGAATAAAGGGACATGAAGGAAAAGTTTACATTTCTTTTTTTCGTTAGCCATTACATTTACACTAGATATGTGCGCCGACCCCCGTGTTTTGGTTTTGGATCTGTATGTCCTTCAAGGTTTTGGATCTGGATTTGGTTTTGCAAACCACCCTCAAGTGTTTTGGTTTTGGATCTGGATTTTTTAAATAAAAAATAGATAAAAAGTTTTAAAAACAGCTAAAATCATGTAATTTATGCAATCCAAAACCCGAAATTTGGATTTAAAATCAGAATTCCGAACAGCAAAAAGATCAGAACCGCGACGCGGATTTATCTGGATCTCCTCAGGAGATTAGAACCGCGACTCAGATTTACCCGGATTCACGAAATTCGGGCGGATTCGGATTTCTAGTGAACCGAACCACACATCTCTAATTTACACATATTACCAATTTCTTTCTTAGAACAGACATACGCACATATCTGCTAACACGGCGCAAAACAGTGCTGTAAAGCATGGAAATAGGTGTGACATCTATACTATTGAAATACGGTATCACTTAGAAAGTGTTGATCATCTGCTGCACAGTTTAATGAAGGCCATGGGCCTATTGTGCGCATCAATCTGGGACATTGCGCCTAGATATACTCCGACCTGTATGGGATTATGGAACAAGATGGCGGCAATTACGGAGGAGCAGACATGTTTGTAGACAAAGGGTCGCAGGCGAGATCTTTGGCTCTAGTCCTATAGTAGTAAGGGGACTTGTGTTCTGTCTTTATGTTGCTCTTTGGTGGATAATTCTCTTTCCCGGCATACACCGAGCAAAGTAATATAAAGTTTCAACCAAACACATAATTCATACATGTTATAAAGATTACGACTGATGTTCCCTCACTCATTATTAACTATACTACCCATAAACAAAACTAAACGTTTATTCAATTGAATAAAGTGAGATATGAGATAGATAGATAGATAGATATGAGATAGATAGATAGATAGATAGATAGATAGATAGATAGATAGATAGATAGATAGATATGAGATAGATAAATAGATATGAGATACATAGATAGATATATAGATATGAGATACGTAGATAGATAGATAGATAGATAGATAGATAGATAGATAGATAGATAGATAGATAGATAGATATGAGATAGATAGATAGAGAGATATGAGATAGATAAATAGATATGAGATACGGAGATAGATAGCTAAATAGATATGAGATACGTAGATAGATAGATAAATAGATATGAGATACGTAGATAGATAAATAGATATGAGATAGATAGATAGATATGAGATAGATAGATAGATATGAGATAGATAAATAGATATGAGATACGTAGATAGATAGATAAATAGATATGAGATAGATAGATAGATAGATATGAGATAGAGAGATATGAGATAGATAAATAGATATGAGATACGTAGATAGATAAATAGATATGAGATACGTAGATAGATAAATAGATATGAGATACGTAGATAGATAGATATGAGGTACTGTAGATAGATAGATAGATAGATAGATAAATATATATGAGATACATAGATAGATAGATATGAGGTACTGTAGATAGATAGATAGATAGATAGATAAATAGATATGAGATACGTAGATAGATAGATATGAGATACTGTAGATAGATAGATAAATAGATATGAGATACGTAGATAGATAGATATGAGATACGTAGATAGATAGATAGATAGATAGATAGATAGATAAATAGATATGAGATACGTAGATAGATAGATATGAGATACGTAGATAGATAGATAAATAGATATGAAATACGTAGATAGATAAATAGATATGAGATACGTAGATAGATAGATAGATAGATAGATAAATAGATATGAGATATGTAGATAGATAGATATGAGATACTGTAGATAGATAGATAAATAGATATGAGATAGATAGATAGATAGATAGATAAATAGATATGAGATACGTAGATAGATAGATAGATAGATAAATAGATATGAGATATGTAGATAGATAGATAGATAGATATGAGATACTGTAGATAGATATGAGATACATAAATAGATATGAGATACGTAGATAGATAGATAAATAGATATGAGATACGTAGATAGATAGATATGAGATAGATAGATAGATAGATAGATAGATAGATAGATAGATAGATAGATAGATAGATAGATAGATAGATATGAGATACATAGATTATTTCAATGGTGTCTTCCCAAGAAGTGACAGGGCTACAGCCTCAAAATCAGAGTAACGTACAGTGACGGGAGACTGTTGTGTTGGTCATTGAGACATTATCATCATGGTCTGTCATATTCATGTGTCAAATGCTGATCAATGAGTTATAAGATGGGCTATAGTAACATGCTGCCTGATGATTATGTCTGTGGGGTCTATTTACTAAGCAGTGTTAGGAGACAGAGTGAAAAGTGATAAGAAAGTGAGAAGGTGCCAGCCAATCAGCTCACAACTGTCATCTCACAGGCTGTGTTTGAAAAATGACAGTTGGGAGCTGATTGGCTGGTACCTTATCACTTTCTTATAACTTTTCACTCTTTCTCCTAACACTGCTTAGTAAATAGACCCCTGTATCTTTGTATGGCTTTGGTGTGCACCTAACACATTCATGTGGATAGTATGTTCCGCAGATGTTCCCCTATATGATCTCCTACAGCTTTACTGTAAAGATGTTTTACATAACTATATTTCTCTGCATTGCTGACAACTGTGACATAATTGCCCTTTTCCTGTACATGCAGCCCCCCCGTCACAGGTAGCATATAGCCAGGCGAGGATGTGTAGCACAAGCTAATGTTGCAAGAGGACAAGATGGAGGAGGACGGCATCTGGCAACCCAGGAGATGACAGCAGTGGTTTATACAATAGGGGAGATAGTGGGCATAATTCATCCCTTTCCAGTTGGTAGGGTTATTAAGGTATGGCTTCCTGTGTGTACTATGCTTGCTCTTGTTGTCCAGGAATGACCACTACCAACATCATAATAGTTGGCCACAGCAAGTGGCCAGTGTATGGAGGCCAGTGTCCCTCCATACACCTTCTCCCAGGGCACCATAACATGAGAACCTAGGGAAGGTGTAAGATCCCTGAACATAAAGAAAATAAAAAGTGGAAGTTTGATTGGACTAGATTTATGGTTCCCGGTGGCCGACGGTGGAAAAGTATGAGAGGCTTAGAAATGCTGATTCTTGGAAAGAGTAGTTGACCATTGTCTGCAAGTGTTTGTACTGGGTGTAGCAAACTGGGCGACATCTGAACTGCTTCCACAGCTACAGATGTGTCCTCGTACATCGAGCCTCCTTGCACGGCACACAGCAGTCTGACATCCGATAGACTCTGGTTGTTGTATGAATGCACAGATTAGGGGAGATTTGGGGGTGGGCTAACATTTATATACAACAATTAAACCCAGCGGCCACAGGAGCCATACTGCCTTCCCACAACTTTTATACACAATAAGTCAGTGAGAATATGGCGCAGGGGATTGGAACAACTCTGGCACTGCACTATTTACTATGCAAGTGTTGGAACTATATTTTCAGGGGGGAAAAACTTGGTGCCCCTCCTGTAATAGCTTTTCATGGGTCTGCCGCTCGTTGCATGACCCCATAACTCTGTGCCACTCTGCTCAGTAATGCCAGTCAGTTTTAAATAGTCTATGAAAGGTGATGGTTTATGTAACTTTCTTGTGTAATAAAACACCATTAAATGTAAAATTGGATATCTACCTAATGCTGCAGCCATGAAACAGTGCCAGATGTACTGCAGGGAAGTCCTGGCAGAGGGGGCAATAGGTAGCTGTGACGATTGTTAGCTCTTGTACCCTGGGACGCATTGCCCTACCTCAGAATACAGTAACAGCCACAGTTTTCCTTTTACTCGTTAATATAATATAATGACATGAATGCCGCTTAACCACCCCTGTTCTCTGGTCACAGATGGTGCTAAATCGTCAACAAGTTCAGGCATTTTAAAACAGAGTTTCCCTGCTCCTTTCTATCTGATTTCACAACATTAACAGTCATTTTCCAGTCTAAAACCCTGTTTAGCCCATCCATAATCTCATCGATGTGTTCACCTCTGACTGACCACAATGCGTATGGAACTTATTGCCCAGATTTGACCAAACATTTGAAGCCTCATGTTCTCAACTGCTAGCAGCAGATCTGAGTGTTATCTGAGGAAAGCACTGTCCCGTTATAAGTAACTGATGGAGAGGTTTCCCTGTGACTTAGGGCTCTATTTACTACAATCCGCATATTGAATGCGGATTGTAGTGTGATATTACCGAGTGAATTCACATTGCGAATTCAGGTAATATCACAGGGATTTACTATAAATCCCTTGCAGGGACAGAGCTTGCGATAAAGCTCTGTCCCTGCGGATCCCCTCCGCACTCTAGTCGCGGTATTTTTTTAAAAAATACCGCGACTAAGAGCCCGCGCATGCGCCGACCGACCACCGCTACTACCCCCCCACCGACGCTAAGCCCCGCCCCCCGGCGCTAAGTGCTAATGGGGGTTGGAGTAGAATTTTACTAATTCTACTCCAATTGCCCTGTAATAAATACAGATGAAACTAAAATAATGTGAAAAGGGTGTGAAAACACCCTTTTTCACTTTATTTTAGTAAAAATAATGTTAATAAATAGAGCCCCTGAGAGAGTGAGGGCGACATTCTATTCACATCGGGGCCAGCTCAGAGTTGCAGGTTACTAAATGCAGATATTCGCCCAGTTGCAGAGTTAACCGCATCTACGATGTGACCTCAATACACCTAGGGGGTATATTTACTAAGATGGGAGTTCTATTAAGAAGTGATGTTGCCCATAGCAACCAATCAGATTCTACTTCTCATTTATCTAGCACCTTCTAGAAGATAATACCTGGAATCTGATTGGTTGCTATGGGCAACATCACTTCTCAATAGAACTCCCATCTTAGTAAATTTACCCCCTAGCCTCAATACGCCATGTGACACGAGACACCAGAGGTGACTTAGCCGAAATAAGAGGTGCAGAGTAGCCTCTTTGTCTTAAAATCTTATTTGCAAAGCAGATGCTTGAAGAAAAAAAAAAAACCCTCGCAGTGAACTAGAGACCCTGGGCTGCGACTTTATCTGCACAGGAATTTGTTTTACACACGTACAGAGTCGCAGATGAGGCAAAATGGAACTTGGGGTGAGAAAAGGCTGCAGCCGCTGCATCGCAGGACTTCTTATACAGATTAAGGGGTCTATTTACTAAGCAGTGTTAGGAGACAGAGTGAAATGAGATAAGGTGCCAGCCAATCAGCTCCTGTCATTTTTCAAACACAGCCTGTGAGATAACAGTTAGGAGCTGATTGGCTGGCACCTTATCACTTTTCACTCTGTCTCCTAACACTGATTAGTAAATAGACCCTAAAGACTCAGGCGCTCACTGGTGTACAAATGTCACACATCAAATTGATCAGTGCTGCTGTATCTAGCTATGTCGTTTTGTTACTTCAAGTTGTTTTATTTGTGTGAATAAGCTGCACAATTTGAACAAAAAAAATGCTGAGCGTGGTGACTTCGCCCGGGACATGGCACATCAAGAGGGGCTGTTTGGCGCAACTGAAGCCACAGTGAATGGAGACACATCTGTATGTGACCGCACCTCCCTTCCGCATACATATATATGGACATATTTTACTAATATTTTTTTTTAGCTATTTTCCCATTTTTCAGGCCTTTTTCCCGGGTACAGTAAGTTGCCTCTGTGACGGCTGAAAGCGTTCTGCCTGTGGGCAATGCTATGTACGTTTTATACCACAATCAGCAAATGAAGACAGATTACTCAGAGCCAGATGTGAGAGGAAATCAGCAGATTTCACCACACGGAGGAACACGCAATGTACCCAGCTGCACAGTCAGGACGGAGGCGTCAGCACTTCTCTCTCTGAAATCGCCTCTGACACAAGATACTCTTCTTACTTATAAAAAAAAATTGTTATGTAGGTATAAAGCTACTGACACGAATCTCGTGCTTATTGCGTCTGTCAGCAAATTCCCCCGTTATTCAGTTACAGAGCACCAGTCACCTGTACACACAAGAAGGCTTTTTTTTTTCTAGCCAAATACAACGGGTCTTATTCATAGATAATAGCTAATGGCCAGGATGTACTAAAGGAAAAATGCGGTAAAAACCCAGTTTTCGGGGATTTTACCTCATTTCCATATGTACTAAGCCCTGGCCGCACTTTTATCGGTGCAGAGGGTAAAGGCTAGAAAACCTGGCATTACCCTATAGAAGCCTTTGGGCTTCTTACCGCACCCCGCTCCTGGTGCTTCGCCGTCGCCTCGCCGCTGTCGCCCAGCGCTGGCCCCCACTCACCTGCACTCCATAGTCGCCGGCCCGCGCTCCTCCTGGGTCCTCCTTCTCCTCCTCCTCCTAATCTTCCAGGTGCAGGGAGGAGGAGGAGGAGCCCGGGGCTTCCTGCACATGTGACTCGCAGGGGCTCGCAGGGGTACGGGGTCCCACGGGGACCCCGTCACCTCACATCGACTGCTTTGCAAAGGGCAGCTCTTATCGCAAGAGAAGACGATCAAACTTGACTATCTAGAGGAAGTAAAAGTCGTAACAAGGTTTCCGTAGGTGAACCTGCGGAAGGATCATTATCGGCGATACTAATCGCATATGTTAGTACATATGCGATTAGTAAGGTTGCGGTGACTGGCGGAATGGTCACCGCAACTTTAGTACATCCCGGCCAATGCGATTTATATGCAGATCGAGCAATTGTTTGATATTGCACATGTGAATAAGCCGCACGGCGCATGCTCTGCGATTGTCTTGCGATTCCACACAAACAGAGAATCCATTCAGAAAGTGAGTGACAGGTAGACAGTGTTTGGGGGAGGTAATGGGGGGCGGTAAGAAAAACGCAGGTGTGTCTGACCGTTTAAATGCCGTTACATGGGCGTGCATAAATTAGCCCTTGCTATCTCCTACGCAGCATGAGAGCCCTCTGCATGTCAGGAGAGCTGCCGAGTCTGTGGCTGGTCAGACCTGCCGCAAGGGTAAGGAGGCCGCTCAATGTGCGTCGATGTTACCGATATTTACGCAGGAAAGCGGCGTCGTATGCAGATAAGGCGGCAACGGTGGGTGTCCTTATGCTCAGGTAAGCTTTGGAACTATGAGCGTGGTTTTGCAGCTTCATTCCGTGCAAAATCGCATATGCGATCGCATTAGCGGCCATCTCTGAATCAGGCCTAAAGCTCACACCGCAGCGATGTCACCGGTACCTAATGAATTCTCTGACAGCCGAGGCACATACTAGCCCATTATTATATTATTTACATAGGGCCCGAGTCAGAGATGTATGCAATACCGATGTTTACGCAGTTGAGCGATTATCGTTAATCTGTGCATACCTCAAAGTGTCATTACCATTGTTGGTCGCAGTGAGGATTTATTCACAACGTGATAGACAGGTAGGGACCATTTGTGGGCAGCAATGTGAGGGGGGGTGTGACTGAAACACAGACGTGCCGCAACCGTTTTAGGGGCGTGTCTCCAGCCTATGACTTGCACCAGCGAAACTTGCACCTGCCCTATGGCAGGTGCAATTTCTCAGTCTGAGTATGGCCTCTTGTGTGAGAAGTTAAGCATCTTTACTGTATATGCAATCGCTATCAGCCACACACCTGCGTCTTGCCTGCAACACTCCCATAAGATGCGACATCTCCGTGCATCTATATTGCCATCCCCTGTTACCGCCTGGTCACCGTCCGGCGTCCATGAACCTTGCTTATATTTCTGCTTCTGTGCGTCCAAATCTGTACTGCAACTCTGTACAAACAAAACGGGGATGCATGCGCAGTGCCAATCTGATGCATGAAAACAACATACGAAAAACATTGCTCCAGTGCATCCGACATCACCGCTAAAACGGACTCAGAATCTGGCCCCATGTGCACATTGGTCCAGCTTCATTGTAACTGGAAAAAGCGCTTAGTGGGACTGTATGATCCTGCCACACAGCAATGCTGGCTTGGTGTCACAGCATTGAATACAGGAGAATAAATGTAAGTTTACAGAAATCCCTTAAAGGTTTGGAAGCTAGGGGAAAGTCTTGTTGTACAAGGGAGGATATTCCACAGAGTGGAGGAAGCCTAAGAAAGGTCCTGTAGCCAGTAATGGGAGCAGGTAATGAGTGTGGATAAGAAATGCAGGTTTAGTTGGGAAATATTATGAGCCAACAATTCATGTATATAGTGTTATGAAAGTTCTCAAGCTGGAGAGGTATCTCAGTTTTGCACATTGGTATCAGAGTGTAAAGAACTCATACCTGCATACTTTTGGCACACTGTCCTGATTTCAAGATTGCAAATTTGTGACAGGGTGTCAGAAGCTCAGGATTGCACATTTGTAGCAGAAGCACTGGAATACTGGATTGCATACTAGAAGCAGAGGTGTGGGAACCATTAGGAGTGCAAAGGAAAGGTATCAAATTGCAAGAACTAAAATAACAGCATACAGTACATTTAACAATAATCTGACCCTGATTGCAGGGAAAGTCATAGACTAAAAGGCCAAGTGGTAGGTGCAGTTTGTTAATTGCTGGGACAAGATTAACGCTACATTTCCAGAATAGCAGACATCCTACAAAGAGTAGCTCTGCTCATTGGAATAAGTCACTAGAACAACAGCCCACAGTCTACAGAAGCCTGACAGAGAAGAGGAGAAGGCCTATTGCTGAGTTTTGTGGAAGTAAAAACGAGGGGTCTATTTTCTAAGCCTTGGATAGAGATAAAGTGAGCAGTGTTAAATTGGTTGGGAATTTATCTTTGTTCACTTTATCTCCATCCAAGGCTTAGTACATAGACCCCTGATAGAGAAATCAGAGAGGACAGTGTCCTGAAGATGAAGGTAATATAGTGTTAGTGGTCAATATTGTTAGATGTAGCAGTAACTGTATCTGGGAGAAATAGGAAACTAGATTGTTAGAGATGAAGAGATCATGGATTAAGGTTCTTTACTATAAACAGAGCATGCATTCAATAGGGCAAATGTAAGGGGTTGTGAAAATGATGGTACCCAAGTGATACAATTAAGATTTGGTAAATTGCTATACGACAGTGGTTCCCAAACTTTCTCTGTTCGAGGCACCCTTAGGGTCTGCATGATTTTCTCAAGGCACCCCTAAGCCCAAATAATTACTGTGCAGTCCTGTTTTTTAAGTAGTTGGGTCAAAATAACATAATAAGTATTTAAAAAAGTAAGAGAAAAACTGTGTTATTCTTACCAATTGCCCCTCCAGCTCTGTCCTTCTGCCCCCCCAATCTCTCACCTATTGCTCCTCTGTCTCTCACCCATTGTGCCCTCTGTCACCACTCCCTTTGCCCCCTTCAGGCCACTAAACGCCGTGGCACCCCCTAGCACAGTTTGGGAACCACTGCTGTAGTGTAGAGCATCAGAATGATGTGACAGGGAGATATGTGGACAGCGGCTGGCATGTGGGTATGTTCAGCTAGATGTCATTTGCCTGACACATTATTTTTCCACATGAAGTGTGAGTTCAGTTCAATTCACCTGACCTGCAGCAAGAATTGTGTCTGAAAACGTGGCTCAATTCAATCATTTATGCTACAAACCTCTAGCAGATCTCAGCAACAGTGAGCGAATTAAAGCAAATATTATTTCACAATCATTTCTGCAAGTCTTGTGGAACGAATTGCACTCACATACTGCACATTTCAGCAGGGAAAATAAAGTTCTAGGCAATTTACAGCCAATTGAATCACCCACAAAAGTTTTGTTTTCTTGTGACATGTTGGAGATACTGCAGCTGGATGGGGTGTTGTACAAAACGTCGACATCAGAATGTCTTCATGTTCAGAATGTGCATATTTATGGATGTAATGTCAACGTGTCAAATGTCGATATTCACACTGTCAACAATGATATATTGACAGTCCGCATGTCGGCATAGTGTTTTCAGCTGATTTTAGCCCTAACCCCTAACTGCAGCCTAACCTCAACCCTAATGCTATCAGCATTCACAATGTCGACTTCATGACACTGTCGACACTATATACATGTCGACAAAGTGAATGTCGCCATTTTGAAGGTTGCAGGAGAGTAAGCATTGCACGTTTTTTTTTTTTGCTGCTGCTGTCCTCAATGTTGCCTCCGATGTGCAGTTTAGTTGAGATATTCCGTCACTTTTCTAGTATAAACACTTGGATAAGAAATCATAAAAGCATCTGCACCCCCCCCCCCTCCGCAACTGCTTCCGTCCCTACTACACTGCCTCTTAAGATATATTTAAGCTTATTTACCAAGGAAGCCACATGTGAGGTGATTTATCATCTGACCACAGGGATACTAGTGCTGAGAGCCGGGCCTGGTAACAATCTGGAGCTACACACTGACTAATGATTGTCGTCTGTTGAGCTTCAATATAGAAGTAAACATGGGCTGTAATTGTATAATAGTCAATAAAGAAACTTTCCCCAAAATGTTTTATGTTTTCCATTTCCTTTCAACCCATCATTTGCTGCATTATATGTCACAAGGAACCTGTTTTTATATCATAATTATTAGGGGTGAGCGGGTTCGGATTTCTGAAATCCGAACCCCCCCGATCCGAGGCCGATCCGAGTCAGGCTCGACTTTTCCCGCCTGACTCGGATCTGAAATCGAGGCAAAACGTCATCATCCCGCCTTCCGGGTCTCGCGGGTTTTGGATCCTATATAAGGTACCCGCGTCGGCGCCATTTTCTCACTCGGCTGTGGACAGTGAAGAGGGAGGGTGGGAGTTAGGGCTGGCTGGGTTGTGTAGTGTAGTGTAGTGCAGAGTAGTGTTGTGCTGTGCTGCTGTTGTCCATAGGGGCTGTGTCCACTACTTCAAAGTCCATAGGGGCTGGCTGTGTTGTGCTGTGCTGCTGTTGTTAATAGGGGCTGTGTCCATTACTTCAAAGTCCATAGGGGCTGGCTGGACTGTGTTGTGCAGTCAGTTGTCCATAGGGGCTGTGTCCACTCCAAAGTCCTGTGCAGTGTCCCAGTCCTAAAGGGGTGCTGTAGTGTTGTCCAGGGGGTGCTCTTTCCATCAGGGGTGCTCCCCCCAAGTGCAAAAAAAAAATATTTTTTTTCTGTGTTTGTGAATTGTGTGCACTGTGGCTGCACGTGCATCAACAAAGGAGCAGCGCCAAGCTTGCGCCTGTGTCCCAAAAGTAAAAGGCCGGCTGGCTTGACCGTTAAAGGGTGCTGTAACCCCCAAACGGCACTCCAAACAAAATAAAAAAATATATTTTTTTGTGTTTGTGAATTGTGTGCGCAGTAGCCGCACGTGCATCAACAAAGTAGTGCCAAGCGTGCGCCTGTTTCCCAAAAATAAAGGACCGGCTGGATTGACCGCTAAAGGGTGCTGTAACCCCCAAAGGGCACTCCAGACAAAATAAAAAAAAATTTTCTGTGTTTGTGAATTGTGTGCTCTGTGGCTGCACGTGCATCAACAAAGGAGCAGCACCAAGCGTGCGCCTGTGTCCCATAAATAAAGGGCCGGCTGGCTTGTCCATTAAAGGGTGCTGTAACCCCCAAAGGGCACTCCAAACAAAATAAAAAAATATATTTTTTTGTGTTTGTGAATTGTGTGCGCAGTAGCCGCACGTGCATCAACAAAGTAGTGCCAAGCGTGCGCCTGTGTCCCATAAATAAAGGGCCGGCTGGATTGACCGATAAAGGGTGCTGTAACCCACAAAGGGCACTCCAAACAAAATAAAAAAATATATTTTTTTGTGTTTGTGAATTGTGTGTGCAGTAGCCGCACGTGCATCAACAAAGTAGTGCCAAGCGTGCGCCTGTGTCCAATAAATAAAGGGCCGACTGGATTGACCACTAAAGGGTGCTGTAACCCCCAAAGGGCACTCCAAACAAAATAATTTTTTTTTTCTGTGTTTGTGAATTGTGTGCACTGTGGCTGCACGTGCATCAACAAAGGAGCAGCACCAAGCGTGCGCCTGTGTCCCATAAGTAAAAGGCTGGCTGGCTTGTCCATTAAAGGGTGCTGTAACCCCCAAAGGGCACTCCAAACAAAATAAAAAAATATATTTTTTTGTGTTTGTGAATTGTGTGCGCAGTAGCCGCACGTGCATCAACAAAGTAGTGCCAAGCGTGCGCCTGTGTCCCATAAATAAAGGGCCGGCTGGATTGACCAATAAAGGGTGCTGTAACCCACAAAGGGCACTCCAAACAAAATAAAAAAATATATTTTTTTGTGTTTGTGAATTGTGTGTGCAGTAGCCGCACGTGCATCAACAAAGTAGTGGCAAGCGTGCGCCTGTGTCCCATAAATAAAGGGCCGGCTGGATTGACCGCTAAAGGGTGCTGTAACCCCCAAAGGGCACTCCAAACAAAATCAAATTTTTTTTTCTGTGTTTGTGAATTGTGTGCACTGTGGCTGCACGTGCATCAACAGAGGAGCAGCGCCAAGCGTGTGCCTGTGTCCCATAAGTAAAAGGCCGGCTGGCTTTTCCGTTAAAGGGTGCTGTAACCCCCAAAGGGCACTCCAAACAAAATAAAAAAATATTTTCAGTGTTTGTGAATTGTGTGGGCTGTAGCTGCACGTGCATCAACAAAGGAGCAGCGCCAAGCGTGCGCCTGTGTCCCATAAGTAAAGGGCCAGCTGGCTCATTTCTTAAAGGGTGGTGTAACCCACAAAGTGCACTAGTCTCCAACAAAAATAAAAAAATATTTTCTGTGTTTGTGTGCGCCTTAGCCGCACGTATATATCAATATAACATAAATGGAGGACCAAACTTTCTCCGATAAAAATAAAATAGGGAAAGATCAAGAACCACTTCCTCCTAGTGCTGAAGCTGCTGCCACTAGTCATGACATAGACGATAACATGCCATCAACATCGTCTGCCAAGGCTGATGCCCAATGTCATAGTAGAGGGCACATACAATCCCAAATGACAAAGTTCAGGAAAATGATCTTGAAAAAAACATTTAAATCATCTGAAGAGAAACGTAAACTTGCCAATATGCCATTTACGACACGAGTGGCAAGGAATGGCTAAGGTCTTTCCCTATGTTCATGACTAGTGGTTCAGCTTCACATGACGATGGAAGCCCTCCTCCCACTAAAAAAATCAAACGAGTTAAGCTGGCAAAAGCACAGTGAAGAACTGTGCGTTCTAAGAAGATATCACAAATCCCCAAGGAGAGTCCAAGTGTGGTGGTTGCAATGCCTGACCTTCCCAGCACTGGACGGGAAGAGGTGGCTCTTTCCACCATTTGCACGCCCCCTGCAAGTGCTGAAAGGAGCACCCACAGTCCACTTGCTGATATGCAAATTGAAGATGTCACTGTTGAAGTACAACAGGATGAGGATACTGGTGTAGCTGGCGCTGAGGAGGAAGTTGGCGAGGAGGATTCTGATGGTGATGTGGTTTGTTTAAATCAGGCTCCGGTGGAGACAGTTGTTGTCCGTGGGATGAAAAAGCCCATCACGGTCATGCCTGGGCAGAAGACCAAACATTCCACCTCTTTGGTCTGGCAATATTTCTATCCAAATCCGGACAACAACTGTCTTGCCATATGTACCATATGTAAAGGTGAAATAAGTAGGGGTAGGGACGTTAACCACCTAGGAACATCCTCCCTTATACAGCACCTGCAGCGCGTTCATAAAAAGTTACTGTCAAGTTCAGAAACTTTGGCTAAGACCGTAAGCAGTCCAGGGACACCTAAATCCCGTTGTCCTGTTGTATCCAAGCGCCTGCAAACCACACCGTCAACTCCCTCCTCGTCAATTTCCTCCTTAGTCAGGATCGGAAGTAGTCCTGCAGGTCATGTCACTGGCATGAGTGACTCACCTCTCCGGGATTCCTCCGGAGGATCCTGCATTGCTACGCCTCCTGCTGCCGCTGCTGCTGTTGCTGCTGCTGGAAGTCGTTCATCATCCCAGAGAGGAAGTAGGAACACCACTACTTTTACTAAAGAATTGACCCTCCAACAGTCCTTAGCGAGGAGGATGAAGTACGACAGCAGTCATCCTGAAGCAAAACGTATAACTGAGGCCTTGACTGCTATGTTGGTGTTAGACGTGCGTCCGGTATCCGCCATTAGTGCAGGCGATACCGAGACTGTACAGAAACGTCAGAAAAAGTGTCCTCATTATCCTGAAAAATGCCGTTGTACCCAATGTCCACTTAACCACGGACATGTGGACAAGTGGAACAGGGCAGACTAAGGACTATATGACTGTGACAGCCCACTGGGTAGATGTATCACCTTACGCAGCAACAGCAGCAGCGTCACCAGTAGCAGCATCTCAGAAACGCCAGCTCATTCCAAGGCAGGCTATCACCGGTTTCAGTAAGAGGCACACCGCCGACAACCTCTTAGAGCAGGGGTTCCCAATCACGGTCCTCAAGGCACACTAACAGTCCAGGTTTTAAGGATAACCATACTTAAGCACAGCTGACTTAATTAGTACCTCAGTTATTTTGATTTAACCATCTGTGCTCAACCATGGATATCACTAAAACCAGGACTGTTAGTGTGCCTTGAGGACCGAGGTTGGGAATCACTGTCTTAGAGAAACTGAGGGAAATCATCGCCCAGTGGCTTACCCCACTTAGACTCTCCTGGGGATTTGTGATATCTGACAACGCCACCAATATTGTGCGGGCATTACATCTGGGCAAATTCCAGCACGTCCCATGTTTTGCTCACACAATAAACTTGGTGGTGCAGAATTTTCTGAAAAGCGACAGGGGCGTACAGGAGACGCTTTGGATGGCCCGAAAAATTTCTGGCCACTTTCGCCATTCAGCGACTGCGTGCCGAAGACTGGAGCACCAGCAAACACTCTTGAAACTGCCCCGCCATCACCTGAAGCAAGAGGTTGTGACACGGTGGAACTCAACCCTCTATATGCTTCAGAGGATGGAGGAGCAGCAAAAGGCCATTCAAGCCTATTCATCCACCTATGACATAGGCAAAGGAGGGGGTATGCACCTGACTCAAGCGCAGTGGAGAATGATTTCCGTGTTGTGCAAGGTTCTCCAGCCCTTCGAACTTGCCACACGTGAAGTCAGTTCAGACACTGCCAGCTTGAGTCAGGTCATTCCCCTCATCAGGCTTTTGCAGAAGCAGCTGGAGAAAGTGAAGGAGGAGCTAAGACGGAGCGATTCCGCTCGGCATGTGGGACTTGTGGATGAAGCCCTTCATTCTCTTTGCCAGGATTCCAGGGTGGTCAATCTGTTGAAATCAGACCACTACATTTTGTCCACCGTGCTCGATCCTAGGTTTAAAGCCTATGTGGTGTCTCTCTTTCCGGCCGACACAAGCCTGCAGAGGTGCAAAGACCTGCTGGTGAAAACACTTAAACACTCTCAGCTGAAGCGAAACGTGACACATCAACAGCTCCTTCTTCATTTTCTCCCGCAACTGGGGCTGCCAGGAAAAAACTTAGGTATCCTAAGCAACCCGCTGGCGGTGATGCAGGGCAGGCAGGACCAAGTTTGGACATCTGGTCCGGACTGAAGGACCTGGCAACAATTTCTAACATGTCTACTGTCACTGCATATGATACTGTCACCATTGACAGAATGGTGGAGGATTACATCGGTGACAGCTGTACTGGCAGGAAAAAGAGGCAATTTGGAGACCCCTGTACAAACTGGCTCTATTTTACCTGAGTTGCCCCCGCTCCAGTGTGTACTCCGAAAGAGTGTTTAGTGCAGCCGGGAACCTTGTCAGCGAAAGGCGTAGGAGGTTGCTTCCACAAAATGTGGAGAAGATGATGTTCATAAAAGTGAATTATCAACTCTTCCAGGGAGACCAGCCTCCAGAACATACAGAGAGACCTGTGGTGGTGGATTCCAGCGGGAACGAGTTAATACTCTGTGAGGATGAGGATGTACACAACACTGAAGAGGGTGAGGAATCGGTGGATGAGGAGGATGAGGACGACATCTTGCCTCCGTAGAGACAGTTTGTGCAGGGACAGATTAATTGCCAGCTTATTTTGTGGGGGCCCAAACGAAACAATCATTTCAGCCACAGTCGTGTGGCAGATCCTGGCGCTGAAATGATTGGTTTGTTAAAGTGTGCATGTCCTGTGTATACAACATAAAGGTGGGTGGGAGGGCCCAAGGACAATTCCATCTTGCACCTCTTTTTTTTCTTTGCATTTGCATTATGTACAGTTTGGGGCCTAGTTTTTCAAACTGCCATCCTGTCTGCCACTGCAGATGGGCCACGTGTTTGTGCCGCCCACTCGTATCGCTTAGCATAGTCATCCAGCTACCTCGGTGCAACCTTTTGGACATAAAAACACTATTGTGAGGTGTGAGGTGTTCAGAATAGACTGGAAATGAGTGGAAATTAAGGTTATTGAGGTTAATAATAGCATAGGAGCAGAAAAACACACAAATTCTGTGATTTTAGCTGTTTTTATGCTTTTTTTTTAAAAAAAAATACAGATCCAAAACACAAAACCCAGAACACGGAAGGGTGGTTTTGGCAAAACCAATCCAGATCCAAAACACGAAGAAAGATCCAGATCCAAAACACGAAAAATGGCCGGTGCACACCCCTAATAATTAGATGTTTTTGTTTTTTACTCTGATGAGCACAAGTCACTTTTGTGGACATATCTTGTTAATTTCCACACTGTGTATGATCTGGAGCTTAGTGTACGCAGCTATGGGTAACGTAGAATCATATGCAACTTGGTCGCATCTCCACCTGCGGGTGATGGGGGTGTAGCTGAGTGGTAATGGGGCACATAGGCAAAATTTAGCCAGGGTGTGCGTATCCTGTATAAATGCAGCTCTCACACAAACGCCGTCTTCTCCATGAACAAATGCACTTGGTCCACCATAAGCTACACCCAGTATGGGTGACAACACACTCATCATACTCTGTATCTGTATGGTTCCACCAGGCTCCGGTGGCTAGGAAAGCTGTGTAGGTCCAATATTGGACCTGCACAACAACTACAGTTTAATGCCAAAAAATGCAAGATCGTGCACTTGGGTCTCAAAAATCCAAAGGCTAAATATAGTATTAATGGCACTATACTGGTAACTACAGAAGAGGAAAGGGATCTAGGAGTCACTATTTCAGGTGACTTAAAGGGAAGCAAACATTGCAACAAAGCAATGAGGAAGGCCAGTCAGGTGCTTAGTGCATAGGGAGAGGAATCAGTAGCAGAAAGAAAGAAGTGATAATACCACTGTATAGGTCTTTGGTACGTCCTCATCTCCAATACTGTGTTCAGCTCTGGAGGCCATATCTCCAGAAGGATATTAATACATTAGAGACTGTACAAAGTAGGGCAACTACAATGGTGCAAGGTCTACACCACAAAACGTACCAGGAAAGACTAAAAGATCCTAATATGTATAGTTTGGAGCAGAGAAGGGAAAGGGGGGACATGATAGAGACGTTCACATATATAAAGGGTTTTAACAAGGTAAAGGAAGGAGATATTCTTCAAAGAAAGAGAAGTATTAGAACAAGAGGACATGCTCTGACACTGGAGGGAGGTAGGTTCAGGAGAAATTTGAGGAAAAATTACTTCACAAAAAGGGTAGTGGACAAGTGGAATAGCCCCCATCAGAGGTGGTAGAGGCTAAGACAGTAGAGCAATATAAACATGCATGGGATAGACATATGTGATATCCCTAAAGTGTATAATGTCTAATACATAAATTAACATATGTGCTGTATACCCTTTGAACTAAGAAAACTGCCCATTCACATGAGTGCCCCCCCCCTTTACAGAGGGGGATTTGGTCCAGGCTGCCCCCTCTGAACTATAAGAAATGAGGGGCATGCGGCAGGGACGTTTGGACTATAGCCACAAGAGAGGGGAGGAGAATGGCCCCAGGAGAAGCCCAGTTTGTGCAGTGGGCTGAAGCGGCACTTGCGGGCGGCGGGAAGCGGCCCCGCATGCGACCGCTGGTGATATAAAGAGACACCCGCGGGGGCAGTCTGTAGTGTGCCTGAGGCAGCTAGGGCAGAGGGGACCCGTATGCATGGCTGCGCTCACCTCAGAGCCCCAGAGACAGTAGAGCCATAGCGGCGCCCCGGCGGAGAGTCCCGTGTCCTGGGGCAGCGTCAGAGGATAGATTCGAAGTCTCCTCCAACACAGCTGTCCTGTGGTCAGCGCTGATAGGAGGCAGATCGGAGGAGTGGAGACCGGGCGGAGCTTTTGACTGGCCTGCCGTAAGAGCTGTTTGAGGGGACAGAGAGGCTGGGTGAGGAGTGTGCCTGAGGCTGAGACACAGCAGAAGGGACTGTGTGGGACTGTGTGGCTGACCCTGCCCCGGAGGTGGAACAAGGGTGTGTAGCCCGGGTGGAGTTTCTGCAGGACCGCCCGCTCCTCAGTCACCAGTCGGAGGAACTGTACGTGAAGAGGCGGAACAGTGAGTACCAAAACGCCCTATTCTCTCAAGGCCCACCCCTCTGATAGGGAGTGCAGGGACATATACAAGCAAGTTTTGGGAGGTCTTGCAGCGCCCCTCTAGAGAAAATAGTCAGCTGAGACTCTATATAACACAACTCTCCAGGGGTTAACAACCTCAGTGTTAAAGCTAAAATCCACAGAGGACAAAAGTGAAAATAGTAGTAAATTTCCTTATCAACTGCGTGCGTTCCCCAATTAACTCTGTTCATTTAACAAAGTGGCCGCAGTATAGAACGCTAAAGCAAGAGAGGAATTGTATTCTAATAAAAAATCCGACTAGGATACATGTAAACTGCTAGCGATAACGTCTGACAGCTGCAAGCACGAGGACAGGAAAATAAGGAGACAGGAAGCAATACACTTATTCTTCAAGCCCAAATAAACTTTAATGCAGCCTGCAGTACCATTAGGATTATAACTACTGTGACTTATAGCCCGGGCACCGTTTGCAAACATTCTATCAACTAGTCACTCACTTGCATGCATAAGTGATGAGAAACTATTATTGTGCACAAAATAATAGAGTTATATTTTATCTAGTATTGGCATTGCATAATTATATTTACCTGTTTGTATGTCTATTGTTTAACCATTCCTTTGGCAGCCGGATCCTGGAGTTCCAGAGTTCCAGTTATAATAAAATTGCCGGCTACTAGTGTACTTTTTCTGTCTTGAAGTGTGTACTACAAATGTGCATTGTATATGGTTAGTCCATATTGCTGATGTGGAAAGAACTGGTATTGTTGAATAAATACATCCTTTTGCCCATTATTGCCTGTATCTATTGGGCAACCTCCCGGAAGAGCCCAAGGTGATCCAGAGACAGAGTACTTGGTAAGGAAGCATCCTAATACACCACGAGTAGAATAGAACACCCTTTTCGGGGTGTGACACATAAGGATATCTTTCAGAAGAAGTAAGGATCAATAAGGGATGAGGTAACAATATGTTTAAAAATGGGGAAGACGAGATGGGCCAAGTGGTTCTTATCTGCCGTCAAATTCTATGTTTCTATGCTTTAATGTGTCCGCCAATGTCTCGCTGTATCTTTGGCGCCAGGATTGTGACAGGTGCCGGCATTCTAAGCGCCGGCATCCCGACTGTCGGTATTATGACTGTATTCCCCCTCCCCCCCCCCGTTACTACCCAATGACCCAATTCATTTTCACCACCCAGATAAAATAAAGCAATGGAGGAGGCTCCCATACTAATGAACATGCCAAAGTGCCAAGATGGGAGCCAAGAGCCTGACCCTGCACCCACGACCAGGAAAAGAAGAAAAAGGACATTATCTAGATAAGTGAATTTATAGTATTTTAATATATTATTATAATTATCATTATATATATAATTATATATATATATATATTAGGGGTGCGCACCGGCCACTTTTCGTGTTTTGTGTTTTGGTTTTGGATCTGGATCTTTCTTCGTGTTTTGGATCTGGATTGGTTTTGCCAAAACCACCCTTCCGTGTTTTGGGTTCTGGGTTTTGTGTTTTGGATCTGTATTTTTTTTTTAAAAAGCATAAAAACAGCTAAAATCACAGAATTTGTTGGTTTCTCTGCTCCTATGCTATTATTAACCTCAATAACCTTAATTTCCACTCATTTCCAGTCTATTCTGAACACCTCACACCTCACAATAGTGTTTTCATGTCCAAAAGGTTGCACCGAGGTAGCTGGATGACTATGCTAAGCGACACGAGTGGGCGGCACAAACACGTGACCCATCTAGGAGTGACACTGCAGTGGCAGACAGGATGGCAGTTAGAAAAACTAGGCCCCAAACTGTACATAATGCAAAGAAAAAAAAGAAGTGCAAGATGGAATTGTCCTTGGGCCCTCCCACCCACCCTTATGTTGTATAAACAGGACATGCACACTTTAACAAATCAATCATTTCAGCGCCAGGGTCTGCCACACAACTGTGGCTGTAATGATTGGTTCGTTTGGGCCCCCACAAAACAAGCTGCCAATTAATGTGTCCCTGCACAAACTGGCTCTACGGAGGCAAGATGTCATCCTCATCCTCCTCATCCACCGATTCCTCACCCTCTTCAGTGTGTACATCCTCATCCTCACAAAGTATTAACTCGTCCCCACTTGAATCCACCACCACAGGTCCCTCTGTACCTTCTGGAGGCTGGTCTCCCTGGAAGAGCTGATAATTCATTTTGATGAACATCATCTTCTCCACATTCTGTGGAAGCAACCTCCTACGCCTTTCGCTGACAAGGTTCCCGGCTGCACTAAACACTCTTTCGGAGTACACACTGGAGGGGGGGCAACTCAGGTAAAATAGAGCCAGCTTGTACAGGGGCCTCCAAATTGCCTCTTTTTCCTGCCAGTACAGGTATGGACTGTCTGACATGCCTACTTGGATGCTGTCACCGATGTAATCCTCCACCATTCTGTCAATGGTGACAGTATCATATGCAGTGACAGTAGACATGTCAGAAATTGTTGCCAGGTCCTTCAGTCCGGACCAGATGTCCAAACTTGGTCCTGCCTGCCCTGCATCACCGCCAGCGGGTTGCTTAGGATACCTAAGTTTTTTCCTGGCAGCCCCAGTTGCATGAGAAAATGAAGAAGGAGCCATTGACGTGTCACGTTCCGCTTCAGCTGACAGTGTGTTCACCAGCAGGTCTTTGCACCTCTGCAGGCTTGTGTCGGCCGGAAAGAGAGACACCACATAGGCTTTAAACCTAGGATCAAGCATGGTGGCCAAAATGTAGTGGTCTGATTTCAACAGATTGACCACCCTGGAATCCTGGCAAAGCGAATGAAGGGCTTCATCCACAAGTCCCACATGCCGAGCGGAATCGCTCCGTCTTAGCTCCTCCTTCACTTTCTCCAGCTGCTTCTGCAAAAGCCTGATGAGGGGAATGACCTGACTCAAGCTGGCTGTGTCTGAACTGACTTCACGTGTGGCAAGTTCGAAGGGCTGGAGAACCTTGCACAACACGGAAATCATTCTCCACTGCGCTTGAGTCAGGTGCATACCCCCTCCTTTGCCTATGTCATAGGTGGATGTATAGGCTTGTATGGCCTTTTGCTGCTCCTCCATCCTCTGAAGCATATAGAGGGTTGAGTTCCACCGCGTCACAACCTCTTGCTTCAGGTGATGGCGGGGCAGGTTCAAGAGTGTTTGCTGGCGCTCCAGTCTTCGGCACGCAGTCGCTGAATGGCGAAAGTGGCCAGAAATTTTTCGGGCCACCCAAAGCGTCTCCTGCACGCCCCTGTCGCTTTTCAGAAAATTCTGCACCACCAAGTTTATTGTGTGAGCAAAACATGGGACGTGCTGGAATTTGCCCAGATGTAATGCCCGCACAATATTGGTGGCGTTGTCAGATATCACAAATCCCCAGGAGAGTCTAAGTGGGGTAAGCCACTGGGCGATGATTTCCCTCAGTTTCTCTAAGAGGTTGTCGGCGGTGTGCCTCTTACTGAAACCGGTGATACACAGCGTAGCCTGCCTTGTAACGAGCTGGCGTTTCTGAGATGCTGCTACTGGTGACGCTGCTGCTGTTGCTGCGTAAGGTGATACATCTACCCAGTGGGCTGTCACAGTCATATAGTCCTTAGTCTGCCCTGTTCCACTTGTCCACATGTCCGTGGTTAAGTGGACATTGTGTACAACGGCATTTTTCAGGACACTGAGGACACTTTTTCTGACGTTTCTGTACAGTCTCGGTATCGCCTGCCTAGTGAAGTGGAATCTAGACGGGATTTGGAACCGGGGACACACTACCTCCATCAATTGTCTAAATCCCACTGCACTAATGGCGGATACCGGACGCACGTCTAACACCAACATAGCAGTCAAGGCCTCAGTTATACGTTTTGCTTCAGGATGACTGCTGTCGTACTTCATCCTCCTCGCTAAGGACTGTTGGAGGGTCAATTGTTTAGTAAAAGTAGTGGTGTTCCTACTTCCTCTCTGGGATGATGAACGACTCCCAGCAGCAGCAACAGCAGCAGCGGCAGCAGTAGGCGTAGCAATGCAGGATCCTCCAGAGGAATCCCGGATAGGAGAGTCAGTCATGCCAGTGACATGGCCTGCAGGACTACTTCCGATCCTGACTAAGGAGGAAATTGACGAGGAGGGAGTTGACGGTGTGGTTTGCAGGCGCTTGGATACAACAGGACAACGGGATTTAGATGTCCCTGGACTGCTTACAGTCTTAGCCAAAGTTTCTGAACTTGACAGTAACTTTTTATGAACGCGCTGCAGGTGCCGTATAAGGGAGGATGTTCCTAGGTGGTTGACGTCCCTACCCCTACTTATTTCACCTTTACATATGGTACATATGGCAAGACAGTTGTTGTCCGGATTTGGATAGAAATATTGCCAGACCAAAGAGGTGGAATGTTTGGTCTTCTGCCCAGGCATGACCGTGATGGGCTTTTTCATCCCACGGACAACAACTGTCTCCCCCGGAGCCTGATTTAAACAAACCACATCACCATCAGAATCCTCCTCGCCAACTTCCTCCTCAGCGCCAGCTACACCAGTATCCTCATCCTGTTGTACTTCAACAGTGACATCTTCAATTTGCATATCAGCAAGTGGACTGTGGGTGCTCCTTTCAGCACTTGCAGGGGGCGTGCAAATGGTGGAAAGAGCCACCTCTTCCCGTCCAGTGCTGGGAAGGTCAGGCATCGCAACCACCACCACACTTGGACTCTCCTTGGGGATTTGTGATATCTTCTTAGAAAGCACAGTTCTTCGCTGTGCTTTTGCCAGCTTAACTCTTTTGATTTTTTTAGTGGGAGGAGGGCTTCCATCGTCATGTGAAGCTGAACCACTAGTCATGAACATACTAGGGATCGACCTTAGCCGTTCCTTGCCACTCCGTGTCGTAAATGGCATATTGGCAAGTTTACGTTTCTCTTCAGCTGATTTAAATGTCTTTTTCAAGGTCATTTTCCTGAACTTTGCCATTTGGGATTGTATGTGCCCTCTACTATGACATTGGGCATCGGCCTTGGCAGACGACGTTGATGGCATGTTATCGTCTATGTCATGACTAGTGGCAGCAGCTTCAGCACTAGGAGGAAGTGGTTCTTGATCTTTCTCTATTTTATTTTTATCGGAGAAAGTTTGGTCCTCCATTTATGTTATATCGATTTGATATATACGTGCGGCTAAACACAGAAAATAATTTTTTTTTTGGTTTGGACTGGAGTGTACTTTGTGGGTTACAGCACCCTTTAACGGTCAAGCCAGCCGGCCCTTTACTTATGACACAGGCGCACGCTTGGCACTACTTTGTTGATGCACGTGCGGCTACTGCGCACACAATTCACAAACACAGAAAATAAATTTTTTTTTGGTTTGGACTGGAGTGTACTTTGGGGGTTACAACACCCTTTAACGGTCAAGCCAGCCGGCCCTTTACTTATGACACAGGCGCACGCTTGGCACTACTTTGTTGATGCACATGCGGCTACTGCGCACACAATTCACAAACACAGAAAATAATTTTTTTTTTGGTTTGGACTGGAGTGTACTTTCGGGCGTTACAGCACCCTTAACGGTCAAGGCAGCCGGCCCTTTACTTATGACACAGGCGCACGCTTGGCACTACTTTGTTGATGCACGTGCGGCTACTGCGCACACAATTCACAAACACAGAAAATAATTTTTTTTTTGGTTTGGACTGGAGTGTACTTTCGGGGGTTACAGCACCCTTAACGGTCAAGCCAGCCGGCCCTTTACTTATGACACAGGCGCACGCTTGGCACTACTTTGTTGATGCACGTGCGGCTACTGCGCACACAATTCACAAACACAGAAAATAATTTTTTTTTGGTTTGGACTGGAGTGTACTTTCGGGGGTTACAGCACCCTTTAACGGTCAAGCCAGCCGGCCCTTTACTTATGACACAGGCGCACGCTTGGCACTACTTTGTTGATGCACGTGCGGCTACTGCGCACACAATTCACAAACACAGAAAATATATTATTTTTTTAGCACTTGGGGGGAGCACCCCTGATGGACAGAGCACCCCCTGGACAACACTACAGCACCTCTTTAGGACTGGGACACTGCACAGGACTTTGGAGTGGACACAGCCCCTATGGAGAACTGACTGCACAACACAGTCCAGCCAGCCCCTATGGACTTTGAAGTAGTGGACACAGCCCCTATTAACAACAGCAGCACAGCACAACACAGCCAGCCCCTATGGACTTTGAAGTAGTGGACAACAGCAGCACTACACTACACTACACTACACTACACAGCCCTAACTCCCACCCTCCCTCTTCACTGTCCACAGCCGAGTGAGAAAATGGCGCCGACGTGGGTACCTTATATAGGATCCAAAACCCGCGAGACTCGGAAGGCGGGATGATGACGTTTTGCCTCGATTTCAGATCCGAGTCAGGCGGGAAAAGTCGAGCCTGATTCGGATCGGACTCGGATCGGGGGGGCTCGGGGGGGTTCGGATTTCAGAAATCCGAACCCGCTCACCCCTAATATATATATATATATACACACACACATTTACATATTTATTTTACAAAAAGAAGTGAGTCCATACTGTGTTATACCACACGTGTTTTTTATACCTTGCACCTATAAAAGAATATTAAAAATGATTGTATGACGAATAAATGATCAATACCCAACATTTGTGTAAATAATACATTCCTCAGCTTACAGTGAATTCACCCTGTACCACTATAATAAATAACCCTGCTTCAAGGGAAAATCAGATTTTCTTGAAACCCACATTTACAAGAAAAATCAATAGTCTAAGCCTTCATTACGCTCTACGGCCTGTTCTTTGGGAGACAACATCACCCCCTGCTACTTACTGACCACAGCACACGGCTACACCCGACATAATAATCTCCAGAGGTTAAAAGTGAGACAAAAAAGAGCAGCTAGTAAAAGGGTTGTCAGCCCCCTACACAATCACACAGCAAATAGATATAAGGATACCAGCGCTACTAAAACCGGTTGTAAAATGATGGATGGTTTCTCATGTAAATACATATTTGTCAAAATTCAACATATAAATGACATCATAAAACACAACCACTAATATGGCCACTAGTGGAAAAAAAATAAATAAACAGAAAAAACTAGCTCCTTTGATGACCAAAGTTTATATATATATTATATATTATATACTCTCTCCTCTGTATCCATATAGGATCCTATTAAGCAGTAGAATAGGACACTCTGTATCCAAACAGTCCTTAGCAACCGCTGGTGCAGATGGATAGGCTGGATATGTGCGCCAGGTTTCCAAAGCAGCCGACGGTGCAGATGAATGGGCCGGATTGGTACACCAAGTTTCCAAAGTGCCGCAAATTGGTCCAGGGAGTCAATGTTGTCCAATAGCATGTCACGGAGCCAAACCAAAAATCTCAATGCATTTCACTGGTCTATGGGCCTGATTCAGAGCCGAACGCTCTGAAAGAGCGCTCGCTCTGAATCAGAGCGTTTTTTTTTTAATGGTGTGGCCTCCTGGCCGCTTGCATAGCTGTGGGTGACCACCCACAGCTATTGCGAGCGGCCAGGATGATGGTCGCGATGGTCAAGACCATCATGACCATCAGGCTTGCGATGAGACCCTTGTGGTAGGGTCTCGAGGCCGCAAGCCCCAGAGAGCTTCCAGCTCTAATAGAGCCGGAAGCTCTCCCACTGACATCACTGGTGATGTCAGTGGGGCCGCCCCCAAACGGCAGGCGTTCCGTCGGGAAAACCTCCGTTTGGCCGGCCACGCCCCCGGCCTGCCCACCAAGCGGGGCGAGCTGTCACTCACCATCGACAGCTCGCCCCCTTTGGTGCGAGACCCGGAGCGACGGAGTGCCCGTCGCTATCCGGGCCTCGCGCATGCGCACGACGGAGCCGGCTCCATTGTGCGCATGCCCAGTGGGCCACCATCGACCCGGTTGCGAGCGCTCAGTGCTTGCGACCGGGTCTGAATCAGGCCCTATGTCACCCAGCTTTCTCAAGAGCTCCCTGACATTTCCGGAGTTTTGGACGCAATTCTCATATGTACTAAGATCCAGAATGCGATACAATCCGGAGCTTGGACCTGGTGGTTAATGCCATCTTGGCGTGACCCAATAGAAACCTATGGGCTTATTATCAGGTTTCTTCTGACAGGGAACCAATCAGATCCCTCCCTGTGTCCCCCGCAGAAGCACGCACCGTTCTGCGCATGCGCAGAGGGACTTCTGGGTAATAAACTCTGAAGTCCTCCCAGCATCTACCTATCGCAATGGACAGCTCTCCGGATAAGATTTCTGATTAATGCCGGTATACTGTATACACGATAAGTGTGGGGACGTACAGAATTGTGGATGTTATGATCTGTAGGTCACAACTAGACTATTGGAAAATGAAGGAAAAACTTAACATTTTAGCTAAATGCGAGCAAAGTGAAAAAGCTTAAAATGTTACATCTCATATACAGTCATTTTTAATGTTTTCTCTGTTAAATGGAAATCAGAGACCCAAAGAGAATAAAGTCTCCAACGATTAATGACCAGCACAGGAACCGCACAGATCTGTTCCTGCAATACAATCGCAGAGCCCCAAAGGCCGCAGCACGGTTGACATGCTGCTGGCGTTTGGGGGCAGCGATGGTGAAAGTTCCAGAAAATGGCGACATTTGGCCCCCGTCTCCTGGGCCTGACGAAGTCAGTGACTGCGTCCTTGGATGCAGCATCACTGGCCCCAGCAGCGTGATTTCACCAGACGTCCTGAGGGTGGTTACTCAGATGTCCGATGGCCACGCAGTTAATCCGATGATGCGTCTTCTGACAGCGGATCAGAGAAGCCGGCACTGGGCATCTTTTACCTTAAGGCGCCTCCTGCGGCTTTTGCATCATTTTTCACAGCCGCAGCGCACAAAGACGTACATGGGTGCGGTATAGAGGATCGACAGTGTGATAGACGCTCAATAGATTGACAACAGATAGAAGACAGATGGTAGGTCGATTGGGGCAAAAGGTCGACAGGTACAAATGGTCAACACACATGTGGTCGACAGGTACAAAAGTGGAGATGTGCTAAGCACTAAGCCTTGGAGAGAGAGAGACTGGAAGGAGATAAAGTACCAGCCAATCAGCTCTTGCCACTTTACAGGCTGTTTTTGAAAAATTACAGGAGCTGATTGGTTGGTACTTTATCTCTTTCCACTTTATCTTTCTCCAAGGCTTAGTACATCTACCCCATGGGTGTATCTATAATGGGTGCAGGGCACCTGAGTCCAGGGGGGCCCACACCACACCCACTGCCCTCATATAGTCTTTGTACTTACCTGTCCGTTGTCTCCAGAGCTTCACTGGGTAGATGGCGGCAACCATTTTCCCAGTGACTCGTGCATACACAGTATCTCTGTCCCCAGGAAAACGGTGTGGGTGCCCTTTTCTTGGAGACCCACGCATACGCAGTAGATTCTGGCACTTAACCAGAATCTACTGCACCCGCGGCCGCCGGGGCACCGCTAGAGAGAGGATTCACACGGGCCCCCTCCTCTCTTAAAACACCCCTGCATCTACCCCCGTGTCTCCCTGTGTACCTCCATTCCCCACCTCACATCATGACACAGCCACTTTCACATAGAGGGGCAGATTTATTAAACTCCAGTTTTTCAAAGACGGCTATGATCGGCGGCTTTGATCGATGTTTTCCAATCGGCAATAGCTATTAATGCTAAAGGTTTGTTTAGCATTAAAGTTGCCATTGGAAAAACATCGGTCAAAGCCACCAATCATCAGTAGCTTTGAAACTCTACGTTAGTAAATCTGTCTGCATTACAGAAATGAGACATGTAATTACTCTATAGACAAATTCTAGTTTTTTATATAGGCTATCTGTACATAATGGAGTTTTATTTTACAGGGGAGCCCAGAAAGTCTACCTGTACTGAGGAGTAGTAAATCTTTAGTTACAGTAATAAAGCTACTGGTGAAGTTTATGCTATGTTCTGGTCTTGCCATAAATATACTGTAGCAATCTGGTGCAAACCGGGATCTGATGAATACGGTATCTTGGTGAAAGCAGACGTCATTGTCTATTGCTATGAACAGTTTTATATTTATTGCTGGTAGAATAGCTCCCTCTGTTGAATAAGCCTGTGGAGCTCCTCATGCATTTACATGTAATTACAATAGGTTTCAAAAAGTTTTCTGTCCATCTTGATAGAGTAGATCACCTAGGGGAGAAGAGTAAAACTTTGATTAGAGAAGCTGATTTGTTGGTACTTTGGAGCTGATTTAGACCCGCTCGCTAGGATGCGTTCGCTCGTACCTGGCCGATATTTGCAATCTGCACATGCGTAAGTATCGCAATGCGCGTGCGCGAACCACTGCGAAAGATCAGGAAGTGCTCGTTCACCCAGCAGACAGCCCAGCTGAATGAGTGACAGAAGAGGCCGTTTGTGGGTGGTAACAGGGGCCGGCCATTAGAAAAGGGGGAGTGAAGGTACGAACGCAGGGTGCCTGAGTGTCTCAACGCCATTTCAGAAGCGTGCATAATTAACAGGCAGCGTCATAGTACACGTCACCTGGTTGAATTTCACACTGAAGGGATCGCAGTGCTTGCAGCAGGGTATAGTCAACCTCCAGCGCTGCGAGCCCATTCGATGGTGCTCGATGTACCAATGGTTTCATGCACATCCAGGAGATGATGTGCGCAATGACTGGTGGGCATCTGCATACACAAAGTGATCGCTCGCCAAGACATAGTGGGCGTGCTAATGCCTTGCTGAGCGACTGCCTGCCTTGCTGGGCGTGTGCTGGATTTGCATACGCTGGGTGCGAGCAAACGCATCTAGCAGGCGGGTGTGAATGAGCTCCTTTATCTATCTTTAAAATTTAGATACATCCCCTCATAGGCAAACAGAGGGGGGGGGGGTTCAGTTGCCCAGAATGCCCCCTCCAAGCCAGCGGAATCATGACTACAATAGCTATATTGTATGCAATTTTACTAGAGCTGCGCCCACAACATGCAGTATAAGGAACTGTGTGGAACTGAGCACAGTACTAGCGCACCAGACCAGACTATAACTTGTCAAGTGCTCATTATGTTCCCTGCATGGGTTGGTCACACTATAAAATGAAGCCTATGGAAACCCCTCTCTCTGAACCCTGGGCCTGATTCAGACCCGCTCGCGAGCGCTATGCGCTTGCAAGCAGGTCGATGGAGGCCCAGTGCGGGCAATCCGTCGCTCCGGGTCTCGCACCAAAGGGGGCGTGCTGTCGATGTTGAGTGACAGCACACCCCCTTTGGTGGGCGGGCCGGGGGGGTGGCTGCCCAGACAGAGGTGTTCCCATGGGAACGCCTACCGTCTGGGGCCGGCCCCACTGACATCACAAGTTAGAGCCGAAAGGACTCCAGGGCTTGCGGCAACGAGACCCTACAACAAGGGTTTTTTGCGACCATCTTCCTGGCCGCTCGCATAGCTGTGGGTGACCACCCACAGCTATAGCGAGCGGCCAGGAGGCTGCTCTAAAAAACCAGAGGGCCGGCCCTGATTCAGAGTGAGCGCTCTGTCAGAGCGTCCGGCTCTGAATCAGGCCCCCTGTGTTTCCCCCTGGCCCCCCTGTATTTAGAAAAAAAAAATGAGTTAGAAGCTGATTGGAGAGAGATAAAGTACCAGCCAATGTTTGATACATCTCCCCATAATTAGCTACCAATGCTATGACCCAGATGTGTACTGGTGCCTATGTCAGCCCTCATTATTGTGTCTGTTGGTTCCTTAAATAGAGATTGTGGCTGCTGTGACCATTAATAAAGATGGGGAGTATTTACTGAGCGGCAGCTTTTCAAAGTCGCGCCCCGTCGGCGGTTCTGACTGCAGGAATAAAAATGGCAGTAATATGAAATACAAAATGCTACTGGTTATTCCATTTTATATTGCTACGCTTTTAATTCCTGCAGCAAGAAACGCTGAGAAGCGGCAACTTTGAAAACCCTCCGCTGACTAAATATTACCTTAAAGTCTGAGACTGAATTTCAGTGATTTGGAACTTAAAAAAAAAAAAAAAAAGAAAATCAGTATTATAAATAATATAAAACAGGATGAAACTGTGACCATGCTCAGAGCAAAAGACGAAGGCAAATAGTGACTGTCCTTATACACAGACCTAGGTATGTGATAACCCTGCTTAGTAGGGAAATAATAGCTGCGCTCGCTATGTGCTGTGTATGGACAGGAGGCAGAGAATAATCACATTTATTACACAGCTATAGACAAATAGTGACTGATCTTATACATAGACCTAGGTATGTGGTAACCCTGCTTAGTGGGGGAATAATACCTGCGCTCGCTATGTGCTGTGTATGGACAGGAGGCAGAGAATAGTCACATTTATTACACAGCTATAGACAAATAGTGACTGATCTTATACACAGACCTAGGTATGTGATAACCCTGCTTAGTGGGAAATAATAGCTGCGCTCGCTATGTGCTGTGTATGGACAGTAGGCAGAGAATGGTCACATTTATTACACAGCTATAGACAAATAGTGACTGATCTTATACACAGACCTAGGTATGTGGTAATCCTGCTTAGTGGGGAAATAATAGCTGCGCTCGCTATGTGCTGTGTATGGACAGGAGGCAAAGAATGGTCACATTTATTACACAGCTATAGACAAATAGTGACTGATCTTATACACAGACCTAGGTATGTGGTAATCCTGCTTAGTGGGGAAATAATACCTGCGCTCGCTATGTGCTGTGTATGGATAGGAGGCAGAGAATGGTCACATTTATTACACAGCTATAGACAAATAGTGACTGATCTTATACACAGACCTAGGTATGTGATATCCCTGCTTAGTGGGAGAATAATAGCTGCGCTCGCTATGTGCTGTGTATGGACAGGAGGCAGAGAATGGTCACATTTATTACACAGCTATAGACAAATAGTGACTGATCTTATACACAGACCTAGGTATGTGGTAACCCTGCTTAGTGGGGGAATAATAGCTGCGCTCGCTATGTGCTGTGTATGGACAGGAGGCAGAGAATGGTCACATTTATTACACAGCTATAGACAAATAGTGACTGATCTTATACACAGACCTAGGTATGTGATAACCCTGCTTAGTGGGGAAATAATAGCTGCGCTCGCTATGTGCTGTGTATGGACAGGAGGCAGAGAATGGTCACATTTATTACACAGCTATAGACAAATAGTGACTGATCTTATACACAGACCTAGGTATGTGATAACCCTGCTTAGTGGGGAAATAATAGCTGCGCTCGCTATGTGCTGTGTATGGTCAGGAGGCAGAGAATGGTCACATTTATTACACAGCTATAGACAAATAGTGACTGATCTTATACACAGACCTAGGTATGTGATAACCCTGCTTAGTAGGGAAATAATAGCTGTGCTCGTTATGTGCTGTGTATGGACAGGAGGCAGAGAATGGTCACATTTATTACACAGCTATAGACAAATAGTGACTGATCTTATACACAGACCTAGGTATGTGATAACCCTGCTTAGTGGGGGAATAATAGCTGTGCTCGCTATATGCTGTGTATGGACAGGAGGCAGAGAATAGTCACATTTATTACACACCTATAGACATATAGTGACTGATCTTATACACAGACCTAGGTATGTGATAACCCTGCTTAGTGGGAGAATAATAGCTGCGCTCACTATATGCTGTGTACTGATAGGAGGCAGATAATGGTCACATTTATTACACAGCTATAGACATATAGTGACTGATCTTATACATAGACCTAGGTATGTGGTAACCCTGCTTAGTGGGTAAATAATAGCTGCGCTCGCTATGTGCTGTGTATGGACAGTAGGCAGAGAATGGTCACATTTATTACACAGCTTTAGACAAATAGTGACTGATCTTATACACAGACCTAGGTATGTGGTAACCCTGCTTAGTAGGGAATTAATAGCTGCGCTTGCTATGTGCTGTGTATGACAGGAGGCAGAGAATGGTCACATTTATTACCCAGCTATAGACAAATAGTGACTGGTCTTATACACAGACCTACTTATGTGGTAACCCTGCTTAGTGGGAAATAACAGCTGCGCTCGCTATGTGCTGTGTATGGACAGGAGGCAGAGAATGGTCACATTTATTACACAGCTATAGACAAATAGTGACTGATCTTATACACAGACCTAGGTATGTGGTAACCCTGCTTAGTGGGGAAATAATAGCTGCGCTCGCTATGTGCTATGTATGTACAGGAGGCAGAGAATAGTCACATTTATTACACAGCTATAGACATATAGTGACTGATCTTATACACAGACCTAGGTATGTGGTAACCCTGCTTAGTGAGGAAATAATAGCTGCGCTCGCTATGTGCTGTGTATGGACAGGAGGCAGAGAATGGTCACATTTATTACACAGCTATAGACAAATAGTGACTGATCTTATACATAGACCTAGGTATGTGGTAACCCTGCTTAGTAGGGAAATAATAGCTGTGCTCGCTATGTGCTGTGTATGGACAGGAGGCAGAGAATGGTCACATTTATTACACAACTATAGACAAAGAGTGACTGATCTTATACACAGACCTAGGTATGTGATAACCCTGCTTAGTAGGGAATTAATAGCTGCGCTTGCTATGTGCTGTGTATGACAGGAGGCAGAGAATGGTCACATTTATTACACAGCTATAGACAAATAGTGACTGATCTTATACACAGACCTAGGTATGTGGTAACCCTGCTTAGTGGGGAAATAATAGCTGCGCTCGCTATGTGCTATGTATGTGCAGGAGGCAGAGAATAGTCACATTTATTACACAGCTATAGACATTTAGTGACTGATCCTATACACAGACCTAGGTATGTGGTAACCCTGCTTAGTGAGGAAATAATAGCTGCGCTCGCTATGTGCTGTGTATGGACAGGAGGCAGAGAATAGTCACATTTATTACACAGCTATAGACATATAGTGACTGATCTTATACACAGACCTAGGTATGAGGTAATCCTGCTTAGTGGGGAAATAATAGCTGCGCTCGCTATGTGCTGTGTATGGACAGGAGACAGATAATGGTCACATTTATTACACAGCTATAGACATATAGTGACTGATCTTATACACAGACCTAGGTATGTGATAACCCTGCTTAGTAGGGAAATAATAGCTGCGCTCGCTATGTGCTGTGTATGGACAGGAGGCAGAGAATGGTCACATTTATTACACAGCTATAGACAAATAGTGACTGATCTTATACACAGACCTAGGTATGTGATAACCCTGCTTAGTGGGGGAATAATAGCTGTGCTCGCTATGTGCTGTGTATGGACAGGAGGCAGAGAATGGTCACATTTATTACACAGCTATAGACAAATAGTGACTGATCTTATACACTGACCTAGGTATGTGGTAACCCTGCTTAGTGGGGAAATAATAGCTGCGCTCGCTATGTGCTATGTATGTATAGGAGGCAGAGAATAGTCACATTTATTACACAGCTATAGACATATAGTGACTGATCTTATACACAGACCTAGGTATGTGGTAACCCTGCTTAGTGAGGAAATAATAGCTGCGCTCGCTATGTGCTGTGTATGAATAGGAGGCAGAGAATGGTCACATTTATTACACAGCTATACACAAATAGTGACTGATCTTATACACAGACCTAGGTATGTGGTAACCCTGCTTAGTGAGGAAATAATAGCTGCACTCACTATGTGCTGTGTATGGACAGGAGGCAGAGAATGGTCACATTTATTACACAGCTATAGACAAATAGTGACTGATCTTATACATAGACCTAGGTGTGTAGTAACCCTGCTTAGTGGGGAATAATAGCTGCGCTCGCTATGTGCTGTGTATGGACAGGAGGCAGAGAATGGTCACATTTATTACACAGCTATAGACATATAGTGACTGATCTTATACACAGACCTAGGTATGTGGTAACCCTGCTTAGTGGGGAAATAATAGCTGCACTCGCTTTGTGCTGTGTTTGGACAGGAGGCAGAGAATGGTCACATTTATTACACAGCTATAGACAAATAGTGACTGATCTTATACACAGACCTAGGTATGTGGTAACCCTGCTTAGTGAGGAAATAATAGCTGCGCTCGCTATGTGCTGTGTATGGACAGGAGGCAGAGAATGGTCACATTTATTACACAGCTATAGACAAATAGTGACTGATCTTATACACAGACCTAGGTATGTGGTAACCCTGCTTAGTGGGGGAATAATAGCTGCGCTCGCTATGTGCTGTGTATGACAGGAGGCAGAGAATGGTCACATTTATTACACAGCTATAGACATATAGTGACTGATCTTATACATAGACCTAGGTGTGTAGTAACCCTGCTTAGTGAGGAAATAATAGCTGCGCTCGCTATGTGCTGTGTATGGACATAAGGCAGAGAATGGTCACATTTATTACATAGCTATAGACAAAGAGTGACTGGTCTTATACACAGACCTAGGTATGTGGTAACCCTGCTTAGTGGGGAATAATAGCTGCGCTCGCTATGTGCTATGTATGTACAGGAGGCAGAGAATGGTCACATTTATTACACAGCTATAGACAAATAGTGACTGATCTTATACACAGACCTAGGTATGTGGTAACCCTGCTTAGTGGGGAATAATAGCTGCGCTCGCTTTGTGCTGTGTATAGACAGGAGGCAGAGAATGGTCACATTTATTACACAGCTATAGACAAATAGTGACTGATCTTATACACAGACCTAGGTATGTGTTAACCCTGCTTAGTGAGGAAATAATAGCTGCACTCGCTTTGTGCTGTGTTTGGACAGGAGGCAGAGAATGGTCACATTTATTACACAGCTATAGACAAATAGTGACTGATCTTATACACAGACCTAGGTATGTGTTAACCCTGCTTAGTGAGGAAATAATAGCTGCGCTCGCTATGTGCTGTGTATGGACAGGAGGCAGAGAATGGTCACATTTATTACACAGCTATAGACATATAGTGACTGATCTTATACATAGACCTAGGTGTGTAGTAACCCTGCTTAGTGAGGAAATAATAGCTGCGCTCGCTATGTGCTGTGTATGGACATGAGGCAGAGAATGGTCACATTTATTACATAGCTATAGACAAAGAGTGACTGGTCTTATACACAGACCTAGGTATGTGGTAACCCTGCTTAGTGGGGAATAATAGCTTCGCTCGCTATGTGCGGTGTATGGACAGGAGGCAGAGAATGGTCACATTTATTACACAGCTATAGACAAATAGTGACTGGTCTTATACACAGACCTAGGTATGTGGTAACCCTGCTTAGTAGGGAAATAATAGCTGCACTCGCTTTGTGCTGTGTTTGGACAGGAGGCAGAGAATAGTCACATTTATTACACAGCTATAGACATATAGTGACTGATCTTATACATAGACCTAGGTGTGTAGTAACCCTGCTTAGTGAGGAAATAATAGCTGCGCTCGCTATGTGCTGTGTATGGACATGAGGCAGAGAATGGTCACATTTATTACACAGCTATAGACAAAGAGTGACTGATCTTATACACAGACCTAGGTATGTGGTAACCCTGCTTAGTGGGGAATAATAGCTGTACGCTATGTGCTGTGTATGGACAGAAAGGCAGAGAATGGTCACATTTATTACACAGCTATAGACAAATAGTGACTGATCTTATACACTGACCTAGGTATGTGGTAACCCTGCTTAGTGGGGAAATAATAGCTGCGCTCGCTATGTGCTATGTATGTACAGGAGGCAGAGAATAGTCACATTTATTACACAGCTATAGACATATAGTGACTGATCTTATACACAGACCTAGGTATGTGGTAACCCTGCTTAGTGAGGAAATAATAGCTGCACTCGCTATGTGCTGTGTATGGACAGGAGGCAGAGAATGGTCACATTTATTACACAGCTATACACAAATAGTGACTGATCTTATACATAGACCTAGGTGTGTAGTAACCCTGCTTAGTGGGGAATAATAGCTGCGCTCGCTATGTGCTGTGTATGGACATGAGGCAGAGAATGGTCACATTTATTACATAGCTATATACAAAGAGTGACTTGTCTTATACACAGACCTAGGTGTGTAGTAACCCTGCTTAGTGGGGAATAATAGCTGCGCTCGCTATGTGCTGTGTATGGACAGGAGGCAGAGAATGGTCACATTTATTACACAGCTATAGACAAATAGTGACTGATCTTATACACAGACCTAGGTATGTGGTAACCCTGCTTAGTGGGGAATAATAGCTGCGCTCGCTATGTGCTGTGTATAGACAGGAGGCAGAGAATGGTCACATTTATTACACAGCTATAGACATATAGTGACTGATCTTATACATAGACCTAGGTGTGTAGTAACCCTGCTTAGTGAGGAAATAATAGCTGCGCTCGCTATGTGCTGTGTATGGACATGAGGCAGAGAATGGTCACATTTATTACGTAGCTATAGACAAAGAGTGACTGGTCTTATACACAGACCTAGGTATGTGGTAACCCTGCTTAGTGAGGAATAATAGCTGCGCTCGCTATGTGCGGTGTATGGACAGGAGGCAGAGAATGGTCACATTTATTACACAGCTATAGACAAATAGTGACTGATCTTATACACAGACCTAGGTATGTGGTAACCCTGCTTAGTGGGGAATAATAGCTGCGCTCGCTATGTGCTGTGTTTGGACAGGAGGCAGAGAATGGTCACATTTATTACACAGCTATAGACAAATAGTGACTGATCTTATACACAGACCTAGGTATGTGGTAACCCTGCTTAGTGAGGAAATAATAGCTGCGCTCGCTATGTGCTGTGTATGGACAGGAGGCAGAGAATGGTCACATTTATTACACAGCTATAGACAAATAGTGACTGATCTTATACACAGACCTAGGTATGTGGTAACCCTGCTTAGTGGGGAATAATAGCTGCGCTCGCTATGTGCTGTGTATAGACAGGAGGTAGAGAATGGTCACATTTATTACACAGCTATAGACAAATAGTGACTGATCTTATACACAGACCTAGGTATGTGGTAACCCTGCTTAGTGGGGAAATAATAGCTGCACTCGCTTTGTGCTGTGTATGGACAGGAGGCAGAGAATGGTCACATTTATTACACAGCTATAGACAAATAGTGACTGATCTTATACATAGACCTAGGTATGTGGTAACCCTGCTTAGTAGGGAAATATTAGCTGCGCTCGCTATATGCTGTGTATGGACAGGAGGCAGAGAATGGTCACATTTATTACACAGCGATAGACAAATAGTGACTGGTCTTATACACAGACCTAGGTATGTGGTAACCCTGCTTAGTAGGGAAATAATAGCTGCACTCGCTTTGTGCTGTGTTTGGACAGGAGGCAGAGAATAGTCACATTTATTACACAGCTATAGACAAATAGTAACTGATCTTATACACAGACCTAGGTATGTGGTAACCCTGCTTAGTGGGGAATAATAGCTGTACGCTATGTGCTGTGTATGGACAGAAAGGCAGAGAATGGTCACATTTATTACACAGCTATAGACAAATAGTGACTGATCTTATACACTGACCTAGGTATGTGGTAACCCTGCTTAGTGGGGAAATAATAGCTGCGCTCGCTATGTGCTATGTATGTACAGGAGGCAGAGAATAGTCACATTTATTACACAGCTATAGACATATAGTGACTGATCTTATACACAGACCTAGGTATGTGGTAACCCTGCTTAGTGAGGAAATAATAGCTGCGCTCGCTATGTGCTGTGTATGACAGGAGGCAGAGAATGGTCACATTTATTACACAGCTATACACAAATAGTGACTGATCTTATACACAGACCTAGGTATGTGGTAACCCTGCTTAGTGAGGAAATAATAGCTGCACTCGCTATGTGCTGTGTATGGACAGGAGGCAGAGAATGGTCACATTTATTACACAGCTATACACAAATAGTGACTGATCTTATACACAGACCTAGGTGTGTAGTAACCCTGCTTAGTGGGGAATAATAGCTACGCTCGCTATGTGCTGTGTATGGACATGAGGCAGAGAATGGTCACATTTATTACATAGCTATAGACAAAGAGTGACTTGTCTTATACACAGACCTAGGTGTGTAGTAACCCTGCTTAGTGGGGAATAATAGCTGCGCTCGCTATGTGCGGTGTATGGACAGGAGGCAGAGAATGGTCACATTTATTACACAGCTATAGACAAATAGTGACTGATCTTATACACAGACCTAGGTATGTGGTAACCCTGCTTAGTGGGGAATAATAGCTGCGCTCGCTATGTGCTGTGTATAGACAGGAGGTAGAGAATGGTCACATTTATTACACAGCTATAGACAAATAGTGACTGATCTTATACACAGACCTAGGTATGTGGTAACCCTGCTTAGTGGGGAAATAATAGCTGCACTCGCTTTGTGCTGTGTATGGACAGGAGGCAGAGAATGGTCACATTTATTACACAGCTATAGACAAATAGTGACTGATCTTATACATAGACCTAGGTATGTGGTAACCCTGCTTAGTAGGGAAATATTAGCTGCGCTCGCTATGTGCTATGTATGTACAGGAGGCAGAGAATAGTCACATTTATTACACAGCTATAGACAAATAGTGACTGATCTTATACACAGACCTAGGTATGTGGTAACCCTGCTTAGTGGGGAATAATAGCTGCGCTCGCTATATGCTGTGTATGGACAGGAGGCAGAGAATGGTCACATTTATTACACAGCGATAGACAAATAGTGACTGGTCTTATACACAGACCTAGGTATGTGGTAACCCTGCTTAGTAGGGAAATAATAGCTGCACTCGCTTTGTGCTGTGTTTGGACAGGAGGCAGAGAATAGTCACATTTATTACACAGCTATAGACAAATAGTGACTGATCTTATACACAGACCTAGGTATGTGGTAACCCTGCTTAGTGGGGAATAATAGCTGTACGCTATGTGCTGTGTATGGACAGAAAGGCAGAGAATGGTCACATTTATTACACAGCTATAGACAAATAGTGACTGATCTTATACACTGACCTAGGTATGTGGTAACCCTGCTTAGTGGGGAAATAATAGCTGCGCTCGCTATGTGCTATGTATGTACAGGAGGCAGAGAATAGTCACATTTATTACACAGCTATAGACATATAGTGACTGATCTTATACACAGACCTAGGTATGTGGTAACCCTGCTTAGTGAGGAAATAATAGCTGCGCTCGCTATGTGCTGTGTATGACAGGAGGCAGAGAATGGTCACATTTATTACACAGCTATACACAAATAGTGACTGATCTTATACACAGACCTAGGTATGTGGTAACCCTGCTTAGTGAGGAAATAATAGCTGCACTCGCTATGTGCTGTGTATGGACAGGAGGCAGAGAATGGTCACATTTATTACATAGCTATAGACAAAGAGTGACTTGTCTTATACACAGACCTAGGTGTGTAGTAACCCTGCTTAGTGGGGAATAATAGCTGCGCTCGCTATGTGCGGTGTATGGACAGGAGGCAGAGAATGGTCACATTTATTACACAGCTATAGACAAATAGTGACTGATCTTATACACAGACCTAGGTATGTGGTAACCCTGCTTAGTGGGGAATAATAGCTGCGCTCGCTATGTGCTGTGTATAGACAGGAGGCAGAGAATGGTCACATTTATTACACAGCTATAGACAAATAGTGACTGATCTTATACACAGACCTAGGTATGTCGTAACCCTGCTTAGTGGGGAAATAATAGCTGCGCTCGCTATGTGCTGTGTATGGACAGGAGGCAGAGAATGGTCACATTTATTACACAGCTATAGACAAATAGTGACTGATCTTATACACAGACCTAGGTATGTGGTAACCCTGCTTAGTGAGGAAATAATAGCTGCGCTCGCTGTGTGCTGTGAATGGACCGGAGGCAGAGAATGGTCACATTTATTACACAGCTATAGACATATAGTGACTGATCTTATACATAGACCTAGGTGTGTAGTAACCCTGCTTAGTGAGGAAATAATAGCTGCGCTCGCTATGTGCTGTGTATGGACATGAGGCAGAGAATGGTCACATTTATTACATAGCTATAGACAAAGAGTGACTGGTCTTATACACAGACCTAGGTATGTGGTAACCCTGCTTAGTGGGGAATAATAGCTGCGCTCGCTATGTGCGGTGTATGGACAGGAGGCAGAGAATGGTCACATTTATTACACAGCTATAGACAAATAGTGACTGATCTTATACACAGACCTAGGTATGTGGTAACCCTGCTTAGTGGGGAATAATAGCTGCGCTCGCTATGTGCTGTGTATAGACAGGAGGCAGAGAATGGTCACATTTATTACACAGCTATAGACAAATAGTGACTGATCTTATACACAGACCTAGGTATGTGGTAACCCTGCTTAGTGGGGAAATAATAGCTGCACTCGCTTTGTGCCGTGTTTGGACAGGAGGCAGAGAATGGTCACATTTATTACACAGCTATAGACAAATAGTGACTGATCTTATACACAGACCTAGGTATGTGGTAACCCTGCTTAGTGAGGAAATAATAGCTGCGCTCGCTATGTGCTGTGTATGGACAGGAGACAGAGAATGGTCACATTTATTACACAGCTATAGACAAATAGTGACTGACCTTATACACAGACCTAGGTATGTGATAACCCTGCTTAGTAGGGAAATAGTAGCTGCGCTCGCTATGTGCTGTGTATGGACAGGAGGCAGAGAATGGTCACATTTATTACACAGCTATAGACAAATAGTGACTGATCTTATACACAGACCTAGGTATGAGGTAACCCTGCTTAGTGGGGAAATAATAGCTGCGCTCGCTATGTGCTGTGTATGGAAAGGAGGCAGAGAATGGTCACATTTATTACACAGCTATAGACAAACAGTGACTGATCTTATACACAGACCTAGGTATGTGGTAACCCTGCTTAGTGGGGAATAATAGCTGTGCTCGCTATGTGCTGTGTATGGACAGGAGGCAGAGAATAGTCACATTTATTACACAGCTATAGACAAATAGTGACTGATCTCATACACTGACCTAGGTATGTGATAACCCTGCTTAGTGGGGAAATAACAGCTGCGCTCGCTATGTGCTGTGTATAGACAGGAGGCAGAGAATGGTCACATTTATTACACAGCTATAGACAAATAGTGACTGATCTCATACACAGACCTAGGTATGTGGTAACCCTGCTTAGTGGGAGAATAATAGCTGCGCTCGCTATGTGCTAAGTATGGACAGGAGGCAGAGAATGGTCACATTTATTACACAGCTATAGACAAATAGTGACTGATCTTATACACAGACCTAGGTATGTGATAACCCTGCTTAGTGGGAAATAATAGCTGCGCTCGCTATGTGCTGTGTATGGACAGGAGGCAGAGAATAGTCACATTTATTACACAGCTATAGACATATAGTGACTGATCTTATACACAGACCTAGGTATGTGGTAACCCTGCTTAGTGGGGAAATAATAGCTGTGCTCGCTATGTGCTGTGTATGGACAGGAGACAGAGAATGGTCACATTTATTACACAGCTATAGACAAATAGTGACTGATCTTATACACAGACCTAGGTATGTGATAACCCTGCTTAGTGGGGAAATAATAGCTGCACTCGCTTTGTGCTGTGTATGGACAGGAGGCAGAGAATGGTCACATTTATTACACAGCTATAGACAAATAGTGACTGATCTTATACACAGACCTAGGTATGTGGTAACCCTGCTTAGTGGGGAAATAATAGCTGCACTCGCTATGTGCTGTGTATGTACAGGAGACAGAGAATGGTCACATTTATTACACAGCTATAGACATATAGTGACTGATCTTATACATAGACCTAGGTATGTGATAACCCTGCTTAGTGGGGAAATAATAGCTGCACTCGCTATGTGCTGTGTATGTACAGGAGACAGAGAATGGTCACATTTATTACACAGCTATAGACAAATAGTGACTGATCTTATACATAGACCTAGGTATGTGATAACCCTGCTTAGTGGGGAAATAATAGCTGCGCTCGCTATGTGCTGTGAATGGACAGGAGGTAGAGAATGGTCACATTTATTACACAGCTATAGACAAATAGTGACTGATCTTATACATAGACCTAGGTATGAGGTAACCCTGCTTAGTGGGGAAATAATAGCTTTGCTCGCTATGTGCTGTGTATGTACAGGAGGCAGAGAATGGTCACATTTATTACACAGCTATAGACAAATAGTGACTGATCTCATACACTGACCTAGGTATGTGGTAACCCTGCTTAGTGGGGAAATAATAGCTGCGCTCGCTATGTGCTGTGTATGTACAGGAGGCAGAGAATGGTCACATTTATTACACAGCTATAGACAAATAGTGACTGATCTCATACACTGACCTAGGTATGTGGTAACCCTGCTTAGTGGGGAAATAATAGCTGCGCTCGCTATGTGCTGTGTATGTACAGGAGGCAGAGAATGGTCACATTTATTACACAGCTATAGACAAATAGTGACTGATCTTATACACTGACCTAGGTATGTGGTAACCCTGCTTAGTGGGGGAATAATAGCTGCGCTCGCTATGTGCTGTGTATGTACAGGAGGCAGAGAATGGTCACATTTATTACACAGCTATAGACAAATAGTGACTGATCTTATACACTGACCTAGGTATGTGGTAACCCTGCTTAGTGGGGGAATAATAGCTGCGCTCGCTATGTGCTGTGTATGGACAGGAGGCAGAGAATGGTCTCATTTATTACACAGCTATAGACAAATAGTGACTGATCTTATACACAGACCTAGGTATGTGGTAACCCTGCTTAGTGGGGGAATAATAGCTGCGCTCGCTATGTGCTGTGTATGGACAGGAGGCAGAGAATGGTCACATTTATTACACAGCTATAGACATATAGTGACTGATCTTATACACAGACCTAGGTATGTGGTAACCCTGCTTAGTGGGGGAATAATAGCTGCGCTCGCTATGTGCTGTGTATGACAGGAGGCAGAGAATGGTCACATTTATTACACAGCTATAGACAAATGGTGACTTTATTTGGTACATGAGTAAGAGCAAATTTCTTTGGGCTACTATACAGACTCTGATAAACAGATGTGTTCTCTGGGCCTTATTCAGCAAGGAACGCAGAGCAGATTACGCAGCGCACGCAGTTCAACTGTGATAGTATGCTAATCCATTGCAATCGCAATACAACGCAGCACTACATAAAGATGCTTTCTTTACCGTACACGCAAAATCACTATGTAATGCCAGCTATCGGGATGCATCCTGTCACGATATCGAGAGCAGCATCCCGATGGTTGGCATCCCGACAGAGGTCAGGTAAGTATACTTACCCTCCCCTCCTCCCCCTAACCCTCCCTTCTTGTAGCCTAACCCTCCCTGTTAGTTCCTGAACCTAAGTCCCACTCCTTTGTGCCTAAACCTAACCCCCTTCCAGTGGTGCCTAACCCTAACCTCCCCCCCCCACATCCTCCTGGATTCTGGAGTCGGGATTAAGATAGACGTCGGTACTTCAACGCCTGTCTTAACTCCCTTGTCAGGGTTTCAGCGCCGGCATAGAGACTTTTAGACTACATCCCCTTACACTCATCCGTAATGTTTAGCAAGTATGCGAAATACATAGGTACAATCAAGTACCATCGCAGCCTCACGCACGCTTGCACAAGCCCTGACCTTACTCAGATATTGGTAACTTCCACGCACGCTATCAGGCCTCAGGCTGCGTAAGCTATCGCAGTGTATAATTCTGTCCCCATCGCAGTGGAGTGTTCGTGCATGTGCAGTGCGCAACAATCAGACGATTGCGTGCGTATTAGCAACTGCATTCATTGCTGAATGAAGCCCTCTGTCCTTAGTGGCAAAGTCTGCGGCATAGACTAGTATAGATGTATGTGGAGACATCTGCATTATGACTAGGCTTTGTATTTAGACCCGGGCAGCGTGAGGCATAATTCAGTATTCTGCCCAGGATATATTGTGACTGGACGTGTGTATGGCTACTGTGGGAGCTCCGCCCAACCAATGGGGAACAGAGAGGAAAGATTCGCTAACTACATAAACGTTTACTGCTGATAACACTGGGGACACAGGCCCTGATTCAGAGCCGGACGCTCTAACAGAGCGCTCGCTCTGAATCAGGGCCGTCCCTCTTAGTTTTTAGAGCGGCCTCCTGACCACCCACAGCTATAGCGAGCGGCCAAAAAGATGGTCGCGATGGTCAAGACCATCGCGACCATCGGGCTTGCGACGAGACCCTTGTGGTAGGATCTCGTTGCCGCAAGCCCTGGAGTGCTTTTGGCTCTATCAGAGCCAAAAGCACTCCCACTGACATCACTTGTGATGTCAGTGGGGCCAGGCCCCAGACGGTGTGCGTTCCCATGGGGGCGTGCTGTCACTCACCATCGACAGCACGCCCCCTTTGTAGCGAGACCCATAGTGACGGCTTGCCCGTCGCTATCCGGGGCTCCCTCATGCGCATGCGCACAGGGCTAACATTGACCCGCTTGCGAGCGCTCAGCGCTCGCGAGCGGGTCTGAATTAGACCCATAGTCAGTCATTCTGCTGTCTTCCAAAGAGGATTCAAAGCAACTTTCTACACAATTCAGTGTAAACTAAAACTATTTGTCTAACATAACTAACATATTTCATCAATTATACTGTATACCCACATATAATAACCCATCAAATTAATTTTAGGATTGTATTACACTATATTATAGAAAACTAAGAACTGGGAAAATCTAAATAAACATGGGTCTTAAATATTATAAAAGTAATTAAAATGTAATGAATTCTGAATGCAGTTCATTCTAAAACTCATCTCTACAAAAAAAAAGTATAGTATTATTAAACACTGCCCAGTAAAATGCTTTAGTTAATCTATATAGTATGTATATGTTATGTGTATAAACTGATAACATTTATGCTGCTATTAATACTTATGGTCATATTATTCTTATAGGATACTTTTGCACATACTGTAATGATATATTAATTTATTTGTTTTGTTTCCTCCTCTACTGTCACCTGAGTTACTGATGTACAATTAGTAATTGTGCTCTTAAGGCCCCCATACATCTGCAATTTGCAATCGATTGTGTATAAAAATCTTTCCCTTTTTCAATCGATTGCAGAATTGCCACAATCGATTGAAAAAGGGAAAGATTTTTTTATACACAATCGATTTTGGCAATTCTGCAATCGATTGAAAAAGGGAAAGATTTTTATACACAATCGATTGAAAATTGCTGCAATCAATTGCTGATGTATGGGGGCCTTTATATAACCTGGATAGACTGCGACTGGCGCTGGCTAGACAGTGGCGACGCAGCATAGACCAATCATTGCGCACTGGCTCTGTGTATGTTCATACATTTGCTAAATTGGAACTTCAGGCAGCAATGGGTTAAATATCCTCTGCCCCCCCCCCCCCACACACAGCTGCTTTTCATTTACTTCTAATGCCTTAGGGTTCAAAAGACGGGAAATAGCACTTTAGTGAGACACAGTGTGTATAAGGGCCGGGATCAGGGAACACAGGCTGCACGTGACAACTTACCAGAAAACAAAAACAGACCCAGCCCAGAAATGTAACAAGAGCCCCCCGGCCTATATCTGCAGCCCTGCTGGATGGGCGCACAGGTCGGACCTGGGATGGTTACAGCCGAACCTTGGCATGCATTGAGAGAAAGCCCTGGGCCTACACTGCTGAATACGTTTAATCCCGATGTCACTGGATGAAAGGGAACGGCCAGGGAAAGCAGGGATTGCTATATGGATTGGAAAGGGATGTGATAAAACCTCCGATAAGCGCATTACAAGTTTGTTGTCACTCCGCGTCCCCCGCTGGGGACATTCCCTTGATCTGTTCTCGTTCACAGGAGGCCCAGAGAATAGGATCATTGGCTGGTGACAAAATTAACCCTTGTGTATGTGTGTGGTAGGAAATTAGTTTGGTAGATGAACAGAAAGCCGCTATACAGCGCATGATTCCAATAAATAAATAATAATGGTTAAAAGAAAAAAAAACACCACAAACACAATATTATTATTATCCTTTATTTATAATATAATTGCATACGACTAAATTAAGATTTGTGGATATTGTTCAAAAAAAACTATTATTTATTTATTCGACATCCATAGGCTCTGCTATAGAATACAAGGTTTCCCAAACTTGGTCCTCAAAGCACCCTAGCAGTCCAGGTTTTAAGGATATCTATGTTTGTGCACAGATGGTAAAATCGAAACTGACTGAGGTACTAATTAAGTCACCTGTGCTTAAGCATGGATAGCCTTAAAACCTGAACTTTTACGGTGCATTAAGGACCGAGTTTGGAAACCAGTGGTGTACACAATACAGTCAGCTGAGATCTGTACAGCAGGATCAGGATGGGACCAATATTGCACATAAGTGCCGTAATATGTAAGACCAGAAAATTGTATAAACCGTCTATCTTTAGTATGGATCAATGTTCTCACCCCCCCCCAAGCCTCTAGTACACCCAACAGGTCATGTTTTGAGGATTTCTGTCTGTGGGAGCAGGTGGGAATATTATTGGCCCAGGAAAATAGATTAACAGACATGTGCATGATTAGAGAAATCCACACAGCGTGAGCGGTACTTGCGCCCCTGTCATTATCGGCACTGCTATCTATAAAATATAGCGCAGATAACCTGGCCAATGTACAGTATGAACAGCCAGTTCGCCTGACCATTCCGGCAGCTGCAGCTGGCGTTACCCTGCCACCACAGCGCTGTCCCTGCCGGGTCCAGGGATGCAGGCGGGATCTTGCGAGATCTCACGCATGCTGGCCGGGAGTGAGACACACAGCACTAGGCTGATGCGCTGTGGTCTCTAGCGGGGATCGCCGTAGGGGGGAGCTTTCACTCCTTCCCTTGGATTGTTCATCGGATTTCTTTATCTGTAAATAATGGCCAAGCACAATGGTACAATTCATATACAGTAATATAATCACCTCCACTGGATCACCTGAGGGGGGACACCTACGGCCCGATCCAATTGTTTAGCTACCAAACAAAAATTTCCATCACACAATATCATCATTTTATGTCCAGAAAACCTTCACCATTCGTCCTCCACATGTGATATAATGTGCACATTCGCCAAATACATTTATATTGTACAATTACAGTATATCTCAGCCAGTGGGCAGGGCAGGTTGTAGTAGTATCCCATTACTGTCCCGGAATATGTATATCCCTATTAGCATCCCTCCTCCCCAAGCCAGTGCTTAAAATACACACACAGAAAACGGTTCGAGGGGATGACGTTCCTGAGCGGTCTCCTCCTCTCTGTAATGATGCGTCGCAGGATGACCTCACCCCTGGGCTTGGACCACTGGGCCTGATTCAGAGCCGGACGCTCTGAATCAGGGCCCTCCTACCTAAACTTAGAGCGGCCTCCTGGCCGCTCGCATAGCTGTGGGTGACCACCCACAGCATATGCGAGCGGCCAAAAAGATGGTCGCGATGGGCAAGACCATCGGGCTTGCGACGAGACCCTGCAGTAGGGTCTTGGTGACCGCAAGCCCTGGAGTGATTTTGGCTCTATCAGAGCCAAAATCACTCCCACTGACATCACTAGTGATGTCAGTGGGGCCGCACCCAGACGGTAGGCGTTTACCATGGGAACGCCTCCGTCTGGCAGCCATGCCCCCGGCACGCCCACCAAAGGGGGCGTGCTGTCAATCAACATCAACACTGTCAATCAACATCAACACTAGGGCACCATCGACCCGCTTGCGAGCGCTCAGCGCTCGCGAGCGGGTCTGAATCAGGCCCACTGTGTAGAGTGCCGCCGTACGCTTCGCTTCTCTAGTGACAGCTGTGATTACCAGTCATAGCCTTTGCTAATACCGCTATTAACCCTGTGCATACTGTTATACCCCTTTTACACTGGTCCAATAACCCAGGTTATTGCAGTGTCACAGCTTAGTGTAAAAGGATCCCCGAAAAATAACCAGGGTCTAGTGATCCGGCAATCCAACCAGGGTAGCAAGCAGGGTTGAACCCAGGTTACGGTGCAGTGTAAATGGGTGTCCCAGGTCACCTGACCCTGGTCCCGTTTTACAGCATAGGAACAGCCGACTCACCAGCGATTGGAGATAAAATGGTGACCCTATATTAGTCAGAGGGATCGGAGACAAAGGACCTCATTCAGAGTCGGTCGTACGCATCCGATGTTTCCAAACCACGCATGCGCACGGTTAGTTGTGCGCATGTGCGTAGGAGGCTTTGCGATCCAAAATGCTGCAGAACGTATGGCTTACGAGCAGGAAGTGGCTTCTGAGAGTTGATTGACATGAAAGGCCGTTTGTGGGTGTTGACGGGGGTGGTGGTCTAAAAATGCAGGCATGCCTGAGCGTTTTGAGGGGCGTACGTAAATTACCTGCTACGAGCGACATAGAAGGCCGGAAGTAGTAAAACGTCACTCTGAGAGCAGGTTAGAGGCCTGGCTGATCATACAGCTTGAAGTAGGGTAGGAGCTCCATCAAGCCCCAGAATACAATCGATAGTAACAAACGTAACTGATGTTAGGATTGATGTTTCTATTTTGAGCCACACAATGCAAGCAGCTAATAATCGATTAATGAAGCTAATAACACTGCTAATTGGCTTGTAATTGATTCAGCTGCATTTGCATTAGTGAATAATAAGAATAAATCAATTTCATGATGATGGCTTTTTCTATGCGTTTTTTTTATTTTTTGTGGGCATCAACACAACACAACACAAGCGGCCGCAACCATCAGAAGAAAATTAACATACAGCGACTGACAACGACTGACTCGATCGCTAGCTGCTATCACTCGTTAGCTATAGGAGGTGTATTGTTCATGTATGGGCGTCACTTTGGTTGCGACCGACCGGCCATGCGATTGCTTCCTTTTTCAGCTTCTCGGACGTTAGGCATACGACCGAGCGGCCGCTTACGACCACCTCTGAATGAGGTCCAAAGTCCTTACAGTCACGAAAGTCAGGACAATCATGATACGCCCGAGAATTAAAGGTGAAACCAAAGTCACAGGCATTCGGAATGTGTATTTGTACCAGATTTGGGGACCTTATTGCCATAAGTATCCTAGAAGAAAAATGTTTCAAGGTTAAGTTCACAGAGGGCAAATATGTTGTTTAGAATAAGACAGGAGCTGCAACAGTAACCCTGTGTCGGCAACTATACGCTCCTATACTGTACATGGAGTGTTATGTGATGGCGGCATGCTTCAACGGCAACCCTGTGCCGGCAACTATACGCTCCTATACATGGAGTAGTGTTATGTGATGGCGGCATGCTTCAACAGTAACCCTCTGCCGGCAACTATACGCTCCTATACATGGAGGAGTGTTATGTGATGGCGGCATGCTTCAACAGTAACCCTGTGCCGGCAACTATACGCTCCTATACATGGAGGAGTGTTATGCGATGGCGGCATGCTTCAACAGTAACCCTGTTCCGGTAACTATATGGTCCTATACATGGAGGAGCGTTATGTGATGGTGGCATGCTACAACAGTAACCCTGTGCCGGTAACTATACGCTCCTATACATGGAGGAGTGTTATGTGATGGCGGCATGCTTCAACAGTAACCCTGTGCCGGCAACTATACGCTCCTATACATGGAGGAGTGTTATCCCATGGCGGCATGCTTCAACAGTAACCTTGCGCCGGAAACTATACGGTCCTATACATGGAGGAGTGTTATGTGATGGCGGCATGCTTCAACAGTAACCCTGTGCCGGCAACTATACGGTCCTATACATGGAGGAGTGTTATGTGATGGCGGCATGCTTCAACAGTAACCCTGTGCTGGAAACTATACGCTCCTATACATGGAGTGCTATGTGATGGCGGCATGCTTCAACAGTAACCCTGTGCCAGCAACTATACGGTCCTCTACATGGAGGAGTGTTATGTGATGGTGGCATGCTACAACAGTAACCCTGTGCCAGCAACTATACAGTCCTATACATGGAGGAGTGTTATGCGATGGCGGCATGCTTCAACAGTAACCCTGTGCCGGCAACTATATGGTCCTATACATGGAGGAGTGTTATGTGATGGCGGCATGCTTCACCAGTAACCCTGTGCCGGCAACTATATGGTCCTATACATGGAGGAGTGTTATGTGATGGCGGCATGCTTCAACAGTAACCCTGTGCCGGCAACTATACGCTCCTATACATGGAGGAGTGTTATCCCATGGCGGCATGCTTCAACAGTAACCTTGCGCCGGAAACTATACGGTCCTATACATGGAGGAGTGTTATGTGATGGCGGCATGCTTCAACAGTAACCCTGTGCTGGAAACTATACGCTCCTATACATGGAGGAGTGTTATGTGATGGTGGCATGCTTCAACAGTATCCCTGTGCCGGCAACTATACGCTCCTATACATGGAGTGTTATGTGATGGCGGCATGCTTCAACAGTAACCCTGTGCCGGCAACTATGTGGTCCTATACATGGAGGAGTGTTATGTGATGGCGGCATGCTTCAACAGTAACCCTGTGCCGGCAACTATACGGTCCTATACATGGAGGAGTGTTATGTGATGGCGACATGATTCAACAGTAACCCTGTGCCGGCAACTATACGCTCCTATACATGGAGGAGTGTTATCCCATGGCGGCATGCTTCAACAGTAACCTTGCGCCAGAAACTATACGGTCCTATACATGGAGGAGTGTTATGTGATGGCGGCATGCTTCAACAGTAACCCTGTGCTGGAAACTATACGCTCCTATACATGGAGGAGTGTTATGTGATGGCGGCATGCTTCAACAGTAACCCTGTGCCGGCAACTATACGCTCCTATACATGGAGTGTTATGTGATGGCGGCATGCTTCAACAGTAACCCTGTGCCGGCAACTATATGGTCCTATACATGGAGGAGTGTTATGTGATGGCGGCATGCTTCAACAGTAACCCTGTGCCGGCAACTATATGGTCCTATACTGTACATGGAGTGTTATGTGATGGCGGCATGCTTCAACGGCAACCCTGTGCCGGCAAGTATATTGGTCCTATACATGGAGGAGTGTTATCCCATGGCGGCATGCTTCAACAGTAACCTTGCGCCGGAAACTATACGGTCCTATACATGGAGGAGTGTTATGTGATGGCGGCATGCTTCAACAGTATCCCTGTGCCGGAAACTATACGCTCCTATACATGGAGGAGTGTCATGTGATGGCGGCATGCTTCAACAGTAACCCTGTGCCGGTAACTATACGCCCCTATACATGGAGGAGTGTTATGCAATGGCGGCATGCTTCAAAAGTAACCCTGTGCCGGCAACTATACGCTCCTATACATGGAGGAGTGTTATGTGATGGCGGCATGCTTCAACAGTAACCCTGTGCCGGCAACTATACGGTCCTATACATGGAGGAGTGTTATGTGATGGCGGTATGCTTCAACAGTAACCCTGTGCCGGCAACTATACGCTCCTATACATGGAGGAGTGTTATGTGATGGAGGCATGCTACAACAGTAAACCTGTGCCGGCAACTATACAGTCCTATACATGGAGGAGTGTTATGCGATGGCGGCATGCTTCAACAGTAACCTTGTGCCGGCAACTATATGGTCCTATACATGGAGGAGTGTTATGTGATGGCGGAAAGCTTCAACAGTAACCCTGTGCCGGCAACTATACGCTCCTATACATGGAGGAGTGTTATCCCATGGTGGCATGCTTCAACAGTAACCTTGCGCCGGAAACTATACGGTCCTATACATGGAGGAGTGTTATGTGATGGCGGCATGCTTCAACAGTAACCCTGTGCCGGCAACTATACGCTCCTATACATGGAGGAGTGTTATGTGATGGCGGCATGCTTCAACAGTAGACCCTGTGCCGGCAACTATATGCTCCTATACATGGAGGAGTGTTATGTGATGGCGGCATGCTTCAACAGTAACCCTGTGCCGGCAACTATACGGTCCTATACATGGAGGAGTGTTATGTGATGGCGGCATGCTTCAACAGTAGACCCTGTGCCGGCAACTATACGCTCCTATACATGGAGGAGTGTTATGTGATGGCGGCATGCTACAACAGTAACCCTGTGCCGGCAACTATATGCTCCTATACATGGAGTGTTATGCGATGGCGGCATGCTTCAACAGTAGACCCTGTGCCGGCAACTATATGCTCCTATACATGGAGTGTTATGCGATGGCGGCATGCTTCAACAGTAGACCCTGTGCCGGCAACTATATGCTCCTATACATGGAGTGTTATGTGATGGCGGCATGCTACAACAGTAACCCTGTGCCGGCAACTATATGGTCCTATACATGGAGGAGTGTTATGTGATGGCGGCATGCTACAACAGTAACCCTGTGCCGGCAACTATATGCTCCTATACATGGAGTGTTATGCGATGGCGGCATGCTTCAACAGTAGACCCTGTGCCGGCAACTATATGCTCCTATACATGGAGTGTTATGTGCTGGCAGCATGCTACAACAGTAACCCTGTGCCGGCAACTATATGGTCCTATACATCGAGGAGTGTTATGTGATGGTGGCATGCTTCAACAGTATCCCTGTGCCGGCATCTATACGCTCCTATACATGGAGGAGTGTTATGTGATGGGGGCATGCTACAACAGTAACCCTGTGCCGGCAACTATACAGTCCTATACATGGAGGAGTGTTATGCGATGGCGGCATGCTTCAACAGTAACCTTGTGCCGGCAACTATATGGTCCTATACATGGAGGAGTGTTATGTGATGGCGGCATGCTTCAACAATAACCCTGTGCCGGCAACTATACGCTCCTATACATGGAGGAGTGTTATCCCATGGCGGCATGCTTCAACAGTAACCTTGCGCCGGAAACTATACGGTCCTATACATGGAGGAGTGTTATGTGATGGCGGCATGCTTCAACAGTATCCCTGTGCCGGAAACTATACGCTCCTATACATGGAGGAGTGTTATGTGATGGCGGCATGCTTCAACAGTAACCCTGTGCCGGCAACTATACGCTCCTATACATGGAATGTTATGTGATGGCGGCATGCTTCAACAGTAACCCTGTGCCGGCAACTATACGCTGCTATACATGGAGGAGTGTTATGTGATGGCGGCATGCTTCAACAGTAACCCTGTGCCGGCAACTATACGCTCCTATACATGGAGGAGCGTTATGTAATGGCGGCATGCTACAACAGTAACCCTGTGCCGGCAACTATACGCTCCTATACATGGTGTGTTATGCGATGGCGGCATGCTTCGACAGTAACCCTGTGCCGGCAACTATATGCTCCTATACATGGAGGAGTGTTATGTGATGGGGGCATGCTACAGCAGTAATCCTGTGCCGGCAACTATACAGTCCTATACATGGAGGAGTGTTAAGTGATGGCGGCATGCTTCAACAGTAACCCTGTGCCGGCAACTATACGCTCCTATACATGGAGGAGTGTTATGTGAAGGCGGCATGCTACAACAGTAACCCTGTGCCGGCAACTATACAGTCCTATACATGGAGGAGTGTTATGCGATGGCGGCATGCTTCAACAGTAACCTTGTGCCGGCAACTATATGGTCCTATACATGGAGGAGTGTTATGTGATGGCGGCATGCTTCAACAGTAACCCTGTGCCGGCAACTATACGCTCCTATACATGGAGGAGTGTTATCACATGGTGGCATGCTTCAACAGTAACCTTGCGCCGGAAACTATACGGTTCTATACATGGAGGAGTGTTATGTGATGGCGGCATGCTTCAACAGTATCCCTGTGCCGGAAACTATACGCTCCTATACATGGAGGAGTGTTATGTGATGGCGGCATGCTTCAACAGTAACCCTGTGCCGGCAACTATACGCTCCTATACATGGAGTGTTATGTGATGGCGGCATGCTTCAACAGTAACCCTGTGCCGGCAACTATATGGTCCTATTCATGGAGGAGTGTTATGTGATGGGGGCATGCTTCAACAGTAACCCTGTGCCGGCAACTATACGCTCCTATACATGGAGGAGTGTTATGTGATGGCGGCATGCTTCAACAGTAACCCTGTGCCGGCAACTATACTCTCCTATACATGGAGGAGCGTTATGTGATGGCGGCATGCTACAACAGTAACCCTGTGCCGGCAACTATACGCTCCTATACAAGGAGTGTTATGCGATGGCGGCATGCTTCAACAGTAACCCTGTGCCGGCAACTATACGCTCCTATACATGGAGGAGTGTTATGTGATGGGGGCATGCTACAGCAGTAATCCTGTGCCGGCAACTATACAGTCCTATACATGGAGGAGTGTTATGTGATGGCGGCGTACTTCAACGGCAACCCTGTGCCGGCAGCTATACGGTCCTATACATGGAGAAGCGTTATGTGATGGCGGCGTGCTTCAACGGCAACCCTGTGCCGGCAGCTATATTGTCCTATACATGGAGGAGTGTTAAGTGATGGCGGCATGCTTCAACAGTAACCCTGTGCCGGCAACTATACGCTCCTATACATGGAGGAGTGTTATGTGATGGCGGCATGCTACAACAGTAACCCTGTGCCGGCAACTATACAGTCCTATACATGGAGGAGTGTTATGCGATGGCGGCATGCTTCAACAATATCCCTGTGCCGGAAAATATACGCTCCTATACATGGAGGAGTGTTATGTGATGGCGGCATGCTTCAACAGTAACCCTGTGCCGGCAACTATACGCTCCTATACATGGAGTGTTATGTGATGGCGGCATGCTTCAACAGTAACCCTGTGCCGGCAACTATATGGTCCTATACATGGAGGAGTGTTATGTGATGGCGGCATGCTTCAACAGTAACCCTGTGCCGGCAACTATACGCTCCTATACATGGAGGAGTGTTATGTGATGGCGGCATGCTTCAACAGTAACCCTGTGCCGGCAACTATACGCTCCTATACATGGAGGAGTGTTATGTGATGGCGGCATGCTACAACAGTAACCCTGTGCCGGCAACTATACAGTCCTATACATGGAGGAGTGTTATGCGATGGCGGCATGCTTCAACAGTAACCTTGTGCCGGCAACTATATGGTCCTATACATGGAGGAGTGTTATGTGATGGCGGCATGCTTCAACAGTAACCCTGTGCCGGCAACTATACGCTCCTATACATGGAGGAGTGTTATCCCATGGCGGCATGCTTCAACAGTAACCTTGCGCCGGAAACTATACGGTCCTATACATGGAGTGTTATGTGATGGCGGCATGCTTCAACAGTAACACTGTGCCAGCAACTATATGGTCCTATACATGGAGGAGTGTTATGTGATGGCGGCATGCTTCAACAGTAACCCTGTGCCGGCAACTATACGCTCCTATACATGGAGGAGTGTTATGTGATGGCGGCATGCTTCAACAGTAACCCTGTGCCGGCAACTATACGCTCCTATACATGGAGGAGTGTTATGTGATGGCGGCATGCTACAACAGTAACCCTGTGCCGGCAACTATACAGTCCTATACATGGAGGAGTGTTATGCGATGGCGGCATGCTTCAACAGTAACCTTGTGCCGGCAACTATATGGTCCTATACATGGAGGAGTGTTATGTGATGGCGGCATGCTTCAACAGTAACCCTGTGCCGGCAACTATACGCTCCTATACATGGAGGAGTGTTATGTGATGGCGGCATGCTTCAACAGTAACCCTGTGCCGGCAACTATAGGGTCCTATACATGGAGGAGTGTTATGTGATGGCGGCATGCTTCAACAGTAACCCTGTGCCGGCAACTATACGCTCCTATACATGGAGGAGTGTTATGTGATGGCGGCATGCTTCAACAGTAACCCTGTGCCGGCAACTATAAGCTCCTATACATGGAGGAGCGTTATGTGATGGCGGCATGCTACAACAGTAACCCTGTGCCGGCAACTATACGCTCCTATTCATGGAGTGTTATGCGATGGCGGCATGCTTCAATAGTAACCCTGTGCCGGAAACTATACGCTCCTATACATGGAGGAGTGTTATGTGATGGGGGCATGCTACAGCAGTAATCCTGTGCCGGCAACTATACAGTCCTATACATGGAGGAGTGTTATGTGATGGCGGCGTACTTCAACGGCAACCCTGTGCCGGCAGCTATACGGTCCTATACATGGAGGAGCGTTATGTGATGGCGGCGTGCTTCAACGGCTACCCTGTGCCGGCAGCTATATGGTCCTATACATGGAGGAGTGTTATGCGATGGCGGCATGCTTCAACAGTAACCCTGTGCCGGTAACTATATGGTCCTATACATGGAGGAGCGTTATGTGATGGTGGCATGCTACAACAGTAACCCTGTGCCGGTAACTATACGCTCCTATACATGGAGGAGTGTTATGTGATGGCGGCATGCTTCAACAGTAACCCTGTGCCGGCAACTATACGCTCCTATACATGGAGGAGTGTTATCCCATGGCGGCATGCTTCAACAGTAACCTTGCGCCGGAAACTATACGGTCCTATACATGGAGGAGTGTTATGTGATGGCGGCATGCTTCAACAGTAACCCTGTGCCGGCAACTATACGGTCCTATACATGGAGGAGTGTTATGTGATGGCGGCATGCTTCAACAGTAACCCTGTGCTGGAAACTATACGCTCCTATACATGGAGTGTTATGTGATGGCGGCATGCTTCAACAGTAACCCTGTGCCAGCAACTATATGGTCCTATACATAGAGGAGTGTTATGTGATGGTGGCATGCTACAACAGTAACCCTGTGCCGGCAACTATACAGTCCTATACATGGAGGAGTGTTATGCGATGGCGGCATGCTTCAACAGTAACCCTGTGCCGGCAACTATATGGTCCTATACATGGAGGAGTGTTATGTGATGGCGGCATGCTTCACCAGTAACCCTGTGCCGGCAACTATATGGTCCTATACATGGAGGAGTGTTATGTGATGGCGGCATGCTTCAACAGTAACCCTGTGCTGGAAACTATGTGGTCCTATACATGGAGGAGTGTTATCCCATGGCGGCATGCTTCAACAGTAACCTTGCGCCGGAAACTATACGGTCCTATACATGGAGGAGTGTTATGTGATGGCGGCATGCTTCAACAGTAACCCTGTGCTGGAAACTATACGCTCCTATACATGGAGGAGTGTTATGTGATGGCGGCATGCTTCAACAGTATCCCTGTGCCGGCAACTATACGCTCCTATACATGGAGTGTTATGTGATGGCGGCATGCTTCAACAGTAACCCTGTGCCGGCAACTATGTGGTCCTATACATGGAGGAGTGTTATGTGATGGCGGCATGCTTCAACAGTAACCCTGTGCCGGCAACTATATGGTCCTATACATGAAGGAGTGTTATGTGATGGCGGCATGCTTCAACAGTAACCCTGTGCCGGCAACTATACGCTCCTATACATGGAGGAGTGTTATCCCATGGCGGCATGCTTCAACGGCAACCCTGTGCCGGCAACTATATGGTCCTATACATGGAGGAGTGTTATGTGATGGCGGCATGCTTCAACAGTAACCCTGTGCCGGCAACTATACGGTCCTATACTGTACATGGAGTGTTATGTGATGGCGGCATGCTTCAACGGCAACCCTGTGCCGGCAAGTATATTGGTCCTATACATGGAGGAGTGTTATCCCATGGTGGCATGCTTCAACAGTATCCCTGTGCCGGCAACTATATGGTCCTATACATGGAGGAGTGTTATGTGATGGCGGCATGCTTCAACAGTAACCCTGTGCCGGCAACTATACGCTCCTATACATGGAGGAGTGTTATCCCATGGCGGCATGCTTCAACAGTAACCTTGCGCCGGAAACTATACGGTCCTATACATGGAGGAGTGTTATGTGATGGCGGCATGCTTCAACAGTAACCCTGTGCTGGAAACTATACGCTCCTATACATGGAGGAGTGTTATGTGATGGCGGCATGCTTCAACAGTATCCCTGTGCCGGCAACTATACGCTCCTATACATGGAGTGTTATGTGATGGCGGCATGCTTCAACAGTAACCCTGTGCCGGCAACTATGTGGTCCTATACATGGAGGAGTGTTATGTGATGGCGGCATGCTTCAACAGTAACCCTGTGCCGGTAACTATACGCTCCTATACATGGAGGAGTGTTATGCAATGGCGGCATGCTTCAAAAGTAACCCTGTGCCGGCAACTATACGCTCCTATACATGGAGGAGTGTTATGTGATGGCGGCATGCTTCAACAGTAACCCTGTGCCGGTAACTATACGGTCCTATACATGGAGGAGTGTTATGTGATGGCGGTATGCTTCAACAGTAACCCTGTGCCGGCAACTATACGCTCCTATACATGGAGGAGTGTTATGTGATGGCGGCATGCTACAACAGTAACCCTGTGCCGGCAACTATACAGTCCTATACATGGAGGAGTGTTATGCGATGGCGGCATGCTTCAACAGTAACCTTGTGCCGGCAACTATATGGTCCTATACATGGAGGAGTGTTATGTGATGGCGGCAAGCTTCAACAGTAACCCTGTGCCGGCAACTATACGCTCCTATACATGGAGGAGTGTTATGTGATGGCGGCATGCTTCAACAGTAACCCTGTGCCGGCAACTATACGCTCCTATACATGGAGGAGTGTTATGTGATGGCGGCATGCTACAACAGTAACCCTGTGCCGGCAACTATACAGTCCTATACATGGAGGAGTGTTATGCGATGGCGGCATGCTTCAACAGTAACCTTGTGCCGGCAACTATATGGTCCTATACATGGAGGAGTGTTATGTGATGGCGGCATGCTTCAACAGTAACCCTGTGCCGGCAACTATACGCTCCTATACATGGAGGAGTATTATCCCATGGCGGCATGCTTCAACAGTAACCCTGCGCCGGAAACTATACGGTCCTATACATGGAGGAGTGTTATGTGATGGCGGCATGCTTCAACAGTAACCCTGTGCCGGCAACTATACGCTCCTATACATGGAGGAGTGTTATGTGATGGCGGCATGCTTCAACAGTAGACCCTGTGCCGGCAACTATATGCTCCTATACATGGAGGAGTGTTATGTGATGGCGGCATGCTTCAACAGTAACCCTGTGCCGGCAACTATACGGTCCTATACATGGAGGAGTGTTATGTGATGGCGGCATGCTTCAACAGTAGACCCTGTGCCGGCAACTATACGCTCCTATACATGGAGGAGTGTTATGTGATGGCGGCATGCTACAACAGTAACCCTGTGCCGGCAACTATATGCTCCTATACATGGAGTGTTATGCGATGGCGGCATGCTTCAACAGTAGACCCTGTGCCGGCAACTATATGCTCCTATACATGGAGTGTTATGTGATGGCGGCATGCTACAACAGTAACCCTGTGCCGGCAACTATATGGTCCTATACATGGAGGAGTGTTATGTGATGGCGGCATGCTACAACAGTAACCCTGTGCCGGCAACTATATGCTCCTATACATGGAGTGTTATGCGATGGCGGCATGCTACAACAGTAACCCTGTGCCGGCAACTATACAGTCCTATACATGGAGGAGTGTTATGCGATGGCGGCATGCTTCAACAGTAACCTTGTGCCGGCAACTATATGGTCCTATACATGGAGGAGTGTTATGTGATGGCGGCATGCTTCAACAGTAACCCTGTGCCGGCAACTATACGCTCCTATACATGGAGGAGTGTTATCCCATGGCGGCATGCTTCAACAGTAACCTTGCGCCGGAAACTATACGGTCCTATACATGGAGGAGTGTTATGTGATGGCGGCATGCTTCAACAGTATCCCTGTGCCGGAAAATATACGCTCCTATACATGGAGGAGTGTTATGTGATGGCGGCATGCTTCAACAGTAACCCTGTGCCGGCAACTATACGCTCCTATACATGGAATGTTAAGTGATGGCGGCATGCTTCAACAGTAACCCTGTGCCGGCAACTATACGCTCCTATACATGGAGGAGTGTTATGTGATGGCGGCATGCTTCAACAGTAACCCTGTGCCGGCAACAATACGCTCCTATACATGGAGTGTTATGCGATGGCGGCATGCTTCAACAGTAACCCTGTGCCGGCAACTATACGCTCCTATACATGGAGGAGTGTTATGTGATGGCGGCATGCTACAACAGTAACCCTGTGCCGGCAACTATACAGTCCTATACATGGAGGAGTGTTATGCGATGGCGGCATGCTTCAACAGTAACCCTGTGCCGGCAACTATATGGTCCTATACATGGAGGAGTGTTATGTGATGGCGGCATGCTTCAACAGTAACCCTGTGCCGGCAACTATACGCTCCTATACATGGTGTGTTATGCGATGGCGGCATGCTTCGACAGTAACCCTGTGCCGGCAACTATATGCTCCTATACATGGAGGAGTGTTATGTGATGGGGGCATGCTACAGCAGTAATCCTGTGCCGGCAACTATACAGTCCTATACATGGAGGAGTGTTAAGTGATGGCGGCATGCTTCAACAGTAACCCTGTGCCGGAAACTATACGCTCCTATACATGGAGGAGTGTTATGTGATGGCGGCATGCTTCAACAGTAACCCTGTGCCGGCAACTATACGCTCCTATACATGGTGTGTTATGCGATGGCGGCATGCTTCGACAGTAACGCTGTGCCGGCAACTATATGCTCCTATACATGGAGGAGTGTTATGTGATGGGGGCATGCTACAGCAGTAATCCTGTGCCGGCAACTATACAGTCCTATACATGGAGGAGTGTTAAGTGATGGCGGCATGCTTCAACAGTAACCCTGTGCCGGCAACTATACGCTCCTATACATGGAGGAGTGTTATGTGAAGGCGGCATGCTACAACAGTAACCCTGTGCCGGCAACTATACAGTCCTATACATGGAGGAGTGTTATGCGATGGCGGCATGCTTCAACAGTAACCTTGTGCCGGCAACTATATGGTCCTATACATGGAGGAGTGTTATGTGATGGCGGCATGCTTCAACAGTAACCCTGTGCCGGCAACTATACGCTCCTATACATGGAGGAGTGTTATCACATGGCGGCATGCTTCAACAGTAACCTTGCGCCGGAAACTATACGGTTCTATACATGGAGGAGTGTTATGTGATGGCGGCATGCTTCAACAGTATCCCTGTGCCGGAAACTATACGCTCCTATACATGGAGGAGTGTTATGTGATGGCGGCATGCTTCAACAGTAACCCTGTGCCGGCAACTATACGCTCCTATACATGGAGTGTTATGTGATGGCGGCATGCTTCAACAGTAACCCTGTGCCGGCAACTATATGGTCCTATTCATGGAGGAGTGTTATGTGATGGGGGCATGCTTCAACAGTAACCCTGTGCCGGCAACTATACGCTCCTATACATGGAGGAGTGTTATGTGATGGCGGCATGCTTCAACAGTAACCCTGTGCCGGCAACTATACTCTCCTATACATGGAGGAGCGTTATGTGATGGCGGCATGCTACAACAGTAACCCTGTGCCGGCAACTATACGCTCCTATACAAGGAGTGTTATGCGATGGCGGAATGCTTCAACAGTAACCCTGTGCCGGCAACTATACGCTCCTATACATGGAGGAGTGTTATGTGATGGGGGCATGCTACAGCAGTAATCCTGTGCCGGCAACTATACAGTCCTATACATGGAGGAGTGTTATGTGATGGCGGCGTACTTCAACGGCAACCGTGTGCCGGCAGCTATACGGTCCTATACATGGAGGAGCGTTATGTGATGGCGGCGTGCTTCAACGGCAACCCTGTGCCGGCAGATATATGGTCCTATACATGGAGGAGTGTTAAGTGATGGCGGCATGCTTCAACAGTAACCCTGTGCCGGCAACTATACGCTCCTATACATGGAGGAGTGTTATGTGATGGCGGCATGCTACAACAGTAACCCTGTGCCGGCAACTATACAGTCCTATACATGGAGGAGTGTTATGCGATGGCGGCATGCTTCAACAGTATCCCTGTGCCGGAAAATATACGCTCCTATACATGGAGGAGTGTTATGTGATGGCGGCATGCTTCAACAGTAACCCTGTGCCGGCAACTATACGCTCCTATACATGGAGTGTTATGTGATGGCGGCATGCTTCAACAGTAACCCTGTGCCGGCAACTATATGGTCCTATACATGGAGGAGTGTTATGTGATGGCGGCATGCTTCAACAGTAACCCTGTGCCGGCAACTATACGCTCCTATACATGGAGGAGTGTTATGTGATGGCGGCATGCTTCAACAGTAACCCTGTGCCGGCAACTATACGCTCCTATACATGGAGGAGTGTTATGTGATGGCGGCATGCTACAACAGTAACCCTGTGCCGGCAACTATACAGTCCTATACATGGAGGAGTGTTATGCGATGGCGGCATGCTTCAACAGTAACCTTGTGCCGGCAACTATATGGTCCTATACATGGAGGAGTGTTATGTGATGGCGGCATGCTTCAACAGTAACCCTGTGCCGGCAACTATACGCTCCTATACATGGAGGAGTGTTATCCCATGGCGGCATGCTTCAACAGTAACCTTGCGCCGGAAACTATACGGTCCTATACATGGAGGAGTGTTATGTGATGGCGGCATGCTTCAACAGTATCCCTGTGCCGGAAACTATACGCTCCTATACATGGAGGAGTGTTATGTGATGGCGGCATGCTTCAACAGTAACCCTGTGCCAGCAACTATATGCTCCTATACATGGAGTGTTATGTGATGGCGGCATGCTTCAACAGTAACACTGTGCCAGCAACTATATGGTCCTATACATGGAGGAGTGTTATGTGATGGCGGCATGCTTCAACAGTAACCCTGTGCCGGCAACTATACGCTCCTATACATGGAGGAGTGTTATGTGATGGCGGCATGCTTCAACAGTAACCCTGTGCCGGCAACTATACGCTCCTATACATGGAGGAGTGTTATGTGATGGCGGCATGCTACAACAGAAACCCTGTGCCGGCAACTATACAGTCCTATACATGGAGGAGTGTTATGCGATGGCGGCATGCTTCAACAGTAACCTTGTGCCGGCAACTATATGGTCCTATACATGGAGGAGTGTTATGTGATGGCGGCATGCTTCAACAGTAACCCTGTGCCGGCAACTATACGCTCCTATACATGGAGTGTTATGTGATGGCGGCATGCTTCAACAGTAACCCTGTGCCGGCAACTATAGGGTCCTATACATGGAGGAGTGTTATGTGATGGCGGCATGCTTCAACAGTAACCCTGTGCCGGCAACTATACGCTCCTATACATGGAGGAGTGTTATGTGATGGCGGCATGCTTCAACAGTAACCCTGTGCCGGCAACTATAAGCTCCTATACATGGAGGAGCGTTATGTGATGGCGGCATGCTACAACAGTAACCCTGTGCCGGCAACTATACGCTCCTATTCATGGAGTGTTATGCGATGGCGGCATGCTTCAACAGTAACCCTGTGCCGGAAACTATACGCTCCTATACATGGAGGAGTGTTATGTGATGGGGGCATGCTACAGCAGTAATCCTGTGCCGGCAACTATACAGTCCTATACATGGAGGAGTGTTATGTGATGGCGGCGTACTTCAACGGCAACCCTGTGCCGGCAGCTATACGGTCCTATACATGGAGGAGCGTTATGTGATGGCGGCGTGCTTCAACGGCAACCCTGTGCCGGCAGCTATACGGTCCTATACATGGAGGAGTGTTATGCGATGGCGGCATGCTTCAACAGTAACCCTGTGCCGGTAACTATATGGTCCTATACATGGAGGAGCGTTATGTGATGGTGGCATGCTACAACAGTAACCCTGTGCCGGTAACTATACGCTCCTATACATGGAGGAGTGTTATGTGATGGCGGCATGCTTCAACAGTAACCCTGTGCCGGCAACTATACGCTCCTATACATGGAGGAGTGTTATCCCATGGCGGCATGCTTCAACAGTAACCTTGCGCCGGAAACTATACGGTCCTATACATGGAGGAGTGTTATGTGATGGCGGCATGCTTCAACAGTAACCCTGTGCCGGCAACTATACGGTCCTATACATGGAGGAGTGTTATGTGATGGCGGCATGCTTCAACAGTAACCCTGTGCTGGAAACTATACGCTCCTATACATGGAGTGTTATATGATGGCGGCATGCTTCAACAGTAACCCTGTGCCAGCAACTATATGGTCCTATACATAGAGGAGTGTTATGTGATGGTGGCATGCTACAACAGTAACCCTGTGCCGGCAACTATACAGTCCTATACATGGAGGAGTGTTATGCGATGGCGGCATGCTTCAACAGTAACCCTGTGCCGGCAACTATATGGTCCTATACATGGAGGAGTGTTATGTGATGGCGGCATGCTTCACCAGTAACCCTGTGCCGGCAACTATATGGTCCTATACATGGAGGAGTGTTATGTGATGGCGGCATGCTTCAACAGTAACCCTGTGCCGGCAACTATACGCTCCTATACATGGAGGAGTGTTATCCCATGGCGGCATGCTTCAACAGTAACCTTGCGCCGGAAACTATACGGTCCTATACATGGAGGAGTGTTATGTGATGGCGGCATGCTTCAACAGTAACCCTGTGCTGGAAACTATACGCTCCTATACATGGAGGAGTGTTATGTGATGGCGGCATGCTTCAACAGTATCCCTGTGCTGGCAACTATACGCTCCTATACATGGAGTGTTATGTGATGGCGGCATGCTTCAACAGTAACCCTGTGCCGGCAACTATGTGGTCCTATACATGGAGGAGTGTTATGTGATGGCGGCATGCTTCAACAGTAACCCTGTGCCGGCAACTATATGGTCCTATACATGGAGGAGTGTTATCCCATGGCGGCATGCTTCAACGGCAACCCTGTGCCGGCAACTATATGGTCCTATACATGGAGGAGTGTTATGTGATGGCGGCATGCTTCAACAGTAACCCTGTGCCGGCAACTATACGGTCCTATACTGTACATGGAGTGTTATGTGATGGCGGCATGCTTCAACGGCAACCCTGTGCCGGCAAGTATATTGGTCCTATACATGGAGGAGTGTTATCCCATGGCGGCATGCTTCAACAGTAACCTTGCGCCGGAAACTATACGGTCCTATACATGGAGGAGTGTTATGTGATGGCGGCATGCTTCAACAGTATCCCTGTGCCGGAAACTATACGCTCCTATACATGGAGGAGTGTTATGTGATGGCGGCATGCTTCAACAGTAACCCTGTGCCGGTAACTATACGCTCCTATACATGGAGGAGTGTTATGCAATGGCGGCATGCTTCAAAAGTAACCCTGTGCCGGCAACTATACGCTCCTATACATGGAGGAGTGTTATGTGATGGCGGCATGCTTCAACAGTAACCCTGTGCCGGTAACTATACGGTCCTATACATGGAGGAGTGTTATGTGATGGCGGTATGCTTCAACAGTAACCCTGTGCCGGCAACTATACGCTCCTATACATGGAGGAGTGTTATGTGATGGCGGCATGCTACAACAGTAACCCTGTGCCGGCAACTATACAGTCCTATACATGGAGGAGTGTTATGCGATGGCGGCATGCTTCAACAGTAACCTTGTGCCGGCAACTATATGGTCCTATACATGGAGGAGTGTTATGTGATGGCGGCAAGCTTCAACAGTAACCCTGTGCCGGCAACTATACGCTCCTATACATGGAGGAGTGTTATGTGATGGCGGCATGCTTCAACAGTAACCCTGTGCCGGCAACTATACGCTCCTATACATGGAGGAGTGTTATCCCATGGCGGCATGCTTCAACAGTAACCTTGCGCCGGAAACTATACGGTCCTATACATGGAGGAGTGTTATGTGATGGCGGCATGCTTCAACAGTATCCCTGTGCCGGAAAATATACGCTCCTATACATGGAGGAGTGTTATGTGATGGCGGCATGCTTCAACAGTAACCCTGTGCCGGCAACTATACTCTCCTATACATGGAATGTTAAGTGATGGCGGCATGCTTCAACAGTAACCCTGTGCCGGCAACTATACGCTCCTATACATGGAGGAGTGTTATGTGATGGCGGCATGCTTCAACAGTAACCCTGTGCCGGCAAGAATACGCTCCTATACATGGAGTGTTATGCGATGGCGGCATGCTTCAACAGTAACCCTGTGCCGGCAACTATACGCTCCTATACATGGAGGAGTGTTATGTGATGGCGGCATGCTACAACAGTAACCCTGTGCCGGCAACTATACAGTCCTATACATGGAGGAGTGTTATGCGATGGCGGCATGCTTCAACAGTAACCCTGTGCCGGCAACTATATGGTCCTATACATGGAGGAGTGTTATGTGATGGCGGCATGCTTCAACAGTAACCTTGTGCCGGAAACTATACGGTCCTATACATGGAGGAGTGTTATGTGATGGCGGCATGCTTCAACAGTATCCCTGTGCCGGAAACTATATGCTTCTATACATGGAGGAGTGTTATGTGATGGCGGCATGCTTCAACAGTAACCCTGTGCCGGCAACTATACGCTCCTATACATGGAGTGTTATGTGATGGCGGCATGCTTCAACAGTAACCCTGTGCCGGCAACTATATGGTCCTATACATGGAGGAGTGTTATGTGATGGCGGCATGCTTCAACAGTAACCCTGTGCCGGCAACTATACGCTCCTATACATGGAGGAGTGTTATGTGATGGCGGCATGCTTCAACAGTAACCCTGTGCCGGCAACTATACGCTCCTATACATGGAGGAGCGTTATGTGATGGCGGCATGCTACAACAGTAACCCTGTGCCGGCAACTATACGCTCCTATACAAGGAGTGTTATGCGATGGCGGCATGCTTCAACAGTAACCCTGTGCCGGCAACTATACGCTCCTATACATGGAGGAGTGTTATGTGATGGGGGCATGCTACAGCAGTAATCCTGTGCCGGCAACTATACAGTCCTATACATGGAGGAGTGTTATGTGATGGCGGCGTACTTCAACGGCAACCCTGTGCCGGCAGCTATACGGTCCTATACATGGAGGAGCATTATGTGATGGCGGCGTGCTTCAACGGCAACCCTGTGCCGGCAGCTATATGGTCCTATACATGGAGGAGTGTTAAGTGATGGCGGCATGCTTCAACAGTAACCCTGTGCCGGCAACTATACGCTCCTATACATGGAGGAGTGTTATGTGATGGCGGCATGCTACAACAGTAACCCTGTGCCGGCAACTATACAGTCCTATACATGGAGGAGTGTTATGCGATGGCGGCATGCTTCAACAGTATCCCTGTGCCGGAAAATATACGCTCCTATACATGGAGGAGTGTTATGTGATGGCGGCATGCTTCAACAGTAACCCTGTGCCGGCAACTATACGCTCCTATACATGGAGGAGTGTTATGTGATGGCGGCATGCTTCAACAGTAACCCTGTGCCGGCAACTATACGCTCCTATACATGGAGGAGTGTTATGTGATGGCGGCATGCTACAACAGTAACCCTGTGCCGGCAACTATACAGTCCTATACATGGAGGAGTGTTATGCGATGGCGGCATGCTTCAACAGTAACCTTGTGCCGGCAACTATATGGTCCTATACATGGAGGAGTGTTATGTGATGGCGGCATGCTTCAACAGTAACCCTGTGCCGGCAACTATACGCTCCTATACATGGAGGAGTGTTATCCCATGGCGGTATGCTTCAACAGTAACCTTGCGCCGGAAACTATACGGTCCTATACATGGAGGAGTGTTATGTGATGGCGGCATGCTTCAACAGTATCCCTGTGCCGGAAACTATACGGTCCTATACATGGAGGAGTGTTATGTGATGGCGGCATGCTTCAACAGTAACCCTGTGCCGGCAACTATACGCTCCTATACATGGAGTGTTATGTGATGGCGGCATGCTTCAACAGTAACACTGTGCCGGCAACTATATGGTCCTATACATGGAGGAGTGTTATGTGATGGCGGCATGCTTCAACAGTAACCCTGTGCCGGCAACTATACGCTCCTATACATGGAGGAGTGTTATGTGACGGCGGCATGCTTCAACAGTAACCCTGTGCCGGCAACTATACGCTCCTATACATGGAGGAGTGTTATGTGATGGCGGCATGCTACAACAGTAACCCTGTGCCGGCAACTATACAGTCCTATACATGGAGGAGTGTTATGCGATGGCGGCATGCTTCAACAGTAACCTTGTGCCGGCAACTATATGGTCCTATACATGGAGGAGTGTTATGTGATGGCGGCATGCTTCAACAGTAACCCTGTGCCGGCAACTATACGCTCCTATACATGGAGTGTTATGTGATGGCGGCATGCTTCATCAGTAACCCTGTGCCGGCAACTATATGGTCCTATACATGGAGGAGTGTTATGTGATGGCGGCATGCTTCAACAGTAACCCTGTGCCGGCAACTATAAGCTCCTATACATGGAGGAGTGTTATGTGATGGCGGCATGCTTCAACAGTAACCCTGTGCCGGCAACTATACGCTCCTATACATGGAGGAGTGTTATGTGATGGCGGCATGCTACAACAGTAACCCTGTGCCGGCAACTATACAGTCCTATACATGGAGGAGTGTTATGCGATGGCGGCATGCTTCAACAGTAACCTTGTGCCGGCAACTATATGGTCCTATACATGGAGGAGTGTTATGTGATGGCGGCATGCTTCAACAGTAACCCTGTGCCGGCAACTATACGCTCCTATACATGGAGGAGTGTTATCCCATGGCGGCATGCCTCTACAGTAACCTTGCGCCGGAAACTATACGCTCCTATACATGGAGGAGTGTTATGTGATGGCGGCATGCTTCAACAGTATCCCTGTGCCGGAAACTATACGCTCCTATACATGGAGGAGTGTTATGTGATGGCGGCATGCTTCAACAGTAACCCTGTGCCGGCAACTATACGCTCCTATACATGGAGTGTTATGTGATGGCGGCATGCTTCAACAGTAACACTGTGCCGGCAACTATATGGTCCTATACATGGAGGAGTGTTATGTGATGGCGGCATGTTTCAACAGTAACCCTGTGCCGGCAACTATACGCTCCTATACATGGAGGAGTGTTATGTGACGGCGGCATGCTTCAACAGTAACCCTGTGCCGGAAACTATATGGTCCTATACATGGAGGAGTGTTATGTGATGGCGGGATGCTGCAACAGTAACCCTGTGCCGGCAACTATACGCTCCTATACATGGAGGAGTGTTATGTGATGGCGGCATGCTTCAACAGTAACCCTGTGCCGGCAACTATATGGTCCTATACATGGAGGAGTGTTATGTGATGGCGGCGTGCTTCAACAGTAACCCTGTGCCGGCAACTATACGCTCCTATACATGGAGGAGTGTTATGTGATGGCGGCATGCTTCAACAGTAACCCTGTGCCGGCAACTATACGCTCCTATACATGGAGGAGTGTTATGTGATGGCGGCATGCTACAACAGTAACCCTGTGCCGGCAACTATACAGTCCTATACATGGAGGAGTGTTATGCGATGGCGGCATGCTTCAACAGTAACCTTGTGCCGGCAACTATATGGTCCTATACATGGTGGAGTGTTATGTGATGGCGGCATGCTTCAACAGTAACCCTGTGCCGGCAACTGTACGCTCCTATACATGGAGGAGTGTTATCCCATGGCGGCATGCTTCAACAGTAACCTTGCGCCGGAAACTATACGGTCCTATACATGGAGGAGTGTTATGTGATGGCGGCATGCTTCAACAGTATCCCTGTGCCGGAAACTATACGCTCCTATACATGGAGGAGTGTTATGTGATGGCGGCATGCTTCAACAGTAACCCTGTGCCAGCAACTATATGCTCCTATACATGGAGTGTTATGTGATGGCGGCATGCTTCAACAGTAACACTGTGCCGGCAACTATATGGTCCTATACATGGAGGAGTGTTATGTGATGGCGGCATGCTTCAACAGTAACCCTGTGCCGGCAACTATACGCTCCTATACATGGAGGAGTGTTATGTGATGGCGGCATGCTTCAACAGTAACCCTGTGCCGGCAACTATATGGTCCTATACATGGAGGAGTGTTATGTGATGGCGGCATGCTTCAACAGTAACCCTGTGCCGGCAACTATACGCTCCTATACATGGAGTGTTATGTGATGGCGGCATGCTTCCACAGTAACCCTGTGCCGGCAACTATAGGGTCCTATACATGGAGGAGTGTTATGTGATGGCGGCATGCTTCAACAGTAACCCTGTGCCGGCAACTATACGCTCCTATACATGGAGGAGTGTTATGTGATGGCGGCATGCTTCAACAGTAACCCTGTGCCGGCAACTATAAGCTCCTATACATGGAGGAGCGTTATGTGATGGCGGCATGCTACAACAGTAACCCTGTGCCGTCAACTATACGCTCCTATTCATGGAGTGTTATGCGATGGCGGCATGCTTCAACAGTAACCCTGTGCCGGCAACTATACGCTCCTATACATGGAGGAGTGTTATGTGATGGGGGCATGCTACAGCAGTAATCCTGTGCCGGCAACTATACAGTCCTATACATGGAGGAGTGTTATGTGATGGCGGCGTACTTCAACGGCAACCCTGTGCCGGCAGCTATACGGTCCTATACATGGAGGAGCGTTATGTGATGGCGGCGTGCTTCAACGGCAACCCTGTGCCGGCAGCTATACGGTCCTATACATGGAGGAGTGTTATGCGATGGCGGCATGCTTCAACAGTAACCCTGTGCCGGTAACTATATGGTCCTATACATGGAGGAGCGTTATGTGATGGTGGCATGCTACAACAGTAACCCTGTGCCGGTAACTAGCCGATCCTATACATGGTGGAGTGTTATGTGATGGTGGCATGCTTCAACAGTAACCCTGTGCCGGCAACTATACGCTCCTATACATGGAGGAGTGTTATCCCATGGCGGCATGCTTCAACAGTAACCTTGCGCCGGAAACTATACGGTCCTATACATGGAGGAGTGTTATGTGATGGCGGCATGCTTCAACAGTATCCCTGTGCCGGCAACTATACGCTCCTATACATGGAGTGTTATGTGATGGCGGCATGCTTCAACAGTAACCCTGTGCCGGCAAATATGTGGTCCTATACATGGAGGAGTGTTATGTGATGGCGGCATGCTTCAACAGTAACCCTGTGCCGGCAACTATATGGTCCTATACATGGAGGAGTGTTATGTGATGGCGGCATGCTTCAACAGTAACCCTGTGCCGGCAACTATACGCTCCTATACATGGAGGAGTGTTATCCCATGGCGGCATGCTTCAACGGCAACCCTGTGCCGGCAACTATATGGTCCTATACATGGAGGAGTGTTATGTGATGGCGGCATGCTTCAACAGTAACCCTGTGCCGGCAACTATACGGTCCTATACTGTACATGGAGTGTTATGTGATGGCGGCATGCTTCAACGGCAACCCTGTGCCGGCAAGTATATTGGTCCTATACATGGAGGAGTGTTATCCCATGGCGGCATGCTTCAACAGTAACCTTGCGCCGGAAACTATACGGTCCTATACATGGAGGAGTGTTATGTGATGGCGGCATGCTTCAACAGTATCCCTGTGCCGGAAACTATACGCTCCTATACATGGAGGAGTGTTATGTGATGGCGGCATGCTTCAACAGTAACCCTGTGCCGGTAACTATACGCTCCTATACATGGAGGAGTGTTATGCAATGGCGGCATGCTTCAAAAGTAACACTGTGCCGGCAAATATACGCTCCTATACAAGGAGGAGTGTTATGTGATGGCGGCATGCTTCAACAGTAACCCTGTGCCGGCAACTATACGCTCCTATACATGGAGGAGTGTTATGTGATGGCGGCATGCTACAACAGTAACCCTGTGCCGGCAACTATACAGTCCTATACATGGAGGAGTGTTATGCGATGGCGGCATGCTTCAACAGTAACCTTGTGCCGGCAACTATATGGTCCTATACATGGAGGAGTGTTATGTGATGGCGGCAAGCTTCAACAGTAACCCTGTGCCGGCAACTATACGCTCCTATACATGGAGGAGTGTTATGTGATGGCGGCATGCTTCAACAGTAACCCTGTGCCGGCAACTAGACGCTCCTATACATGGAGGAGTGTTATGTGATGGCGGCATGCTACAACAGTAACCCTGTGCCGGCAACTAGACGCTCCTATACATGGAGGAGTGTTATGCGATGGCGGCATGCTTCAACAGTAACCTTGTGCCGGCAACTATATGGTCCTATACATGGAGGAGTGTTATGTGATGGCGGCATGCTTCAACAGTAACCCTGTGCCGGCAACTATACGCTCCTATACATGGAGGAGTGTTATCCCATGGCGGCATGCTTCAACAGTAACCCTGCGCCGGAAACTATACGGTCCTATACATGGAGGAGTGTTATGTGATGGCGGCATGCTTCAACAGTAACCCTGTGCCGGCAACTATACGCTCCTATACATGGAGGAGTGTTATCTGATGGCGGCATGCTTCAACAGTAGACCCTGTGCCGGCAACTATATCCTTCTATACATGGAGGAGTGTTATGTGATGGCGGCATGCTTCAACAGTAACCCTGTGCCGGCAACTATACGGTCCTATACATGGAGGAGTGTTATGTGATGGCGGCATGCTTCAACAGTAGACCCTGTGCCGGCAACTATATGCTCCTATACATGGAGGAGTGTTATGTGATGGCGGCATGCTACAACAGTAACCCTGTGCCGGCAACTATATGCTCCTATACATGGAGTGTTATGCGATGGTGGCATGCTTCAACAGTAGACCCTGTGCCGGCAACTATATGCTCCTATACATGGAGTGTTATGCGATGGCGGCATGCTTCAACAGTAGACCCTGTGCCGGCAACTATATGCTCCTATACATGGAGTGTTATGTGATGGCGGCATGCTACAACAGTAACCCTGTGCCGGCAACTATATGCTCCTATACATGGAGTGTTATGTGATGGCGGCATGCTACAACAGTAACCCTGTGCCGGCAACTATATGGTCCTATACATGGAGGAGTGTTATGTGATGGTGGCATGCTTCAACAGTATCCCTGTGCCGGCATCTATACGCTCCTATACATGGAGGAGTGTTATGTGATGGGGGCATGCTACAACAGTAACCCTGTGCCGGCAACTATACAGTCCTATACATGGAGGAGTGTTATGCGATGGCGGCATGCTTCAACAGTAACCTTGTGCCGGCAACTATATGGTCCTATACATGGAGGAGTGTTATGTGATGGCGGCATGCTTCAACAGTAACCCTGTGCCGGCAACTATACGCTCCTATACATGGAGGAGTGTTATCCCATGGCGGAATGCTTCAACAGTAACCTTGCGCCGGAAACTATACGGTCCTATACATGGAGGAGTGTTATGTGATGGCGGCATGCTTCAACAGTATCCCTGTGCCGGAAAATATACGCTCCTATACATGGAGGAGTGTTATGTGATGGCGGCATGCTTCAACAGTAACCCTGTGCCGGCAACAATACGCTCCTATACATGGAGGAGTGTTATGTGATGGCGGCATGCTTCAACAGTAACCCTGTGCCGGCAACTATACGCTCCTATACATGGAGGAGCGTTATGTGATGGCGGCATGCTACAACAGTAACCCTGTGCCGGCAACTATATGCTCCTATACATGGAGTGTTATGCGATGGCGGCATGCTTCAACAGTAGACCCTGTGCCGGCAACTATATGCTCCTATACATGGAGTGTTATGTGATGGCGGCATGCTACAACAGTAACCCTGTGCCGGCAACTATATGGTCCTATACATGGAGGAGTGTTATGTGATGGTGGCATGCTTCAACAGTATCCCTGTGCCGGCATCTATACGCTCCTATACATGGAGGAGTGTTATGTGATGGTGGCATGCTTCAACAGTAACCCTGTGCCGGCAACTATACGCTCCTATACATGGAGGAGCGTTATGTGATGGCGGCATGCTACAACAGTAACCCTGTGCAGGCAACTATACGCTCCTATACATGGAGTGTTATGCGATGGCGGCATGCTTCAACAGTAACCCTGTGCCGGCAACTATACGCTCCTATACATGGAGGAGTGTTATGTGATGGGGGCATGCTACAGCAGTAATCCTGTGCCGACAGCTATACGGTCCTATACATGGAGGAGCGTTATGTGATGGCGGCGTGCTTCAACGGCAACCCTGTGCCGGCAGCTATATGGTCCTATACATGGAGGAGTGTTAAGTGATGGCGGCATGCTTCAACAGTAACCCTGTGCCGGAAACTATACGCTCCTATACATGGAGGAGTGTTATGTGATGGCGGGATGCTGCAACAGTAACCCTGTGCCGGCAACTATATGCTCCTATAATTGGAGGAGCGTTATGTGATGGCGGCATGCTTCAACTGTAACCCTGTGCCGGAAACTATATGGTCCTATACATGGAGGAGTGTTATGTGATGGCGGGATGCTGCAACAGTAACCCTGTGCCGGCAACTATACGCTCCTATACATGGAGGAGTGTTATGTGATGGCGGCATGCTTCAACAGTAGACCCTGTGCCGGCAACTATACGGTCCTATACATGGAGGAGTGTTATGTGATGGCGGCATGCTACAACAGTAACCCTGTGCCGGCAACTATATGCTCCTATACATGGAGTGTTATGCGATGGCGGCATGCTTCAACAGTAGACCGTGTGCCGGCAACTATATGCTCCTATACATGGAGTGTTATGTGATGGCGGCATGATACAACAGTAACCCTGTGCCGGCAACTATATGGTCCTATACATGGAGGAGTGTTATGTGATGGTGGCATGCTACAACAGTAACCCTGTGCCGGCAACTATATGCTCCTATACATGGAGTGTTATGTGATGGCGGCATGCTTCAACAGTATCCCTGTGCCGGTATCTATACGCTCCTATACATGGAGGAGTGTTATGTGATGGGGGCATGCTACAACAGTAACCCTGTGCCGGCAACTATACGCTCCTATACATGGAGGAGTGTTACGCGATGGCGGCATGCTTCAACAGTAACCCTGTGCCAGCAACTATACGCTGCTATACATGGAGGAGCGTTATGTGATGGCGGCATGCTACAAAAAGTAACCCTGTGCCGGCAACTATACGCTGCTATACATGGAGGAGCGTTATGTGATGGCGGCATGTTTCAACAGTAATCCTGTGCCGGCAACTATACGCTCCTATACATGGAGGAGCGTTATGTGATGGCGGCATGCTACAACAGTAACCCTGTGCCGGCAACTATACGCTTCTATGCATGGAGGAGTGTTATGTGATGGCGGCATGCTTCAACAGTAACCCTGTGCCGGCAACTATACGCTGCCATACATGGAGTGTTATGTGATGGCGGCATGCTTCAACAGTAACCCTGTGCCGGCAACTATATGGTCCTATTCATGGAGGAGTGTTATGTGATGGCGGTATGCTTCAACAGTAACCCTGTGCCGGCAACTATACGCTCCTATACATGGAGGAGTGTTATGTGATGGCGGCATGCTTCAACAGTAACCCTGTGCCGGGAACTATACTCTCCTATACATGGAGGAGCGTTATGTGATGGCGGCATGCTACAACAGTAACCCTGTGCCGGCAACTATACGCTCCTATACAAGGAGTGTTATGCGATGGCGGCATGCTTCAACAGTAACCCTGTGCCGGCAACTATACGCTCCTATACATGGAGGAGTGTTATGTGATGGGGGCATGCTACAGCAGTAATCCTGTGCCGGCAACTATACAGTCCTATATATGGAGGAGTGTTATGTGATGGCGGCGTGCTTCAACGGCAACCCTGTGCCGGCAGCTATATGGTCCTATACATGGAGGAGTGTTAAGTGATGGCGGCATGCTTCAACAGTAACCCTGTGCCGGCAACTATACGCTCCTATACATGGAGCAGTGTTATGTGATGGCGGCATGCTACAACAGTAACCCTGTGCCGGCAACTATACGCTCCTATACATGGAGGAGTGTTATGTGATGGCGGCATGCTTCAACAGTAACCCTGTGCCGGCAACTATACGCTCCTATACATGGAGGAGTGTTATGTGATGGCGGCATGCTACAACAGTAACCCTGTGCCGGCAACTATACAGTCCTATACATGGAGGAGTGTTATGCGATGGCGGCATGCTTCAACAGTAACCTTGTGCCGGCAACTATATGGTCCTATACATGGAGGAGTGTTATGTGATGGCGGCATGCTTCAACAGTAAACCTGTGCCGGCAACTATACGCTCCTATACATGGAGGAGTGTTATCCCATGGCGGCATGCATCAACAGTAACCTTGCGCCGGAAACTATACGGTCCTATACATGGAGGAGTGTTATGTGATGGCGGCATGCTTCAACAGTATCCCTGTGCCGGAAACTATACGCTCCTATACATGGAGGAGTGTTATGTGATGGCGGCATGCTTCAACAGTAACCCTGTGCCAGCAACTATATGCTCCTATACATGGACTGTTATGTGATGGCGGCATGCTTCAACAGTAACACTGTGCCGGCAACTATATGGTCCTATACATGGAGGAGTGTTATGTGATGGCGGTATGCTTCAACAGTAACCCTGTGCCGGCAACTATACGCTCCTATACATGGAGGAGTGTTATGTGATGGCGGCATGCTTCAACAGTAACCCTGTGCCGGCAACTATACGCTCCTATACATGGAGGAGTGTTATGTGATGGCGGCATGCTACAACAGTAACCCTGTGCCGGCAACTATACAGTCCTATACATGGAGGAGTGTTATGCAATGGCGGCATGCTTCAACAGTAACCTTGTGCCGGCAACTATATGGTCCTATACATGGAGGAGTGTTATGTGATGGCGGCATGCTTCAACAGTAACCCTGTGCCGGCAACTATACGCTCCTATACATGGAGTGTTATGTGATGGCGGCATGCTTCAACAGTAACCCTGTGCCGGCAACTATAGGGTCCTATACATGGAGGAGTGTTATGTGATGGCGGCATGCTTCAACAGTAACCCTGTGCCGGCAACTATACGCTCCTATACATGGAGGAGTGTTATGTGATGGCGGCATGCTTCAACAGTAACCCTGTGCCGGCAACTATAAGCTCCTATACATGGAGGAGCGTTATGTGATGGCGGCATGCTACAACAGTAACCCTGTGCCGGCAACTATACGCTCCTATTCATGGAGTGTTATGCGATGGCGGCATGCTTCGACAGTAACCCTGTGCCGGCAACTATACGCTCCTATACATGGAGGAGTGTTATGTGATGGGGGCATGCTACAGCAGTAATCCTGTGCCGGCAACTATACAGTCCTATACATGGAGGAGTGTTATGTGATGGCGGCGTACTTCAACGGCAACCCTGTGCCGGCAGCTATACGGTCCTATACATGGAGGAGCGTTATGTGATGGCGGCGTGCTTCAACGGCAACCCTGTGCCGGCAGCTATACGGTCCTATACATGGAGGAGTGTTATGCGATGGCAGCATGCTTCAACAGTAACCCTGTGCCGGTAACTATATGGTCCTATACATGGAGGAGCGTTATGTGATGGTGGCATGCTACAACAGTAACCCTGTGCCGGTAACTAGCCGCTCCTATACATGGAGGAGTGTTATGTGATGGTGGCATGCTTCAACAGTAACCCTGTGCCGGCAACTATACGCTCCTATACATGGAGGAGTGTTATCCCATGGCGGCATGCTTCAACAGTAACCTTGCGCCGGAAACTATACGGTCCTATACATGGAGGAGTGTTATGTGATGGCGGCATGCTTCAACAGTACCCCTGTGCCGGCAACTATACGCTCCTATACATGGAGGAGTGTAATGTGATGGCGGCATGCTTCAACAGTATCCCTGTGCCGGCAACTATACGCTCCTATACATGGAGTGTTATGTGATGGCGGCATGCTTCAACAGTAACCCTGTGCCGGCAACTATGTGGTCCTATACATGGAGGAGTGTTATGTGATGGCGGCATGCTTCAACAGTAACCCTGTGCCGGCAACTATATGGTCCTATACATGGAGGAGTGTTATGTGATGGCGGCATGCTTCAACAGTAACCCTGTGCCGGCAACTATACGCTCCTATACATGGAGGAGTGTTATCCCATGGCGGCATGCTTCAACGGCAACCCTGTGCCGGCAACTATATGGTCCTATACATGGAGGAGTGTTATGTGATGGCGGCATGCTTCAACAGTAACCCTGTGCCGGCAACTATACGGTCCTATACTGTACATGGAGTGTTATGTGATGGCGGCATGCTTCAACGGCAACCCTGTGCCGGCAAGTATATTGGTCCTATACATGGAGGAGTGTTATCCCATGGCGGCATGCTTCAACAGTAACCTTGCGCCGGAAACTATACGCTCCTATACAAGGAGGAGTGTTATGTGATGGCGGTATGCTTCAACAGTAACCCTGTGCCGGCAACTATACGCTCCTATACATGGAGGAGTGTTATGTGATGGCGGCATGCTACAACAGTAACCCTGTGCCGGCAACTATACAGTCCTATACATGGAGGAGTGTTATGCGATGGCGGCATGCTTCAACAGTAACCTTGTGCCGGCAACTATATGGTCCTATACATGGAGGAGTGTTATGTGATGGCGGCAAGCTTCAACAGTAACCCTGTGCCGGCAACTATACGCTCCTATACATGGAGGAGTGTTATGTGATGGCGGCATGCTTCAACAGTAACCCTGTGCCGGCAACTATACGCTCCTATACATGGAGGAGTGTTATCTGATGGCGGCATGCTTCAACAGTAGACCCTGTGCCGGCAACTATATCCTCCTATACATGGAGGAGTGTTATGTGATGGCGGCATGCTTCAACAGTAACCCTGTGCCGGCAACTATACGGTCCTATACATGGAGGAGTGTTATGTGATGGCGGCATGCTTCAACAGTAGACCCTGTGCCGGCAACTATACGCTCCTATACATGGAGGAGTGTTATGTGATGGCGGCATGCTACAACAGTAACCCTGTGCCGGCAACTATATGCTCCTATACATGGAGTGTTATGCGATGGTGGCATGCTTCAACAGTAGACCCTGTGCCGGCAACTATATGCTCCTATACATGGAGTGTTATGCGATGGCGGCATGCTTCAACAGTAGACCCTGTGCCGGCAACTATATGCTCCTATACATGGAGTGTTATGCGATGGCGGCATGCTTCAACAGTAGACCCTGTGCCGGCAACTATATGCTCCTATACATGGAGTGTTATGTGATGGCGGCATGCTACAACAGTAACCCTGTGCCGGCAACTATATGGTCCTATACATGGAGGAGTGTTATGTGATGGCGGCATGCTACAACAGTAACCCTGTGCCGGCAACTATATGCTCCTATACATGGAGTGTTATGCAATGGCGGCATGCTTCAACAGTAACCTTGTGCCGGCAACTATATGGTCCTATACATGGAGGAGTGTTATGTGATGGCGGCATGCTTCAACAGTAACCCTGTGCCGGCAACTATACGCTCCTATACATGGAGTGTTATGTGATGGCGGCATGCTTCAACAGTAACCCTGTGCCGGCAACTATAGGGTCCTATACATGGAGGAGTGTTATGTGATGGCGGCATGCTTCAACAGTAACCCTGTGCCGGCAACTATACGCTCCTATACATGGAGGAGTGCTATGTGATGGCGGCATGCTTCAACAGTAACCCTGTGCCGGCAACTATAAGCTCCTATACATGGAGGAGCGTTATGTGATGGCGGCATGCTACAACAGTAACCCTGTGCCGGCAACTATACGCTCCTATTCATGGAGTGTTATGCGATGGCGGCATGCTTCAACAGTAACCCTGTGCCGGCAACTATACGCTCCTATACATGGAGGAGTGTTATGTGATGGCGGCATGCTACAACAGTAACCCTGTGCCGGCAACTATATGCTCCTATACATGGAGTGTTATGCGATGGTGGCATGCTTCAACAGTAACCCTGTGCCGGCAACTATGTGGTCCTATACATGGAGGAGTGTTATGTGATGGGGGCATGCTACAGCAGTAATCCTGTGCCGGCAACTATACAGTCCTATACATGGAGGAGTGTTATGTGATGGCGGCGTACTTCAACGGCAACCCTGTGCCGGCAGCTATACGGTCCTATACATGGAGGAGCGTTATGTGATGGCGGCGTGCTTCAACGGCAACCCTGTGCCGGCAGCTATACGGTCCTATACATGGAGGAGTGTTATGCGATGGCGGCATGCTTCAACAGTAACCCTGTGCCGGTAACTATATGGTCCTATACATGGAGGAGCGTTATGTGATGGTGGCATGCTACAACAGTAACCCTGTGCCGGTAACTAGCCGCTCCTATACATGGAGGAGTGTTATGTGATGGTGGCATGCTTCAACAGTAACCCTGTGCCGGCAACTATACGCTCCTATACATGGAGGAGTGTTATCCCATGGCGGCATGCTTCAACAGTAACCTTGCGCCGGAAACTATACGGTCCTATACATGGAGGAGTGTTATGTGATGGCGGCATGCTTCAACAGTACCCCTGTGCCGGCAACTATACGCTCCTATACATGGAGGAGTGTTATGTGATGGCGGCATGCTTCAACAGTATCCCTGTGCCGGCAACTATACGCTCCTATACATGTAGTGTTATGTGATGGCGGCATGCTTCAACAGTAACCCTGTGCCGGCAACTATGTGGTCCTATACATGGAGGAGTGTTATGTGATGGCGGCATGCTTCAACAGTAACCCTGTGCCGGCAACTATATGGTCCTATACATGGAGGAGTGTTATGTGATGGCGGCATGCTTCAACAGTAACCCTGTGCCGGCAACTATACGCTCCTATACATGGAGGAGTGTTATCCCATGGCGGCATGCTTCAACGGCAACCCTGTGCCGGCAACTATATGGTCCTATACATGGAGGAGTGTTATGTGATGGCGGCATGCTTCAACAGTAACCCTGTGCCGGCAACTATACGGTCCTATACTGTACATGGAGTGTTATGTGATGGCGGCATGCTTCAACGGCAACCCTGTGCCGGCAAGTATATTGGTCCTATACATGGAGGAGTGTTATCCCATGGCGGCATGCTTCAACAGTAACCTTGCGCCGGAAACTATACGCTCCTATACAAGGAGGAGTGTTATGTGATGGCGGTATGCTTCAACAGTAACCCTGTGCCGGCAACTATACGCTGCTATACATGGAGGAGTGTTATGTGATGGCGGCATGCTACAACAGTAACCCTGTGCCGGCAACTATACAGTCCTATACATGGAGGAGTGTTATGCGATGGCGGCATGCTTCAACAGTAACCTTGTGCCGGCAACTATATGGTCCTATACATGGAGGAGTGTTATGTGATGGCGGCAAGCTTCAACAGTAACCCTGTGCCGGCAACTATACGCTCCTATACATGGAGGAGTGTTATGTGATGGCGGCATGCTTCAACAGTAACCCTGTGCCGGCAACTATACGGTCCTATACATGGAGGAGTGTTATGTGATGGCGGCATGCTTCAACAGTAGACCCTGTGCCGGCAACTATACGCTCCTATACATGGAGGAGTGTTATGTGATGGCGGCATGCTACAACAGTAACCCTGTGCCGGCAACTATATGCTCCTATACATGGAGTGTTATGTGATGGCGGCATGCTACAACAGTAACCCTGTGCCGGCAACTATATGGTCCTATACATGGAGGAGTGTTATGTGATGGCGGCATGCTTCAACAGTAACCCTGTGCCGGCAACTATACGCTCCTATACATGGAGGAGTGTTATGTGATGGCGGCATGCTTCAACAGTAACCCTGTGCCGGCAACTATACGCTCCTATACATGGAGGAGTGTTATGTGATGGCGGCATGCTACAACAGTAACCCTGTGCCGGCAACTATACGCTCCTATACATGGAGGAGTGTTATGTGATGGCGGCATGCTACAACAGTAACCCTGTGTCGGCAACTATACAGTCCTATACATGGAGGAGTGTTATGTGATGGCGGCATGCTTCAACAGTAACCCTGTGCCGGCAACTATACGCTCCTATACATGGAGGAGTGTTATCCCATGGCGGCATGCTTCAACAGTAACCCTGCGCCGGAAACTATACGGTCCTATACATGGAGGAGTGTTATGTGATGGCGGCATGCTTCAACAGTAACCCTGTGCCGGCAACTATACGCTCCTATACATGGAGGAGTGTTATCTGATGGCGGCATGCTTCAACAGTAGACCCTGTGCCGGCAACTATATCCTCCTATACATGGAGGAGTGTTATGCGATGGCGGCATGCTTCAACAGTAACCTTGTGCCGGCAACTATATGGTCCTATACATGGAGGAGTGTTATGTGATGGCGGCAAGCTTCAACAGTAACCCTGTGCCGGCAACTATACGCTCCTATACATGGAGGAGTGTTATGTGATGGCGGCATGCTTCAACAGTAACCCTGTGCCGGCAACTATACGCTCCTATACATGGAGGAGTGTTATGTGATGGCGGCATGCTACAACAGTAACCCTGTGCCGGCAACTATACAGTCCTATACATGGAGGAGTGTTATGCGATGGCGGCATGCTTCAACAGTAACCTTGTGCCGGCAACTTTATGGTCCTATACATGGAGGAGTGTTATGTGATGGCGGCATGCTTCAACAGTAACCCTGTGCCGGCAACTATACGCTCCTATACATGGAGGAGTGTTATCCCATGGCGGCATGCTTCAACAGTAACCCTGCGCCGGAAACTATACGGTCCTATACATGGAGGAGTGTTATGTGATGGCGGCATGCTTCAACAGTAACCCTGTGCCGGCAACTATACGCTCCTATACATGGAGGAGTGTTATCTGATGGCGGCATGCTTCAACAGTAGACCCTGTGCCGGCAACTATATCCTCCTATACATGGAGGAGTGTTATGTGATGGCGGCATGCTTCAACAGTAACCCTGTGCCGGCAACTATACGGTCCTATACATGGAGGAGTGTTATGTGATGGCGGCATGCTTCAACAGTAGACCCTGTGCCGGCAACTATACGCTCCTATACATGGAGGAGTGTTATGTGATGGCGGCATGCTACAACAGTAACCCTGTGCCGGCAACTATATGCTCCTATACATGGAGTGTTATGCGATGGTGGCATGCTTCAACAGTAGACCCTGTGCCGGCAACTATATGCTCCTATACATGGAGTGTTATGCGATGGCGGCATGCTTCAACAGTAGACCCTGTGCCGGCAACTATATGCTCCTATACATGGAGTGTTATGCGATGGCGGCATGCTTCAACAGTAGACCCTGTGCCGGCAACTATATGCTCCTATACATGGAGTGTTATGTGATGGCGGCATGCTACAACAGTAACCCTGTGCCGGCAACTATATGGTCCTATACATGGAGGAGTGTTATGTGATGGCGGCATGCTACAACAGTAACCCTGTGCCGGCAACTATATGCTCCTATACATGGAGTGTTATGCAATGGCGGCATGCTTCAACAGTAACCTTGTGCCGGCAACTATATGGTCCTATACATGGAGGAGTGTTATGTGATGGCGGCATGCTTCAACAGTAACCCTGTGCCGGCAACTATACGCTCCTATACATGGAGTGTTATGTGATGGCGGCATGCTTCAACAGTAACCCTGTGCCGGCAACTATAGGGTCCTATACATGGAGGAGTGTTATGTGATGGCGGCATGCTTCAACAGTAACCCTGTGCCGGCAACTATACGCTCCTATACATGGAGGAGTGCTATGTGATGGCGGCATGCTTCAACAGTAACCCTGTGCCGGCAACTATAAGCTCCTATACATGGAGGAGCGTTATGTGATGGCGGCATGCTACAACAGTAACCCTGTGCCGGCAACTATACGCTCCTATTCATGGAGTGTTATGCGATGGCGGCATGCTTCAACAGTAACCCTGTGCCGGCAACTATACGCTCCTATACATGGAGGAGTGTTATGTGATGGCGGCATGCTACAACAGTAACCCTGTGCCGGCAACTATATGCTCCTATACATGGAGTGTTATGCGATGGTGGCATGCTTCAACAGTAACCCTGTGCCGGCAACTATGTGGTCCTATACATGGAGGAGTGTTATGTGATGGGGGCATGCTACAGCAGTAATCCTGTGCCGGCAACTATACAGTCCTATACATGGAGGAGTGTTATGTGATGGCGGCGTACTTCAACGGCAACCCTGTGCCGGCAGCTATACGGTCCTATACATGGAGGAGCGTTATGTGATGGCGGCGTGCTTCAACGGCAACCCTGTGCCGGCAGCTATACGGTCCTATACATGGAGGAGTGTTATGCGATGGCGGCATGCTTCAACAGTAACCCTGTGCCGGTAACTATATGGTCCTATACATGGAGGAGCGTTATGTGATGGTGGCATGCTACAACAGTAACCCTGTGCCGGTAACTAGCCGCTCCTATACATGGAGGAGTGTTATGTGATGGTGGCATGCTTCAACAGTAACCCTGTGCCGGCAACTATACGCTCCTATACATGGAGGAGTGTTATCCCATGGCGGCATGCTTCAACAGTAACCTTGCGCCGGAAACTATACGGTCCTATACATGGAGGAGTGTTATGTGATGGCGGCATGCTTCAACAGTACCCCTGTGCCGGCAACTATACGCTCCTATACATGGAGGAGTGTTATGTGATGGCGGCATGCTTCAACAGTATCCCTGTGCCGGCAACTATACGCTCCTATACATGTAGTGTTATGTGATGGCGGCATGCTTCAACAGTAACCCTGTGCCGGCAACTATGTGGTCCTATACATGGAGGAGTGTTATGTGATGGCGGCATGCTTCAACAGTAACCCTGTGCCGGCAACTATATGGTCCTATACATGGAGGAGTGTTATGTGATGGCGGCATGCTTCAACAGTAACCCTGTGCCGGCAACTATACGCTCCTATACATGGAGGAGTGTTATCCCATGGCGGCATGCTTCAACGGCAACCCTGTGCCGGCAACTATATGGTCCTATACATGGAGGAGTGTTATGTGATGGCGGCATGCTTCAACAGTAACCCTGTGCCGGCAACTATACGGTCCTATACTGTACATGGAGTGTTATGTGATGGCGGCATGCTTCAACGGCAACCCTGTGCCGGCAAGTATATTGGTCCTATACATGGAGGAGTGTTATCCCATGGCGGCATGCTTCAACAGTAACCTTGCGCCGGAAACTATACGCTCCTATACAAGGAGGAGTGTTATGTGATGGCGGTATGCTTCAACAGTAACCCTGTGCCGGCAACTATACGCTGCTATACATGGAGGAGTGTTATGTGATGGCGGCATGCTACAACAGTAACCCTGTGCCGGCAACTATACAGTCCTATACATGGAGGAGTGTTATGCGATGGCGGCATGCTTCAACAGTAACCTTGTGCCGGCAACTATATGGTCCTATACATGGAGGAGTGTTATGTGATGGCGGCAAGCTTCAACAGTAACCCTGTGCCGGCAACTATACGCTCCTATACATGGAGGAGTGTTATGTGATGGCGGCATGCTTCAACAGTAACCCTGTGCCGGCAACTATACGGTCCTATACATGGAGGAGTGTTATGTGATGGCGGCATGCTTCAACAGTAGACCCTGTGCCGGCAACTATACGCTCCTATACATGGAGGAGTGTTATGTGATGGCGGCATGCTACAACAGTAACCCTGTGCCGGCAACTATATGCTCCTATACATGGAGTGTTATGTGATGGCGGCATGCTACAACAGTAACCCTGTGCCGGCAACTATATGGTCCTATACATGGAGGAGTGTTATGTGATGGCGGCATGCTTCCACAGTAACCCTGTGCCGGCAACTATACGCTCCTATACATGGAGGAGTGTTATGTGATGGCGGCATGCTTCAACAGTAACCCTGTGCCGGCAACTATACGCTCCTATACATGGAGGAGTGTTATGTGATGGCGGCATGCTACAACAGTAACCCTGTGCCGGCAACTATACGCTCCTATACATGGAGGAGTGTTATGTGATGGCGGCATGCTACAACAGTAACCCTGTGTCGGCAACTATACAGTCCTATACATGGAGGAGTGTTATGTGATGGCGGCATGCTTCAACAGTAACCCTGTGCCGGCAACTATACGCTCCTATACATGGAGGAGTGTTATCCCATGGCGGCATGCTTCAACAGTAACCCTGCGCCGGAAACTATACGGTCCTATACATGGAGGAGTGTTATGTGATGGCGGCATGCTTCAACAGTAACCCTGTGCCGGCAACTATACGCTCCTATACATGGAGGAGTGTTATCTGATGGCGGCATGCTTCAACAGTAGACCCTGTGCCGGCAACTATATCCTCCTATACATGGAGGAGTGTTATGTGATGGCGGCATGCTTCAACAGTAACCCTGTGCCGGCAACTATACGGTCCTATACATGGAGGAGTGTTATGTGATGGCGGCATGCTTCAACAGTAGACCCTGTGCCGGCAACTATACGCTCCTATACATGGAGGAGTGTTATGTGATGGCGGCATGCTACAACAGTAACCCTGTGCCGGCAACTATATGCTCCTATACATGGAGTGTTATGTGATGGCGGCATGCTACAACAGTAACCCTGTGCCGGCAACTATATGGTCCTATACATGGAGGAGTGTTATGTGATGGCGGCATGCTACAACAGTAACCCTGTGCCGGCAACTATATGCTCCTATACATGGAGTGTTATGTGATGGCGGCATGGTACAACAGTAACCCTGTGCCGGCAACTATATGGTCCTATATATGGAGGAGTGTTATGTGATGGCGGCATGCTACAACAGTAACCCTGTGCCGGCAACTATATGCTCCTATACATGGAGTGTTATGTGATGGCGGCATGCTACAACAGTAACCCTGTGCCGGCAACTATATGCTCCTATACATGGAGGAGTGTTATGTGATGGTGGCATGCTTCAACAGTATCCCTGTGCCGGCATCTATACGCTCCTATACATGGAGGAGTGTTATGTGATGGGGGCATGCTACAACAGTAACCCTGTGCCGGCAACTATACAGTCCTATACATGGAGGAGTGTTATGCGATGGCGGCATGCTTCAACAGTAACCTTGTGCCGGCAACTATATGGTCCTATACATGGAGGAGTGTTATGTGATGGCGGCATGCTTCAACAGTAACCCTGTGCCGGCAACTATACGCTCCTATACATGGAGGAGTGTTATCCCATGGCGGCATGCTTCAACAGTAACCTTGTGCCGGCAACTATATGGTCCTATACATGGAGGAGTGTTATGTGATGGCGGCATGCTTCAACAGTAACCCTGTGCCGGCAACTATACGCTCCTATACATGGAGGAGTGTTATCCCATGGCGGCATGCTTCAACAGTAACCTTGCGCCGGAAACTATACGCTCCTATACATGGAGTGTTATGTGATGGCGGCATGCTTCAACAGTAACACTGTGCCGGCAACTATATGGTCCTATACATGGAGGAGTGTTATGTGATGGCGGCATGCTTCAACAGTAACCCTGTGCCGGCAACTATACGCTCCTATACATGGAGGAGTGTTATGTGATGGCGGCATGCTTCAACAGTAACCCTGTGCCGGCAACTATACGCTCCTATACATGGAGGAGTGTTATGTGATGGCGGCATGCTACAACAGTAACCCTGTGCCGGCAACTATACAGTCCTATACATGGAGGAGTGTTATGCGATGGCGGCATGCTTCAACAGTAACCTTGTGCCGGCAACTATATGGTCCTATACATGGAAGAGTGTTATGTGATGGCGGCATGCTTCAACAGTAACCCTGTGCCGGCAACTATACGCTCCTATACATGGAGTGTTATGTGATGGCGGCATGCTTCAACAGTAACCCTGTGCCGGCAACTATATGGTCCTATACATGGAGGAGTGTTATGTGATGGCGGCATGCTTCAACAGTAACCCTGTGCCGGCAACTATACGCTCCTATACATGGAGGAGTGTTATGTGATGGCGGCATGCTTCAACAGTAACCCTGTACCGGCAACTATACGCTCCTATACATGGAGGAGTGTTATGTGATGGAAGCATGCTACAGCAGTAATCCTGTGCCGGCAACTATACAGTCCTATACATGGAGGAGTGTTATGTGATGGCGGCGTACTTCAATGGCAACCCTGTGCCGGCAGCTATACGGTCCTATACATGGAGGAGTGTTATGCGATGGCGGCATGCTTCAACAGTAACCCTGTGCCGGCAACTATACGCTCCTATAATTGGAGGAGCGTTATGTGATGGCGGCATGCTTCAACAGTAACCCTGTGCCGGAAACTATATGCTCCTATACATGGAGTGTTATGTGATGGCGGCATGCTACAACAGTAACCCTGTGCCGGCAACTATATGGTCCTATACATGGAGGAGTGTTAAGTGATGGCGGCATGCTTCAACAGTAACCCTGTGCCGGAAACTATACGCTCCTATACATGGAGGAGTGTTATGTGATGGCGGGATGCTGCAACAGTAACCCTGTGCCGGCAACTATATGCTCCTATAATTGGAGGAGCGTTATGTGATGGCGGCATGCTTCAACAGTAACCCTGTGCCGGAAACTATATGGTCCTATACATGGAGGAGTGTTATGTGATGGTGGCATGCTTCAACAGTATCCCTGTGCCGGTATCTATATGCTCCTATACATGGAGGAGTGTTATGTGATGGGGGCATGCTACAAAAGTAACCCTGTGCCGGCAACTATATGGTCCTATACATGGAGGAGTGTTATGTGATGGTGGCATGCTTCAACAGTATCCCTGTGCCGGTATCTATACGCTCCTATACATGGAGGAGTGTTATGTGATGGGGGCATGCTACAACAGTAACCCTGTGCCGGCAACTATACGCTCCTATACATGGAGGAGTGTTATGCGATGGCGGCATGCTTCAACAGTAACCCTGTGCCGGCAACTATACGCTGCTATACATGGAGGAGCGTTATGTGATGGCGGCATGCTACAAAAGTAACCCTGTGCCGGCAACTATACACTGCTATACATGGAGGAGCGTTATGTGATGGCGGCATGTTTCAACAGTAATCCTGTGCCGGCAACTATACGCTCCTATACATGGAGGAGTGTTATGTGATGGGGGCATGCTACAACAGTAACCCTGTGCCGGCAACTATACGCTCCTATACATGGAGGAGTGTTATGTGATGGGGGCATGCTACAACAGTAACCCTGTTCCGGCAACTGTTCGCTCCTATACATGGAGGAGTGTTATGCGATGGCGGCATGCTTCAACAGTAACCCTGTGCCGGCAACTATACGCTCCTATACATGGAGGAGCGTTATGTGATGGCGGCATGCTACAACAGTAACCCTGTGCCGGCAACTATACGCTCCTATGCATGGAGGAGTGTTATGTGATGGCGGCATGCTTCAACAGTAACCCTGTGCCGGCAACTATACGGTCCTATACATGGAGGAGTGTTATGCCATGGCGGCATGCTTAAAAACTACTCAGCTACACAGCAAAATATGCATTCAGAAACAATATTATTGCTGGGTACTAGGAGGGGTCTTGTGGGCACGAACGTAAATGTAAATATACTGTTTGGTCCTATGTTCCAGCTTTCTGTGGGACATTCAGAATGTGTTTGCACATAGCAGACTGCCATGAGATGGGCATTGCTGCTATCTGCCCCTCACCTCTCCTCCTGCCTACACACTGTATAGTCTGATGAGATAGTAAAGCGCATCTGGAACATGAATAATGGATGTGCTGCACATGAGCTGTGTAGCAGCCGTCTGTAAGATGGCCAGAGAGCCTTTCTGCACATTTCTACACTATATACTGTAAATACATTTAGATAAATCATAACGGAAAATGCTGTTAACAGAGCATGGGGGAGATGTACTAAGCCAGTGTTGGCTAACCTTGACACTCCAGCTGTTATGGAACTACATAACCCAGCATGCACTGCTACAGTTTTGCTATTAGGGCATGCTAAACCTGTGGCAGGGCATGCTGGGATATATAGTTCCACAACAGCTGGAGTGTCAAGGTTAGCCAACACTGTACTAAGCTCTGCAAAGTAATAAATTGGAGAGTGATAAACCACCAGCCGATCAGCTCCCAACTGTCATGTCACAGGCCTTGTTTGAAAAATGACAGTTGGGAGCTTATCGGCTGGTGGTTTATCACTATCACTTAGTACATCTGGCCCATAACTAAATAAGAAAACAATGTATGCACTTTACCATGGAAGTATGGCTTGGTATGTATAGTATGTAACAAGGTGCGCGTATGAACCAATGCTCCTGTAAGAGACGTTTCCTCTTGCGAGGGTCGCACCTGGCGGTCACACTTATTGTCCTCTATGGAGTAACATTACTCCTCTATATTTATGGGGTTCAGATGTGTGCTTAAAATTTAGCATCTTACTTGAATCACAAAGGCAGTGAAACACCACTCACAGAGTGCGAGAGAGGTGGGGGCTGCAACAAATTAGTTTTAAAATTTGTACAAAGTCGAAGCACAACGGAACTTGGGGTGAGAAATAGCCACGGCCGCTTCTTATACAGATTCAGACTCATTCGCACACAGATATACAGAGGTCACACCTCACGTCGATCAGTGTAATCTAGCAAAGTAGTTTTGTCACTCCCAGTCATCTCGTTTACGTGCTCATTGCGTCCGAGTCGCCAGAGAGGGGCTGTATGGCGCGATTGCAGCCAGTGTACGAGGGCCCATCTGTACTTCTATCCCAACAGATATAGAGCGTCATTATCAGTGAGGCCACATCATGGGGAACCGGCCTATGATTTACTAACCTCAAGATGCAGGAAGGGCAGCATCTTAATAACTAAGACATGTTCTATATTCATTACAGAACATTATTTGTCAAATAATTAGAATAATAATTAATTCCAGTTGTAAATTGCAACAGAATATGCCGGCATGATAAAAGTAAATGTTAATAAACAATGATATGCGCTCAGGCTCACTGACCTAATGATGTCATCTGTAACGTGAAGGCGCGATGTCATCTGTAACATGAAGGCGTGATGTCATCTGTAACGTGAAGGCGCGATGTCATCTGTAACCTGAAGGCGCGATGTCATCTGTAACCTGAAGGCGCGATGTCATCTGTAACATGAAGGCGCGATGTCATCTGTAACATGAAGGCGCGATGTCATCTGTAACATGAAGGCGCGATGTCATCTGTAACATGAAGGCGCGATGTCATCTGTAACATGAAGGCGTGATGTCATCTGTAACATGAAGGCGTGATGTCATCTGTAACATGAAGGCGTGATGTCATCTGTAACGTGAAGGCGTGATGTCATCTGTAACGTGAAGGCGTGATGTCATCTGTAACGTGAAGGCGTGATGTCATCTGTAACGTGAAGGCGCGATGTCATCTGTAACATGAAGGCGTGATGTCATCTGTAACCGGAAGGCGCGATGTCATCTGTAACATGAAGGCGTGATGTCATCTGTAACCGGAAGGCGCGATGTCATCTGTAACATGAAGGCGCGATGTCATCTGTAACGTGAAGGCGCGATGTCATCTGTAACATGAAGGCGTGATGTCATCTGTAACATGAAGGCGTGATGTCATCTGTAACATGAAGGCGTGATGTCATCTGTAACCGGAAGGCGCGATGTCATCTGTAACATGAAGGCGTGATGTCATCTGTAACGTGAAGGCGCGATGTCATCTGTAACGTGAAGGCGTGATGTCATCTGTAACATGAAGGCGTGATGTCATCTGTAACCTGAAGGCGCGATGTCATCTGTAACCTGAAGGCGCGATGTCATCTGTAACATGAAGGCGTGATGTCATCTGTAACATGAAGGCGTGATGTCATCTGTAACATGAAGGCGCGATGTCATCTGTAACATGAAGGCGTGATGTCATCTGTAACCGGAAGGCGCGATGTCATCTGTAACATGAAGGCGTGATGTCATCTGTAACCGGAAGGCGCGATGTCATCTGTAACATGAAGGCGTGATGTCATCTGTAACATGAAGGCGCGATGTCATCTGTAACGTGAAGGCGTGATGTCATCTGTAACCGGAAGGCGCGATGTCATCTGTAACATGAAGCCGTGATGTCATCTGTAACGTGAAGGCGCGATGTCATCTGTAACATGAAGGCGTGATGTCATCTGTAACATGAAGGCGTGATGTCATCTGTAACGTGAAGGCGTGATGTCATCTGTAACATGAAGGCGTGATGTCATCTGTAACCGGAAGGCGCGATGTCATCTGTAACATGAAGGCGTGATGTCATCTGTAACGTGAAGGCGCGATGTCATCTGTAACATGAAGGCGTGATGTCATCTGTAACATGAAGGCGTGATGTCATCTGTAACATGAAGGCGTGATGTCATCTGTAACCGGAAGGCGCGATGTCATCTGTAACGTGAAGGCGTGATGTCATCTGTAACGTGAAGGCGCGATGTCATCTGTAACATGAAGGCGTGATGTCATCTGTAACATGAAGGCGTGATGTCATCTGTAACCTGAAGGCGCGATGTCATCTGTAACCTGAAGGCGCGATGTCATCTGTAACATGAAGGCGTGATGTCATCTGTAACATGAAGGCGTGATGTCATCTGTAACATGAAGGCGCGATGTCATCTGTAACATGAAGGCGCGATGTCATCTGTAACCGGAAGGCGCGATGTCATCTGTAACCGGAAGGCGTGATGTCATCTGTAACCGGAAGGCGCGATGTCATCTGTAACATGAAGGCGTGATGTCATCTGTAACATGAAGGCGCGATGTCATCTGTAACGTGAAGGCGCGATGTCATCTGTAACATGAAGGCGTGATGTCATCTGTAACGTGAAGGCGCGATGTCATCTGTAACATGAAGGCGTGATGTCATCTGTAACGTGAAAGCGTGATGTCATCTGTAACCTGAAGGCGTGATGTCATCTGTAACCTGAAGGCGCGATGTCATCTGTAACCTGAAGGCGTGATGTCATCTGTAACGTGAAGGCGCGATGTCATCTGTAACCTGAAGGCGTGATGTCATCTGTAACCTGAAGGCGCGATGTCATCTGTAACCTGAAGGCGTGATGTCATCTGTAACGTGAAGGCGCGATGTCATCTGTAACATGAAGGCGTGATGTCATCTGTAACATGAAGGCGCGATGTCATCTGTAACCTGAAGGCGCGATGTCATCTGTAACATGAAGGCGTGATGTCATCTGTAACCGGAAGGCGCGATGTCATCTGTAACATGAAGGCGTGATGTCATCTGTAACCTGAAGGCGCGATGTCATCTGTAACATGAAGGCGTGATGTCATCTGTAACATGAAGGCGCGATGTCATCTGTAACATGAAGGCGTGATGTCATCTGTAACCGGAAGGCGCGATGTCATCTGTAACCGGAAGGCGCGATGTCATCTGTAACATGAAGGCGTGATGTCATCTGTAACCTGAAGGCGCGATGTCATCTGTAACATGAAGGCGCGATGTCATCTGTAACATGAAGGCGTGATGTCATCTGTAACCTGAAGGCGTGATGTCATCTGTAACATGAAGGCGTGATGTCATCTGTAACCTGAAGGCGCGGTGCACGTTACCGACTTGCAACATAACTTTATAAACCAAAAACAACCATTACTATAGCAGGAAGCAGCAGCCCCGTACCTGGTAAGGTGACTGGAGATTCTTACCGGTAACTGCAGTTGAGACTAGGCAGTGCTCTGGCAAAAGTACCTGCAGGCTGGCGCTCGGCATTTGTGAACGATAACACAGCAATGTGCTAATGCTCAGCAAGTACAGAGCGTACGCCGGCCATTGGTAAGACCTCATAAAACACCCAGAGCACAAAGAATTGACACCGCTGCCCCCTGATGGCAGCCGTGGGGTAGTGCACTCAAGATATCAACCCTGCAAGGTCTACACCTGCTCTCACTCTGTGCTGTATAATTCCTGTTCTGTCTGATGTGTTTTGCTGAACCTGTCCTCACCGTTTCTGTAAAGATAAATGATTGGTCTACCATGTGACCTGGAAGCGGTCAGTGATTCCATTCCAGGTGGAGCAGAGCCTCACAGCAGTACTTGTGGCCAGGAAATTTTAGGGACCACACTACACACTAGCCCCCCCAATAATCCAACTGTTATACCCATGTGTTCTGGAGCGTGATTTTTGTGGTCTATCCCGGATGAGCAGTCTCATGTATAAAATAACCATAAGACTGATCTGAAGCAGTACATGGGCTATACAAGGGACACATGTGTCTTAATGCCATTACTGTACATGCCCAATTCAAAAGGGGGAACAACATAGACATAATAGAGACCAAATGCAAAATGCATTAAATCTCTGAGAAACGGGCCTGGCAGAAAGAACAGACCGAGACTTCTATGGCTTAAACTTTATTTCTCAAACTTGCTTATTGAACGCGCCCAATCGTGACATAAGCTAGCAGACGGAATTGGCTTTCGGCGAGTCCCAGCAATATCCCAGACGTAGACTCAGAGCTGCACACGTGTAGACATCAGAGAGACATCTAAAAAAATATATCAAAATTGTCTGAGATGTTGAGAAAAGGAATTAAAAGTTTAAAACGCCCATTCCAGCGAAGCCGTTTGCATAGGACTCACAGTCCGCGCGGGTGCTAGAACCGGTCACTGCAGGCATAGCCAGGTGTGTGATTTCCACATGGTCCTCGCATGAAGTCGCTTTACTGACAGGACACCACAAACTCTGTTGGGTGGCTGATCCCATTTCCAGCTCCCGAACCTCAAACTATCTTCTTGTGGTGTTAGAGAGCTCTGCGTATCCTCCACACGGTGTAGTCAGAGGGGCTCACGGCAGGTGTGTATGGCTGGTGCAGTAAGCGAGCGCTGGATGAAGGGTTAACAAACAGTCTCTATTTTGGCATTGACAAGTCCCCAGGAGCAATTTAACATAGTTCAACTCTTAACAACTAGCGCTGTCCGCCCATGTTACATGAAGTCATCAGATTCATTGCCGTCCTGCGGGAAGAGAATATACCAATGATTAGGTTTTAAAGTACCAGTAACATGATTTTATGTGCTGCGTCCCCCCAGGCTCTGCTCGCTGGGGTGTTACATCATTAAGAAGGTTCTGCTGTAGAAATGACACCTTATCACCAACAGCAATGACCATCTTCAGCTCAGCAGCTATACTGTGCCCTCTGCTCTCCCAGTCTATAGGGAAGACCAGGAGCGGGAAGGGGGGGGGTGACCTGTAATGCACAATTCACCTGCTCCTAATAACTCAATGCAAGCCCCGGCTGGGACCTCTGCAGCCCACCACCTCCCCCACCAACCAAGCCTGAGGGCTGGCAGGAGGTAGGCGATGTAGACTGTCAAATGTGCGTACTTTCACAGCCAATGAGAAAACGGGGATGGCTGTTAAGGGTTAAAGTGTCTTCTCCAGCAGGGCCTCTGACTGACAGGGTATTGCTTTCTAGATGGTTTTGGGAAGCTGGTGAGGCAGAGGCCCCTCTGACAAACATTGTGTGAAAATATTATTTTGACAAGAAAAAAAAATAAAAAATGAGCCCTGAAAAAAATTTCAAAACCAAAACAGACGATTATTAAAGCGGCCGATGAAGTTGGGGTAGTGGTGATAATGGCCTACAAAATATAACCTCAGACTAAACGGATACAAAACTTAGGGAGAGCAACACATAGTAAGTTCTCTGCATCACAAAGAAAATTGTAAAAAAAATAATAATATAGGCATTAGAAAAGTATTGGAATTAATTAATGCAAAACTATAAGGACATCGGTGCTATTGATGAGGAAGAGGCTACACTTTTAACCAATAAGAACCCATCTACTCCTGTAATTTATGTGCTCCCAATGGTTCACAAGGACATCAGGAATGCTCCTGGATAGACCTATAAGTGCAGGGACCTCCACTCTAATCTTCCCTTCTGGAGCCATTACCATCTACGGCCCTTAGCTGGCAAATGCCAGTGACACACTCCAGTACCCACACTCGGGTAACCACACTCCAGTAACCACACTCCAGTAACCACACTCCAGTAACCACACTCCAGTAACCACACTCCAGTAACCACACTCCATCTTCTAAAATACAAAGTGGGTTTTTTCCTATAGTAGCCAGGCATGCATTGTGGTTATACACACAGGCAGATTATCAACACTATGTTAATGTCCCATATTACGAAATACAGTCAGGTGCATAAATATTGGGACATTGCAGAATTTTCATATTTTGGCCTCTATTCACCACCACAATGGCTTTGAAATGAAACAAACAAGATGTGCTTTAACTGCAGACTTTCAGTTTTAATTTGAGGGTAATTACATCCAAATCAGGAGAACGGTGTAGGAATTACAATGGTTTCCCTATATGTGCCTCCCACTTTTTAATGGGCTAAAAGTAATGGGACTATCAACTCAAAAGCTATTTCATGGACAGGTGTGGGCTATTCTCTCGTTATTTCATTATCGATTAAGCTGGTAAAAGGTCTGGAGTTGAATCTAGGTGTGACATTTGCATTTGGAATCAGTTGCTGTCGACTCTCAATATGAGATCCAAAGAGATGTCACTATCAGTGAAGCAAGCCATCATTAGGCTGAAAAATCAAAACAAACCCATCAGAGAGATAGCAAAAACATTAGGTGTGGCCAAATCAACTGTTTGGAACATTCTTAAAAAGAAAGAATGCACCGGAGAGCTCAGCAACACCAAAAGACCCGGAAGACCACGGAAAACAACTGTGGTGGATGACAGGAGAATTATTTCCCTGGTGAAGAAAAACCCCTTCACAACAGTTGGCCAAATCAAGAACACTCTCCAGGAGTTAGGTGTATATGTGTCAAAGTCAACAATCAAGAGAAGACTTCACAAGAGTGAATAACAAGAGATATGGTAAGAACTTACCTTTGTTATCTGTTTCTACGAAGTCCATAGGGTCCACAGGGTGACCTTGGGGTATAGCTGGATCCTGGATCCTCGGGCACCACGGAGTTAAAGCTTTTAGCTGCTCCAAGGATGCACTCGGGTCCATCCTCCTCTATACCCCGCCCCCAAGCCACAGGCACCTCAGTTGGTAAGCAGCCCAGGCCGGAGGAGGAGACGAAACAGAGAGAAGGAAGACTGGAACACACAAGAACCATACTCACAGAAATGGGAGACGGAAAACCGGTGACCAGTCACAGAGCCCATATGAAGCCAAGTGCGTCAGGGCGGGTGCCCTGTGGACCCTATGGACTTCGTAGAAACAGAGATAACAAAGGTAAGTTCTTACCATATCTCTTGTTTTCTACTTCAGGGTCCACAGGGTGACCTTGGGGATGTCCCAAAGCAGTCCAACTAAGGGCGGGGACGCTCCTGTGCAGAAAGGAGAACCCGTAGCCCAAAGGATGCATCCTGAGAGGCGAAGGTGTCAAACGTATATAACCTCAAAAAGGTCTGAATGGAAGACCAGGTGGCCGCCTTACACAGCTGAACAGCAGAGGCGCCACGACTAGCAGCCCAAGAAGGGCCCACAGACCGAGTGGGATGAGCCTTAACAGAGGCTGGAACAGGTAAACCCTCCTGCATATAAGCCTCAATAATAACAGAACGAAGTCAATGGGCTAGAGTCTGTTTGTTGGCAGGCCAACCCCTCTTGTGAAAACCAAAGAGGATAAACAAAGAATCCGACTTCCTCACAGAACTAGTCCGGTCCACATAAACCTGGAGTGCACGGACAATGTCTAAGGAAGCCTCCCCAGCCGAAAGATCAGGCGACTGAAAGGCTGGTACAACAATTTCCTGATTAATGTGGAACCTGGAAACCACCTTAGGCAGGAAATCAGGACGAGTGCAAAGCACCGCTCTGTCCTGATGAAAAACCAGAAAAAGGGGGACGACAGGAAAGCGCCCCCAAATCCGACACCCTCCTGGCAGAAGCAATTGCCAAGAGGTAAACCGTCTTAAAAGTTAGCCACTTGAGCTCCACTGACTCCAAGGGCTCAAAAGGAGGACCCTGTAAGGCCCGAAGAACCACCGCCAAATCCCACGGGGCCACAGGTGGCACAAAGGGAGGCTGGATTCCTAAAACACCCTGGAAAAAGGTGTGTACGTCCAGCATAGCAGCAATCCTGCGCTGGAACCACACCGACAGAGCAGACACGTGCACCTTCAGTGAGGAAAGACAATCCTAAGTCCAAACCCGACTGAAGGAAAGCCAGAAAACGCGAAACTCGGAACACCTGGGGATCATATTTTCTGGCCTCTCACCACTGAAAGTAAGTGTGCCACACTCTGTGGTAGATCCTCGCGGAAGCAGGCTTGCGCGACCTCAGCATGGTGGTAATAACGGAGCTAGAAAAGCCCCGAGACCTCAGGACGGCTGTCTCAAGAGCCACGCCGTCAAAGATAGTCGACCCAGATCTGGGTGAAGACAGGGCCCCTGAGACAACAGGTCCCGCCGTTGAGGTAGGAGGTACGGAGCGTCGATGGACAGGCTCCACAGATCGGAGTACCACGGCCTTATGGGCCACGCTGGGGCCACCAGGATGAGTGTGCCTCCATCCTGCTTGAACTTGCGCAGGACACGAGGCAGCAGAGATATCGGAGGGAACAAGTAAGCCAGGTGAAACAGCCATTTCACCGACAGCGCGTCTATCAGATTTGCGCCTGCGTCCCTTGTCCTTGACCCGTACACGGGCAGCTTGTGATTGTAACGGGACGCCATCAGGTCCAGCTCTGGCAGCCCCCACTTGTCCACCAGTAGTTGGAATACCTCTGGATGAAGCGACCATTCCCCGGGATGCACGTCGTAACGGCTGAGGAAGTCTGCCTCCCAATTGAGGACTCCCGGGATGAAGACTGCCGAGAGAGCTGGAAGATAGCGCTCTGCCCAAGCCAGGACGCGGGACACCTCAGACATCGCAGCTCGACTGCGAGTCCCTCCCTGGTGATTGATGTACGCCACCGTGGTGGCGTTGTCTGACTGCACCTGAACGGCCCTTCCGTGAAGAGCGGTGCCGGACGACTGCAGGGCTCTGTACACTGCCCGCAGTTCCAGGATGTTGATGGGAAGAATCGCTTCCTACGTTGACCAACGACCCTGAAGTGACAAGGAGCCTGTCACCGCCCCCCAACCCCGGAGACTGGCATCTGTGATGAGCAGAACCCATTCCGGGATCCAAAAGGGACGCCCCTCGAAGAGATGAGCCGTCTGTAGCCACCAGGCCAGGGACAGACGCACCTCCGAGGACAACACCAGCATCTGAGAGCGGATCCTGTGTGGCAATCCGTTCCATTCCGAAAGAATCAGCCTCTGCAGGGGCCTGGAATGGAACTGGGCAAACTCCACCATGTCGAATGCCGACACCATGGACCCCAAAACTCTCATTGCTGAGTGCACCGACACTCTGCCCCTGCTCAGACAACTGTGAATCCGCAGCTGTAAGGAGGAGACCTTCTCTGGAGTCAGAAAAATCCGTTGCTGACGAGAGTCCAGCAGGGCCCCCAAATGAACCATCCGCTGTGATGGGATGAGGGAGGACTTCTTCCAGTTGATCAACCATCCGTGCGCCTGTAGACAAGCGAACGTCTGGAGATGCTGGATCAGTACCTCCGGGGAGCTTGCCAGCAAGAGGTCGTCGTCTAGATACGGTAGCAACCGTATCCCCTGGCTCCGAAGGTGAGCCGCCATGACCGCCATCACCTTGGTAAATACCCTTGGTGCCGTGGAGAGGCCAAAGGGTAGAGCCCTGAATTGGTAGTGGTTGTGGAGAATAGCAAACCGCAGAAACAGTTGTTGCGATGTTGCTATAGGCACATGGAGGTAGGCGTCCTGGATATCCAGGGAGACCATATAATCCCCCGGTTCCATCGCCAGAATGATGGAATGCAAAGTTTCCATCCTGAATTTGGGAACCCTGAGAAACCTGTTCAGGGACTTCAAATTGAGGATGGGGCGATGAGAGCCATTAGGTTTCTGCACCAGAAACAGCGTAGAGTAATACCCCATCCCACGTTGAGATTGTGGTACGGGTATAATGACCCCCGCCATCAGCAAGGCCTCTATGGCTTCCTGAACCTGCAAGGCCTTGGTTTTGTCCTGAGAAGGACTTGTGCAAAAAAACTGGCGAGGCGGCATGTGCCGAAAAGACAGGGCGTACCCCTGGGAGACCACTTCTCGCACCCAGGCATCCGTGGTGGTATTGTGCCAGCACTGGGCGAATTGAAGAAGTCGGCCTCCCACTCTGGGGTCCCCCAGAGGGAGGCCCGTCCCATCATGCAGAAGGCTTATCTTCTTGCTTGGAAGAAGGGCGCCTAGCACTCCAGGCTTGCTTCTTTGGCTTTGAGGCGGTCTTGGTTGCGGACTGCCTCGGGAAGGACTGACCCTTTGCCTTGCCCTGAACCCGAAAGGAGTGAAAGGCTGAGCTTCGGACCTTAGCAGGTGTCGTAGCTGAAGGAAGGAAGGCTGACTTGGATTTTGCCAGGGTATCTACTATTTTGTCCAGGTCCGGACCAAATAGTAACTCTCCATTAAAAGGTAAGGCCTCCAAGCCTTTCCTTGAATCAGCGTCTGCTCTCCAAGACCTCAACCACAAGGATCTGCGAGCAGACACTGCTGCCGCCGAAACCCTAGAGGTCAGCAGGCTAGCATACAAAGATGCTTCTACAATGTAGGAAGCGGCATCTCTCATCTGTCCTAACAACGCCCTCTGGACATCCGGAGCTTCATCCGTAAACGTATCCTCAAGGCGTTGGCCCGACCCTCAATGGCCTTGGCCACCCAGGAGACAGCCGGGCTACAGCCCCTGAGAGAGAGTAAATAGACTTTAGACAAGTCTCCACCTTCCTGTCCGTAGGATCCTTCAGCGAGGATATAGACGGCAATGGCAAAGTAGCACTCCTGATGAGACGTGTTACATGGGAATCGACCGCAGGCGGAGGTTCCCATTTCTTACAATGCGCCTCCGGAAAACGGATAATTGGACGCCAACCGCTTCTGTGGCAGGAAACGCTTACTGGGTGTCTGCCAGACCACCGCCATGTGATCAGTCAACTGATCAGACAAGGGGAACGCTGCAGAAGTAACCTTAGCTTTTTTAAAACTAGGATACCTCGACTTGGGAGCGGGTGCCTCATCCTCAATCAGAAGAATGGCCCGCACCGCCTTAACCAGAGCCCGCACATTGATGGAAGACTTAGAGTCTACCTCCTGGACTGAGGCATCTGAGGCTGAGTCATCCTGCACCTCACCATCATCCGAGGACCGCTCAGAGTCCGAAAAATGCGCAGCCTGCGCCATAACTGTGCGTTTAGACGCCCTGGAGGGCACGTCACTGCGCAACATCGACTGAAAAGCCGAAGATGCTGCCGCCAAATCTTGGACAGTGTGGGAAAGCGCATCCACCCAGGGTGGAGGAGCTGCCACAGGAGCCTGAAACGGCACCACAGCCTGCTGCGCCACAGGGGTGGACTGTATATACATTGGCAACCCCGCATAGGGACCAACAGGCTGAGACCCTGGGGGAGTCTGCAATAATTGTGGGACACCCGGGGAATGGGGGATGGTAGGCTGGGGCAACGCCCTAGTAGGGACGGCAGTCGGGACCGACAGACGGTCCGCAATGGACACCAGCACCTGGGAAAACATCGCCCATGGTGGCTCCTGCGACATAGGAGGTTTAGACACACCAGGGACCGCCTGGCACCGTCCGCACAGGCCGTCCTGTGACAAATCCTCCCTATCCACTCCTGCAGAACAGCGCCTGCAGGAGAACAATACCGGAGCCACGGAGTGCTCAATCTCCTCCTCAGACATGACAGACTATATAATTAAATATACAGTTATGACATAGGAAGAAAACGTGCGCACTCACCAGTGTGCTGGACAACAGCCCACAATATGGCCCTGTGTAGCACACAATTGTATGTGACGGACCTCACAAATACGTGATCTATATAAGTGAGGTCAGTAGAAACACCCTTCCCCCGCACACCTGTAGGGCTTGTAGGAGAAGGAAAGGGATAGGTATAGGCTGACAGTAAGTAGAAATTAGCACAGACAGGCAGCACTAGCAAAAGTCACATACCATGCAGGAAGATATACTCACTGCACCTTTCCACTACAATCAACCTGCCCAGATTCAGTGTCTGGGAGGGCTATAGCGCTCCTGATCGGGGGAGAGGTACACAGGGGGACCGCTCCGCGTGCTCCCTGAGAGTATCTGCGCTGCCACTGGAGAAAATGGCTGCTGGAGACCTCAGAGGAGGAGTGGCCGAGTAACTGCAGCTCAGCGACGCCAGACTACTAGCTGAAAGGCGCGCTGAGCTGAGGGGAGGAGCCGCTAGACAGGGAAGGCTTCCTCCCCTGGCTAGCATATTAACCCCCGGGTTGCTGGCATCCCGCTTGCCGCGTTATTCACCCTGGTGGCCTAGTGGTCTGGCGGGGTATGCCTCCAATGGAGGGGGAGCCCGCCGCCACCGCTAGCTCCCCCGGTCTGTCCCCTAGACCGGGGGCATGGGACTGCATTTAAAAGGAACCCGCGCACCGCCGCTAATCAGTGGTGCGCGGCTTATCTTGATCTCCCCGGCGTCTCCGGCAGCAGTGTCGGGGGAAACCAGAGTCCAGCTAGTACAGACTCTGGCTTCCCCCGCCGCGATCCCCAGTTCAGTGCTGGCGTCGCGGCGCCAGCAGGGAGAAGGAGCGGCAGCGTGGGCGTCTGTACAGACAGCCCATCGCTGCCGCTCTGGAGAAAAAGAAAAAACTGTAGTCAAAAAATAAATAAATTTAACTAAGTTAAAAAAGCTTTAGGGGGCTGCTCCTGCAGACCCCCCCCCGCAGGGTGACCCGACTCCGGCCGGGCACCATCTTAAACTGAGGTGCCTGTGGCTTGGGGGCGGGGTATAGAGGAGGATGGACCCAAGTGCATCCTGGGAGCAGCTAAAAGCTTTAACTCCGTGGTGCCCGAGGATCCAGATATACCCCAAGGTCACCCTGTGTACCCCTATGGACCCTGAAGTAGAAATAGAGGGTTCACCACAAGATGTAAACAATTGGTGAGCCACAAAAACAGGAAGACCAGATTAGAGTTTGCAAAACAACATCTAAAAAAGCCATTACAGTTCGGGAACATCCTATGGACAGATGAGACAAAGATCAACTTGTACCAGAGTGATGGGAAGAGAAGAGTATGGAGAAGGAAAGGAACTGCTCATGATCCAAAACATACCACCTCATCAGTGAAGCATGGTGATGGTAGTGTCATGGCGTGGGCATGTATAGCTGCCAATGGAACTGGTTCCCTTGTATTTATTGATGATGTGACTGCTGACAAAAGCAGAATGAATTCTGAAGTGTTTCGGGCAATATTATATGCTCATATCCAGTCAAATGCTTCAGAACTTATTGGACGGCGCTTCAGAGTGCAGATGGACAATGACCCGAAGCATACTGTAAAAGCAACCAAAGAGTTTTTTAAGGCTAAAAAGTGGAATGTTATGCAATGGCCAAGTCAATCCCCTGACCTGAATCCGATTGAGCATGCATTTCACTTGATGAAGACAAAACTGAAGGGAAAATGCCCCAAGAACAAGCAGGAACTGAAGACATTTGCAGTAGAGGCCTGGCAGAGCATCACCAGGGATGCCCAGCGTCTGGTGATGTCTATGCGTTCCAGGCTTCAGGCTGTAATTGCCTGCAAAGGATTTGCAACAAAGTATTAAAAAGTGAAAGTTTGATTTAGGATTGTTTAGTTTGTCCCATTACTTTTGGCCCCTTAAAAAGTGGAAGGCACATATAGAAATCGTTGTAATTCCTACACCGTTCACCTGATTTGGATGTAATTACTCTCAGATTAAATCTGAAAGTCTGCAGTAAAAACACATCTTGTTTCTTTCATTTCAAAGCCATTGTGGTGGTGAATAGATGCCAAAATATGAAAATTCTGTCAATGTCCCAATATTTATGCACCTAAGTATTAAATAAGGTGGCTGAACCAATGTTTAACCTGACAATTCATTAGGGACCAGTGACCTCTCAGGCACAAGGCACTAGTCCCTGGAGTTGAATACTGGATTAAAGTGACGGAATGGCTGCCTCCATTGTCGTATTGGGGACAGGAACATGTATGGTCAGAGGCAGCATACACACTCCGAGCTCTTATTGGGGACAGGAACATGTATAGTCAGAGGCAGCATACACACTCCGAGCTCTTATTGGGGACAGGTACATGTATAGTCAGAGGCAGCATACACACTCCGAGAGAGCTCTTATTGGGGACAGGAACATGTATAGTCAGAGGCAGCACACACACTCCCAGAGCTCTTATTGGGGACAGGAACATGTATAGTCAGAAGCAGCACACACACTCCGAGAGCTCTTATTGGGGACAGGAACATGTATAGTCAGAGGCAGCATACACACTCCTAGCTCTTATTGGGGACAGGAACATTCAGAGGCAGCGCACACACTCAGAGAGCTCTTATTGGGGACAGGAACATGTATAGTCAGAGGCAGCACACACACTCAGAGAGCTCTTATTGGGGACAGGAACATGTATAGTCAGAGGCAGCGTACACACTCCGAGAGCTCTTATTGGGGACAGGAACATGTATAGTCAGAGGCAGCATACACACTCCCAGAGCTCTTATTGGGGATAGGAACACGTATAGTCAGAGGCAGCACACACACTCAGAGAGCTCTTATTGGGGACAGGAACATGTATAGTCAGAGGCAGCATACACACTCCGAGAGCTCTTACCTGGTTTGTAGACATTTTGTCAGTTTTCATCAATGAAGAGTAATTTCTGAGGAGAGACCAGACACAGGATAACTACACTGGGAACATGTGAATAACACATAACGCAGGTATCAGTAAGGATAGAGAAAAAAAAGAACTCTGAGCCGTATTCAGAGCCGGACGCTCTGACAGAGTGCTCGCTCTGAATCAGGGCGTTTTTTTTTTTTTTAAGGAGCGGCCTCCTGTCCGCTCACATAGCTGTGGGTGACAACCCACAGCTATTGCGCGCTGCCAGGATGATGGTCGCGATGGTCAAGACCATCGGGGCTATCGGGCTTGCGACGAGACCCTTGTGGTAGGGTCTCGTGGCCGCAAGCCCCAGAGAGCTTCCGGCTCTAATAGAGCCGGAAGCTCTCCCACTGACATCACTGGTGATATCAGTGGGGCCGCCCCCAAACGCCAAGGAGTTCCTTCGGGAACGCCTCCGTTTGGCCGGCCACGCCCACGGCTCGCCTACCAAAGGGGGCGAGCTGTCACTCACCATCGACAGCTCGCCCCCTTTGTAGCGAGACCCGGAGCGACGGAGTGCCCGTCGCTATCCGGGTCTCGCGCATGCGCACAACGGAGCCGGCTCCGTCGTGCGCATGCCCAGTGGGCCACCATCGACCCGGTTGCGAGCGCTCAGTGCTTGCGACCGGGTCTGAATCAGGCCCTCTGTTGGGTGAACACAAAGAAAGATGTAATATGGTTGTGTTTAAAAATTAACTTTTAATATAAAAATGTTACAATATTACTCTGTCATAATAGGCAAAAAACAAGAGATATGGTAAGAACTTACCTTTGTTATCTCTGTTTCTACGAAGTCCATAGGGTCCACAGGGTTGACCTTGGGGTTATAGCTGGAACAGGATCCATGGGCACCACACAGTTAAGCTTTTAGCTCCCAGGATGCACTTGGGTCCTCCTCTATACCCCGCCCCCGAGCCACAGGCACCTCAGTTGGTAAGCAGCCTAGGCCGGAGGAGAATATGGAACAGAGAGAAGGAAGACTGGAACACACAAGAAACCATACTCACAGCAATAGGAGACGGAAAACCGGTGACCAGCCACACAGCCCATTTGAAGCCAGGTGCGTCAGGGCGGGCGCCCTGTGGACCCTATGGACTTCGTAGAAACAGAGATAACAAAGGTAAGTTCTTACCATATCTCTTGTTTTCTACTTCAGGGTCCATAGGGGGTCCACAGGGTTGACCTTGGGGATGTCCCAAAGCAGTACAACTAAGGGCGGGGACGTTCCTGTGCTGAAAGGAGTACCCGGCGCCCAAAGGATGCATCCTGAGAGGCAAAGGTGTCAAACGCATAGAACCTCAAAAACGTTTGAATTGAAGACCAAGTGGCCGCCCTACACAGCTGAACAGCAGAAGCGCCACGTCTAGCAGCCCAAGAGGGACCCACAGAACGAGTGGAATGAGCCTTAACAGAGGCTGGCACAGGTAAGCCCTCCTGTGCATAAGCCTCACAAATAACGGAACGAAGCCAACGGGCTAACGTTTGTTTGTTGGCAGGCCAACCCCTCTTGTGAAAACCAAAGAGGATAAACAAGGAATCAGACTTCCTAACCGAAGCCGTCCGGTCTACATAAATTCTAAGCGCCCGGACCACATCTAAGGAAGTCTCACCAGCTGAAAGATCAGGGGACTGAAAAGCTGGCACAACAAGTTCCTGATTAATATGGAACTTCGAGACCACTTTGGGCAAAAACTCAGGACGAGTGCAGAGCACCGCTCTGTCCTGGTGAAAAATCAGGAAAGGAGGGCGACAGGAAAGCGCCCCCAATTCAGACACCCTCCTGGCCGAAGCAATTGCCAGGAGAAAAACCGTCTTAAATGTCAGCCACTTGAGCTCCACCGCCTCAAGAGGCTCAAACGGAGGACCCTGCAGGACCCGTAGCACCACCGCCAAGTCCCAAGGAGCCACAGGAGGCACAAAGGGAGGCTGGATCCTGAGAACACCTTGGAAAAAGGTGTGAACGTCTGGTAGTATTGCAATCCGCCGTTGAAACCACACGGACAAGGCGGACACATGAACCTTCAGAGATGCAAGGCGTAAGCCGAGATCCAATCCTGACTGAAGAAATTCCAAGATCCTAGAAACTCGGAACACCTGAGGATCATAAAGTCTGGACTCACACCACTGAAAGTAAGTGTGCCACACTCTGTGATAAATCCGTGCTGAAGCAGGCTTGCGTGCCCTGAGCATCGTACCAATAACCGAACTGGAGAAGCCCCGAGACCTCAAGACGGCTGTCTCAAGAGCCACGCCGTCAAAGACAGCCGACCCAGATCCGGGTAAAGGCAGGGCCCCTGAGACAACAGGTCCCGACGTTGAGGAAGAAGGTACGGAGCGTCGATGGAGAGGCTCCTCAGATCGGAGTACCAAGGACGTCTGGGCCACGCCGGAGCTACCAGCACGAGCATGCCGCCGTCCTGCTTGAATTTCCGCAGAACCCGAGGAAGCAGGGATATCGGAGGAAACAGATACGCCAGGTGAAACGTCCATGTCACCGACAGCGCGTCCACCAGACTTGCACCTGCGTCTCTTGTCCTTGACCCGTAAACGGGCAACTTGTGATTGTGACGGGAGGCCATCAAGTCCAGCTCCGGCAGTCCCCACCTGTCCACGAGTAGCTGAAACACCTCTGGGTGAAGCGACCATTTCCCGGGATGCACGTCGTGACGGCTGAGGAAGTCCGCCTCCCAATTGAGGACTCCGGGGATGAAGACCGCCGAGATCGCTGGAATGTGACCCTCCGCCCAAGACAGGATACGAGACACCTCCGACATCGCTGCCTGACTGCGAGTTCCGCCTTGGTGATTGATATACGCCACCGTGGTGGCGTTGTCGGACTGCACCTGTACCGCCCTTCCGTGAAGAGCGGGGCCGGACGACTGCAGGGCCTTGTATACTGCCCGCAGTTCCAGGATGTTGATGGGGAGAAGTGCTTCTTCCGCTGACCAACGACCCTGAAGCGACAAAGAGCCGGTCACTGCCCCCCAACCCCGGAGACTGGCATCCGTCGTGAGCAGGACCCAGTCCGGGATCCAAAATGGGCGTCCCTCGACCAGATGAGCTGTCTGAAGCCACCAAGCCAAAGATAGCCGAACGTCCGGAGACAACACCAGCACCTGAGAGCGGATCCGGTGAGGTAACCCGTTCCATTCTGATAGAATCAGCCCCTGCAGGGGCCGGGAATGGAACTGGGCAAATTCCACCATGTCGAATGTCGACACCATGGACCCCAGAACTCTCATAGCCGAATGGACCGACAGGCGGCAACGGCTCAGGCAACTGCGTATCCGCAGCTGTAGTGAGGCGACCTTCTCCGGAGTCAGGAAGATCCTTTGCTGACGCGAATCCAGCAGGGCTCCCAAATGAACCATCCGCTGTGATGGAATCAGAGAGGACTTTTTCCAATTTATCAACCACCCGTGTGCTTGCAGGCAAGCGATCGTCAGGTGGAGATGTTGAAGCAGTACCTCCGGGGAGCTCGCCAGCAACAGGAGGTCGTCCAGGTACGGCAGCAGCCGTACATTCTGGTTCCGAAGATGTGCGGCCATGACCGCCATAATCTTCGTGAACACCCTCGGTGCCGTGGAGAGACCAAAGGGTAGCGCCCGGAACTGATAGTGGTGTTGAAGGATAGCGAACCTCAGATACCGCTGGTGTGAAGATGCTATCGGAACATGGAGGTAGGCGTCCTGGATGTCCAGGGACACCATGTAATCCCCCGGTTCCATCGCCAGAATGATGGAACGTAACGTTTCCATCCTGAACTTGGGAACTCTGAGGAATTTGTTCAGAGACTTCAAGTTGAGGATAGGGCGATGAGAACCATTGGGTTTCTGCACCAGAAACAGAGACGAATAATTCCCCGTCCCTCGTTGTGATAGAGGAACGGGAACAATGACCCCTGCTTTCAGCAAGGACTCTATAGCCTCCTGAACCTGTAACGCCTTGGTCTTGTTCTGAGAAGGACTTGTGCAGAAAAACTGGTGGGGTGGTCTGTGCCGAAAAGACAGGGCGTACCCCTGGGAGACCACTTCTCGAACCCAGGCATCCGTGGTGGTATTGTGCCAGCACTGGGCAAATAGAAGAAGTCGGCCTCCCACTCTGAGGTCCCCCAGAGGGAGGCCCGTCCCATCAGGCCGCAGGTTTATCTTCCTGCTTGGAAGAAGGGCGCCGAGCACTCCAGGCTTGCTTCTTGGGTTTAGAGGCCGTCCTACTCGCAGACTGTCTCGGGAAGGACTGACCTTTCGCCTTACCCTGAACCCGAAAGGAACGAAAAGCCGAACTCCGAACCTTAGCAGGCAGTGCCGCCGAAGGGAGGAAGGCCGACTTGGATTTAGCCAGGGTGTCCACTATTTTGTCCAAGTCCGGACCAAATAGTAATTCCCCATTGAAAGGTAAGGCCTCCAGACCTTTCTTTGAATCAGAGTCCGCTCTCCAGGACCGCAACCATAAGGATCGGCGGGCAGACACCGCTGCAGCCGATACCCGCGAGGTCAGCAGACTAGCATCTAAAGAAGCTTCTCCAATGTAAGAAGCGGCGTCCCTCATTTGTCCCAACAACGCCCGCTGGACATCCGGAGCGTCGTCCGGGAAGGTATCTTCCAATGCATTGGCCCACCCCTCAATGGCCTTGGCCACCCAGGAAATGGCCATGGACGGTCGGGCCACCACCCCGGAGAGGGAGTAAATAGACTTTAAGCAAGTCTCAACTTTCCTGTCCGTGGGATCCTTCAGCGAGGATATCGACGGTAATGGTAAGGTGGCGCCCCGAGTTAAACGGGTGACATGGGAATCCACCGCCGGTGGAGATTCCCATTTTTTACAATGTGCCTCAGGGAAGGGGTAATTAGAAGCCAACCGCTTCTGAGGAAGGAATCTCTTACTGGGCGCCTGCCAAGCTACCGCCATATGATCCGTCAACTGATCCGACAGGGGAAACACCGCAGAAGCCACCTTAGTTTTTTTGAAACTAGGAAACTTCGACCTAGGAACCGGTGCCTCATCCTCTATAAGAAGAATAGCTCGCACCGCCCTAACTAGTGCTCGCACATTAATGGACGACTTGGTATCCATTTCCTGGACCGAGGCGTCCGAGTCAGTGTCATCAGGGACCTCCCCATCATCTGAGGAACCCTCTGAGTCCGATACCTGAGCAGCCCGTGTCATGAGTGGGCGTTTAGAAATCCTAGAAGGCATGTCAGTCTGCAACATTGACTGAAAAGCCGAGGAAGCGGCCGCCAAATTTTGCACGGAGTTGGAGAGCACATCCACCCATGGTGGAGGCGTCGCCATAGGGGCCTGAAAAGGTACCACAGGCTGCTGCGGCACAGGGGAAGCCTGTATATACATAGGCAACCCCGCATAGGGACCAACTGATTGAGACCCAGGAGGACTCCGCAATAACTGCGGGACACCCGGGGAATGGGGGATGGTCGGCTGGGGCACCGCCCTAGTAGGGAGAGCAGTCGGGACCGACAGACGGTCCGCAATAGACACCAGCACTTGAGAAAACATCGCCCACGGTGGTTCCTGCGCCAGAGAAGGTCCTATCTACTCCTGCAGAACAGCGTCCGCAGGAGGCCAACACCGGAGCCACTGAGCGCTCAACCTCCTCGTCTGACATGACAGAATATATTATATATCTGGCACCAGGGTAGAAGTAAAACGCACTCACCGGTGTGCTGAACAACAGCCCACAATATGGCACTGAGTAGCACACAACTGTATGTGACGGACCTCACAAATACGTGATCTATATAAGTGAGGTCAGTAGAAACGCCCCTCCCCCACACACCTGCAGGGCTTGTAGGAGAAGTAAAGGGATAGGTATAAGCTGACAGTAAGCGGAAAATAAGCACAGACAGGCAGCACTAGCAAAAAGTCACATACCATGCAGGAAGATATACTCACTGCACCTTTACACTACAATCACCCTCCCAGATTCAGTGTCTGGGAGGGCTATAGTGCTGTGTACGCTGTCCTTAATCAGGGGAGAGGTACACAGGGGGACCGGTCCGCGTGCTCCCTGAGATCTGCGCTGCCACTGGGAAAATGGCCGCTGGAGACCTCAGAGGAGGAGTGGCCGAGGAATCTGCAGCTCAGCGACGCCAGACTGCGTGCTGAAAGGCGCGCTGAGCTGAGGGGAGGAGCCGCTGACAGGGAAGGCTTCCTCCCCTGGCTGGCCATTAACCCCAGGGATGCTGGCTTCCCGCTTGCCGGTTATCCCTGGTGGTCTAGTGGTCCCACGGGTTATGGGGGGGCCCGCCGCCACTGCCAGCAGCCTCCGGTCTGTCCCCAGGACCGGAGGCTAAAGGACTGCATTTAAGGCATTCCGCGCGCCGCCGCTAGCCAGCGACGCGCGGCTTACCTGAATCCCCGGCGACTCCGGCAGCAGTCCTGGGAGGTAGACAGAGTCCGGCTAGTACGGACTCTGTCCTCCCGCCGCGATCCCCAGATCAGTACTGGCGTCGCGGCGCCAGTCGGGGATCAGAGCGGCAGCGTGGGCGTCTGTACAGACAGCCCTTCGCTGCCGTCTGTAGTAAAAATAGATTAAAAATAAATAAAATTTAACTTAAAATAAAAAGCTTCTGGGGGCTGCTCCTGCAGCCCCCCTGCGCGGTGACCGACTCCGGCCGGGCACCAGCTTACACTGAGGTGCCTGTGGCTCGGGGGCGGGGTATAGAGGAGGACCCAAGTGCATCCTGGGAGCTAAAAGCTTAACTGTGTGGTGCCCATGGATCCTGTTCCAGCTATAACCCCAAGGTCAACCCTGTGGACCCCCTATGGACCCTGAAGTAGAAAGTTGCTGTACACACTATTCCTTGTAAATACATACACTGTGTATATTTCTAATAATACAACTGACAATTGGGTTAGATGGTACAGTATACCAAATGCTACCAAACAAACATTTGTATCTCCAACATTTGTTTTTACAAAAATGTATAGTTATGTAGAAAAACCATAGATGTAAATGATGAGGTATTAATTCCCCCTTACATAATTATTGAGGGCGAAACATCAAACAGTTCTGTTACTGTAAAGAAATGTTTGGTAGCATTTGGTATACCATCTAAACCAATTGTCAGTTGTATTATTACCAATATACACAGTGTATGTATTTACAAGGAATAGTGTGTACAGCAACTTTTTAAACGGGAGCGCGCATCTTCAGCGACATAGCCGGTACACTCTGGCCGATGTGGAAGATATGTTGCTCTGATACGCCGGATCGGACAACATATCGTCTAGTGTGCACCCGGCGTCAGTCTCCAAAATGATTACATAAAAATAGGGGAGGCAGATTATCATTTTACACTGAGCGTCACCCTTATCACTAAATAAGCCCATGGGTATGCAGCTCATTTTGTAATTCATCTGAGGGTATTATGAAATATTAGGGATGAACATACTTATTTTAGCTCGGTAATCCCCAAAATACATTCAGCAGGTAAAGAAGAGTCAGCGATGTGCCAGTAACCCAATGGGATAAAAACCACGTCCAAGTCGATGCAGCTGCCAGGAAAATAGCAATAACTTATCACAGAGACAAACCTGACCCAGGGCTAGTAATCAGCAGCTAGTATGGGCCCAGGCAAACGTCCAGGCCAGGACCTCAGCCGATGAGTGGAAGAGATGTCAGAGCTATTGATCAGGGACAAGTTGCCAGGAGACGGTATAATAAGGAATTAATTTACGTTTCACGGGCACTGTTGCACAATACTCTGGTTACAGGGAAAATTCTCGTCTCGTCCCGGAGGTAGCGATGCTAAACTCACCGGAGATCGTCCATCTCTTTCTTCTTCTTCATCTCCTCCTTCTCTTTCCTCTTCAGCTCCTGGATCTGAACTTTCTTCTCGTTCCTCTCCTCCCGGTCTCTCGATTCCTTCTCGGCAGCGAGGTCTGGGTAACTCTCAGTCCTCGTCTTCTCCAGACGATTAATGATCTCATTTGCTTTCTCCACGGTCATGCTTTTCACCTGGGTTATAAAACAGATGAACAATCCTTAATCGTGTTAAACAATTTAGCTATTGAGTATTTGTACATGTTAGGAATCACACATCGGGAGAAAGCTCAGGCATTGCTACACTAACTGAACTACTTCTGCGCCCTCTTCTGGACAGACGGAAGTATTTTATTTTTTTTTGTTTTAACGCACATTTACATTTGCTGTTATTATATTGTAAACTGGCTAAGTAGTGTACTATGGCTACAGCTTAGATTTTAGTAACAAATAAGTGTATTTGTACTTGTTGAATGTTAAATCTTTTCCTTAGTTTGTAGGGAGTAGCCAGAGATGGGGAATGTTTGTTGTTTACTCATTAAAGAGAGGGACAGCTGAATGAAGAGAGTACCATCATTCCTGCTAAGGGAGATCCTGTGTCTGTCTCACTCTACAGCATCACAGAAATGAATTCATGATAAGTTCAATCATTAACCCTTTTCACCATTTGCAAAAGACACATAAGATAGAATGCACCAAAGACACTCCGAACAATGGCTATAGCCAGGTAGTGACAGGTACAGGCAGGGCCGCCATCAGGGGGGGACTGTCGGGACTACTGTACCGGGCCCGGGCACTCCGCCAAACAAGGGGGGCCCGGCCCGCTCCTACCACCCACCCGCCGCTATTGCTTGAGCAAGGCAAAGGGGCCTCCTGTCTGATGCCCGCCCACCGCAAATGAATGGGGACCCCCCGCCGCTACTGCCTCGCCCAGCATGTAAGCGGTGCCTGACCCGTGACTGTCCGCAGGATCAATAAAGTTTATTATCCGGCGCGCGTCATGACGTTAACGCGCCACTAAAGGAGAGAGAGAGAGGACAGAGGAGCCGCAGCGCCCTTCTAGACAACCATGGAGCAGAAGCCTGGACCTAACCTGGAATTAAAGGTAAGTTAATTCATATGCTGCCTGCTGGGGAAGAAGGTGGCAGGCTGGACCAACACTGTGTGCAGTATGCAGTGAGGCAGAAGGGGGCTGGAAACGTCAGATCAGTCACATAGGCTATATAGAATTAATAAAAAAAATTTGTAAATATATGTTTGTATACACATATATATATATATATATATATATATATATATATATATATATATATATATATATATATAGTGTGTGTGTATACAGTGTGTATATATATATATATATATATATATATATATATATATATATATATAGTGTGTGTGTGTATGTGTGTATATATAGTGTATGTATATATAGTGTGTGTGTTTATATATATATATATATATATATATATATATGTGTGTGTGTGTATATAGTGTATGTATGTATGTATGTATGTGTGTATATATATATATATATATATATATATATATAGTGTGTGTGTGTGTATATAATATATATATATATATATATATAGTGTGTGTGTGTGTATAATATATATATAGTGTGTATATATATATATATATATATATATATATATATAAATAAAATGTGGTTTTATTTATCTGTTTGGGGACATAACATTGGCATCTAGCAGCAGCAAACCAGGAACATGCTGCATTTCTATATACATGGTGTAAGGAGGGTGTACTAGCCGTACCTGCCATCGGCTGCAGCCCGCGCCCTTCTCCGCCTCACGGTTTTTGTAATGTATGGGAAGGGGTGGGCCCTGCCTATTTTGAGTGTCCCGGGCCCCACAACTTCTGATGGCAGCCCTGGGTACAGGTGTACATTGCTATCAATGGCAGCATCTGCTGAGACTATAATACTAACCATGTGAAGAGGACTAGATTGCCCCTCCTTCGAAGACCTATTTGAACCGCCCACGAGGAGCTGACTGGCTTTGGCAATACTTATTTTCTATTGATGGCCTAGTAGCAGCTATGTTTGTCCCATGCATACCTGAAGTCTTCTACCATCTGAATCCCCACTATAACTGGATTTTCTTTATGTCTTCAACCCTCTAATTTCAGACGTGTCCTTCTTCCTAAACTCTGTTAATACCTTTCATGTCAAATCACCTCTACCCCTCCTCGCCTCTAAGCTGGACGTGTTCAGCCCTTGAGGCCTTTGCTGATAAGTTTGGTATGCAGCACTATTTTAGTAGCCGTTCTCTGAAGTTTCCAGGGGCACAGGGAACATTACTAGGGAGTGAGGAAGGAAGGACGGATGGACTCAACTAAATATTACCTACTCCTAGAAGCTAACATCTCAGAGTCCATGGAGGGACTGAAGTAGCCTTGGAACAGCCTTCATAATATTACATTTATAATTAACTCAATATAATACCAAATCAAATACATCTACATGACTTAATCACTATAGAACATAAAAACTAATGAAGTTATTCACATTTTAACCTAAATAGTACAAAATATTTCCAGTCATTAAAAAGTAAATATAAAACTTACAGTATAATAAGTTTAATAGTCATCTATTAGTAATTACATGGAGTGATCGCAAAATACGCGCTGTACCGTGTTTTTAAGCGCTACAGGCAGTGAGGTGGTCCTGCAGTACGCGCTGCGTGTGCGACGCTACAGCCCAAAAAATCCTCAACGTCTCCCCAATCGCCAGCAGCAGCGTCTCCCCAACCAATTGCTGATACTTCCCTCCCTGCAGTTTACATGCCAGTGTGCTCTCCAGGCTCTATATTGGGCATCCTCCTTGTGGGTGCGGGCTCCTCCAGCAGCCTGCAATCCATACCCGACTCCTTCAGCCAGCTCTATGCATGCAGGAGGCCGGGGAAGTGGACACTGCTGGGAACAGGAAGGAGCAGGAGGTCTACACCTGGCTGCTGAGGGACAAGCTTTGGCAGCAGCTCAAGCTAGAGGCTAACAACAGTGACCCGGCTGAGGGCTCCCAGCAGGAGGAGGAGGATACCCAATGCCTCATCTGCCATCTACCCTTACCCCTCCCTACCCCCAGCACTGCTCCCCAGTATTGCCTGCCCCTAACCCCCTCCTTGCCCCCCCGTATGGTCCTAGCTATTAAACCTTGCCCCCCCATATGGTCCTATCTATTAAACCTTACCCCCCCCACCACCAGTACTGCCTGTCTCCAACCCCTCCAGTACTGCGCCAGCTGCTATCTACTCTTGCTGCCTCCCTACCCCCAGCCTTGCCCCCTCCTCCACCCCCCCCAGCAAAGTCGCAATAGCTGTCTGCACTTACTTACTCCCTTCCCTCAGCACTGCCTGCCCTTACTCCCCTCTACCCCCAGCTCTACCCTAACGGTGCGTATCCACTAAACGAGTCACTCCATGAGCGGCATCGTTCAGTGTGTCCCCGTCAGTGGTGTGCTCAATGTTAGCGACATTGAGCACACACACTGAACGATATCATTAATGATATTGTTTAGTCCCTCATCCCCAAACCTGCACAACCTGACTATATCAGGTCGGACAGCAAATTCGGGCGATGAGATGAGCGACGTCTTCAACGACCAGGGGAAGGCACGCATCGCTGTTCGTTGACGGCATATCCACTGGACGATGTAGTGAACGACTGAATGATAACGTTCAGTCGTTCAAAATATCGTCTAGTGGATACGTGGCTTTACTTCTCCCTGCCTTTACCCCCGGCTCTACCGCACCTGCTGCTTCCGCTAGCCCCCTCTAACCCAACTGCTACCTGCACCTAGCCCCTATAATATGTGATGGGACCCAGAAACAGTGGAGTATGACCCCAAATTTTTTAAAGTAAAGGGTCCCCGGGACACACAAATTTTTTTCGCTCAGTGCCATCACTGAAATGTGACAGATAAATGGCTGTGGACAATCACAACCTTCACAGCCATAATAAAGGGGTTTCCGTTCCTGACAATAGACGGTAAATAAGGAATGGGTGGGAAGGGGAATAAAGACCTGGTGACATATACAATGCAGCTAATTGTATTTCATTTAGTTATCAGAAACAGAAATTACGTCTTTTTGCTTGTGAAACCCGATCTGGCCAACGTCCATTTCTCCAGTTTTCCTCAAATTGCTCCATGGTGTGTATACAACATTGATACTGCTCATCTTACAGCCTGTGGGGAGATCAACAAAATAATGAGTGTTATAAGAACTTACCTTTGTTAACTCTCTTTCTTCGAAGTCCATAGGGCCCACAGGGAAACCTTGGGGTGTAGGTGGTGGATGAGGACACCGGGCACCATGCAGTTAAAGCTTTCAGCTCCCAGGATGCACTGGTCCACTCTCGCTATACCCCGAGGCACCTCAGTTGGTAAAAAGCCAAAGGCCGGAGGAAGAGGAGAGAGAAGGAAGACTGGTACACAAGACTCACACTCTCACAGAGGAGACTGGAAACCCGTGACCAGAAACATAGCCCATATGAAGCCAGAGGTGCGTCAGGGCGGATGCCCTCTGGACCCTATCGACTTCGAAGAAAGAGTTAAAGGTAAGTTTTACTATAACTCTAATTTTCAGGGTCCATAGGGCTTCACAGGGAGGCCTTGGGGATGGTCCCAAAGCAGTCATTCAAGGGTGGGAATGCTCCTGCGCTGAGAGGAGAATCCGGCACCCAAATGAAGCATCTTGAGAGGCGAATGTATCAAAGGTATAAAACCTCAGACGGGTATGGACAAAGGACCAGGTAGCTGCCTTACAAAGCTGTGAAGCTGAGGCCCCTCGAGGAGCTGCCCACGAGGGACCCACAGACAGAGTAGAACGGGCAGTAGCAGTAACCGGAACAGGAAGGCCTGCCTGCGTGTAGGCCTGTGAAATAATCTTACGAAGCCATCTAGTCAATGTTTGTTTGATGGCTGGCCCTTCCCCTCTTGTGAAATCCGTAGAGCATAAATAAGTCTGATTTCCGAAGGGAACTGGTACGGTCCACATAAAGCTTGAGGGCATGGACCACATCCAAGGAGGCCTCACCTGCAGAGAGGTCTGGTGACTGAAAGGCCGGGACTAGGATTTCCTCATTAATATGGAAACTAGAAACAACTTTAGGCAGGAACCCAGGGCGAGTCCGAAGAACAGCACTGTAATATTAGAAATGGGGAGGGACAAGAGAGCACCCCCAAATCGGATACTCTTCTGGCAGATGCTATAGCCAGAAGAAAGTCTTCGCTGTTAACCACTTGAGCTCCACCGAAATCAGGGGGTTCATTTATATATTATTAATAATTTGGAGTTGTCTGTTTTTGTGCCTACAATTAGTCTCATCAGGTAGCACCTCCCATTATATATATTCAGGGTGTGCAGTCCAGAAACCTTCCCATATAGTTCAAATGGAGGACCCTGGAGGGTAGAACCATCGGCAAATCCCAAGGAGCCACTGGAGGGACAAAGGGAGGTTGTATCTGGAGGACATCCTGAAGGAAGGTGTGGACATCCGGGAGTGGAGCAAGTCTACGCTGGAACCAAATGGACAAAGCAGAGAGGTGCACTTTCAAGGAGGCCAGGAGGAGTACCAATGACATCTGGGCAAAACTGGAGCCACCAGCAAGACCATGCCCCCTTCTTCTTTGAACTTCCCAAGAACTCGAGGAAGAAGGGAGACTGTAGGAAACAGGCAGGCAAACTGAAAGGTCCACCTTACTGACAGAGCATCTACAAAGGATGCTTCGGCATCTCTTGTCCTGGACCCGTACACTGGCAGTTTGTGATTGTGTCGGGAGGCCATGAGGTCCACCTCTGGGAGGCCCCATCTGTTCACTAGGAGTTGAAACACCTCTTGGTGAAGTGACCATTCCCTGGGATGCACGTCGTGAGGGCTGAGGAAGTCTGCTTCCAAATTGAGAACTCCCGGAAAGAACACAGCAGAGATGGCCAGGAGATGACCCTCGGCCCAAATCAGAATGTGTGACACTTCTGTCGTTGCTGCCCGACTTCAAGTACCTCTCTGATGGTTTATGTAAGCCACTGTTTGTGGCACTGTCAGACTGAACCTGTATGGGTTTCCCGTGAAGTATGTGTTGGGCCAGTTTGAGAGTCCTGTCGACAGCCCAAAGCTCCAATATGTTGATCAGCAGGATTGATTCGACCGAAGTCCAACGGCTCTGAAAGGAGTGTGGACCGGCCACTGCAACACAACCCCGAAGACTGGTGTCTGTTAAGATTACCCAGTCCAGGATCCAAAAGGGGCGACCCTTGGTTAGATGGTTAGATGAGAGGTCTGTAACCAGCAAGATAGAGACAGACACTTCCGGAGAGAGTACCATCGTCTGAACTTGATCCGATGGGGTAACCTGTTCCACCTGGAGAGGATCAGCCTTTGCAAAGGCCTGGAATGGAACTGAGCATACTGCACCATGTCGAAGGTGGACACCATTGCACCCAGAACCTGCATTGCCCAGTGAATTGACACTCGGCGACTGTGGAGGTATCTACGCACTCGTAGTTGAAGTGTGGAGATCTTGTCTGAAGTCAGAGAGATTTTCTGATCCTGAGAATTCAGCAGGGCTCCCAGATGAATCATTCTCCGTGAAGGATTGAGGGAGGCCTTTTTCCAATTGATTAACCATCCATGCCTTTGTAGGAGGAGCCAGTGGCACACAGATTTTTAAAGCCGCAAGGCTCTACTCTACCAATGTCTAAACCCCACTGTCATGAAGCTCCAGTGTCCCCTAGTGGATGAAGGAGAAATAAAATAAAAGCTTTTAGGGCTGCCCGAACAGCCCCACGCGCAATGGTGACACGACTCCGGCCGGGCACAAACGAAAATTGAGGTGCCTCTGGCCCAGGGCGGGGCATAGGGGGATGGACTGATGCATCCTGGGAGCTGAAAGCTTTAACTGTGTGGTGCCCGGTGTCCTTATCCACCACCTATACCTCAAGGTCTCCCTTTTAAGCCCTATGGACCCTGAAGAAAAAAAAAAAAAAAAAAAAAAAAAAAAAAATATATATATATATATATATATATATACATACACACACACACACACACACACAATATATACACATACACACACACTATATAATAGGTAGGGTAGGTGTGAGGATGTACCAGTGTGAGTAGTACAGGTGGGAGTAGGGTAGGTGTGAGGGTGTACCAGTGTGAGTAGTATAGGTAGGAGTAGGGTAGGTGTGAGGATGTACCAGTGTGAGTAGTATAGGTGGGAGGATGTACCAGTGTGAGTAGTATAGGTGGGAGTAGGGTAGGTGTGAGGGTGTACCAGTGTGAGTAGTATAGGTGGGAGTAGGGTAGGTGTGAGGGTGTACCAGTGTGAGTAGTATAGGTGGGAGTAGGGTAGGTGTGAGGGTGTACAAGTGTGAGTAGTATAGGTAGGAGTAGGGTAGGTGTGAGGGTGTACCAGTGTGAGTAGTATAGGTGGGAGTATGGTAGGTGTGAGGGTGTACCAGTGTGAGTAGTATAGGTGTGAGGGTGTACCAGTGTGAGTAGTATAGGTGGGAGTAGGGTAGATGTGAGGGTGTACCAGTGTGAGTAGTATAGGTGGGAGTATGGTAGGTGTGAGGGTGTACCAGTGTGAGTAGTATAGGTGGGAGTAGGGTAGGTGTGAGGGTGTACCAGTGTGAGTAGTATAGGTGGGAGTAGGGTAGGTGTGAGGGTGTACCAGTGTGAGTAGTATAGGTCATGCTTCGTTTTATTAAAACTTGCAACAAGTATAATAATAATAAATACATAAAATGTAAATAAATAATTACATAAAATCAAAAACTTAATAAAAAAGGCAAAAAAAATACATAATATTACTTCATATACTTTTCCTAACCTAATACAAACACTTATCTACCCTACTACCTATATACAATCCACCACCTGCAAGTGAAAACTAAGCAAGGATTTAGAAACCACCTCAAGTAAAAGGAAACTATCTAAATCATACATCAAACCCTAAACTATATTACCCATCACCAACACCTACAGGCAGATGTATGCAAACCTTTCCATAAATAAAACAAAATACTTCAAAAAACCATCTACAAGGGAGTGAAAAAAGAGAAAAGAAAACCCAAAGCTGGAATTCAGAGAGACTGTTTGCCACCCACTCAAGGGGGTTTCAACTGGCCCCACTGACGAGACCAGCCGACAGCATCCAACCCCTCCCTATCCAGATCCATCATCCTTCTCACCTCTTGAAGAATCAAACCCACCACATTCCTATAGGGGAGGACCTTTTTCCTTATGGACACCTGACACCGTGCGCTCCACGTGTGAAATCTAACTGCTAAACTAACTAAATAAATCGTGACTAAATTAAATCCACCGTATCTTCTGACTACCCCATAAACCCACTCAGGGTAACTAAGCCCCGAAAGGCACGGAATAACAATGGCTTTTGACACCTCCTCATAAACCTTTACATTAAAGGGACACTCAAGCAGAAAGTGGTCAATCGTCTCCACCACCCCTGGACACTCCTCCCGTGTACAACCACGATCATTGACACTCTTCCACCTGAGATTCTCCCCAACATAAAGTCTTCCGTGAAAAGAGAGCCAAGCAATGTCTCTAAACTTCTGCGGTATCCTCTGTGAATTTAACAGAGCTAACCCGGCCGAAGCGACATCACTCGGACAGTCCCTCAGGGACAGCTGGTCATGGAAGTGAGTCTGCAAAATTATTCTCTCCAACTCCCTTCTAGAGAAGTTTTTGACTTCACTCACCACCATGCCAAAACGCCTCATCACCTTCAAACTCTGGATGACGTAGATCGGGAGGTAACCACACCGAATCCGAAAGCTTTTCACCTGGCCACCCTCTAGCCACAACCTGAGGAAGGGGAACATCCAGAATCTAAATCCCTCTACCCACCGATGGGGAGCATCTAAAATCAAACTCCCAAGATTAAATTTTAAAAAGGCTGTTACAAAAAAGACAACGGGGTTTACCATATTTAAACCCCCGTCTTTCCTCGGTCTGTAGGTGATGTTTCTCCTGACAATATTGACCCCGTTTCCCCACAAAAGAAGGAAAAACAAGGAATTCAATCTGGACCACATAGATTGAGGCAAAAAACACACATAACTGACATATAAAAAAATCGGAATCAAGTAAGTCTTACACAAGTCAACCCTTTCCCTCAGAGATAACTTCCATCTCTTCCAGCTCTCTACCTTCTTGGTAGCATCTTCCAGCTTCTTATCCCAGTTTAGGGAGGCATAGTCACCATGGTCAAATGTTATGCCTAGAATTTTAATCTGCTGACTGGCCCGAGGGAAGCTGTCCGGAAGGCAAAATTCATCACCCTCCTCCCCATCCAGAAAACTTCACACTTTTCACGGTTTACCCTGTAGCACGAGGCTTCAGAGTATTCACAGATAAGATGTTCCACATCACGGGCCTCTATCCGTGAGGAGAGAACCACCGTGATATCATCTGCGTAGGCCACCACCTTTAGCGGAAACTCTGGGCTCAGCTGCACCCCACCCACAGTTCCGCTCTCTACCCTTCTGACGAAGGAGTCAATCGCAAAAACATATAGGAGGGGGCTCAGGGGGCATCCCTGACGAACACCAGAGCCTACCCCAATAGTGGGACCCACCCAACCATTTACAAGTGGGAAGCTCTCGGCCTGACGATAAATAGCCTGCAGCCAATTCACCACCCGCTCTGGAAGACCATACCTTTTCAGTAAGGCCCAAAGGTACTCATGGTTTACCCGATCAAAAGCCTTAGATTGATCCAATGCCAGTAAATACTTTCCACACTTCTCAGCCCTGCACCGCTCAATGACCTCCCGGACACCTAGGACAGCACTAAAGGTGCTACGGCCCTTCACCGTACAGTGCTGAGAGGGGGAAAGCAACAGCTCAGAAAATTCCGATAGCCTATTGAACAGTACCTTTGCCAAAATCTTCCTGTCTGTATTAAGAAGGGCTATGGGGCGCCAGTTCTCAATACGGGACGGATCCTTTCCTTTAGACAGTAGTATAAGGGCAGATAACCTCATGGAAGGAGGGAGGACTCCCTCATCCAGGCTCTCATTAAATACTTCCACAAGGCGAGGAATTAAGAGGTCTGAAAAGGTCTTATAGAATTCAGATGTTAAACCATCCGGTCCTGGAGATTTTTTGAAGTTTAACCCCTCTATCGCTATCTTAACTTCCTCTGCCGTTATATCACTCTCCAAAGATTCAGAAGAAATGACCTGAGAACCCAAACCTGGTGTCCTCCTCAGAAATTCCTCCATCCTCTCCCTGATGAGTGAATGCTCAGATAAAAGATCTGAATAATAGGACTCAGTCACTTCCAGAATGCCTTTCTTATCAATATGAAGAACACCCTGTCCATCCTTCAGTCCCCTGATCTCTTTGGCATCAACTGACCTCCTACAGCTCTGGTAGGAATCTGGTGAGTGGTATGTTCCATAATCCCTCTCCAGAACTAAGGATGCCAGTCGGTTGTACTGAAACTCCTTCATCCGAGCCTTCACCCGGGAGATTTCCCCACTATCTCCCTCCTCAGAGATCCAATTTCTTTCTCAGGCTATGGTAGATGTTACGTCTTAACAAGTTTTTTTTAGCAATAGACCCACGAAAAAACTTCCGGATTCTCTTTTTAATCACCTCCCACCACTCAGATCTACTCCAACCCGCCTCCAAAAGTGTCTCCTGAGATTGAAAGAAGACCCTAAAGGATTGTCTAACGCTCTCTTCTTCCAGAAGCTCTGAGTTCAATCGCCACAGGCCCCGCCCTTTCTGAGGGGGTTCTGAGGCATTCAAAGTCACTGAGAGAAAAGCGTGATCGGAAAACTCCACTAACCTCACCCCTAAAGATGAGGTCTTTGAAGATTCCTTAACAAAAAACCTATCTATTCTAGATCTATGACTACCACTAAAAAAGGTGAAACCTGTGAGGTCTGGGAAATGCCGAATATGCACATCTACCAGACCCGCCTGTCTAATCATGCTAACTAAAAAATTGGAGTCATAGCCCAGAGTTTTCTTTGAGCCTCCTCTATCTTTTGGCCTAATTATGGTATTAAAATCACCACCAAAGATAACTCCACCACAAAACTACAAGCTAACCCTACTCGGGCAAGCCTTCTCTTCCATAGCGACAACTGTCACTACCCGTTCCTCCCTTACTCCCTGACAGTCTACAGGGACCTTCTCCCCCGTACGAGAAGGCCCAGGATCAGGAGGTTTGGGTACAAACTTGATAACCTAATGCTCAGTACCAGGTACCTGTACCTGACTCGGCCCTACACAGGAGCCTTGGGACACACCTTGAGCCACCCTATCCTCCTCCGTACCCTGGGTCTCCTCTATCACCGTCACTTCCTCCACCACACTTCCTAAACTGCACATATTTTCCTCTTCCAGCTGAGTTCCAGCAGGGTCACACTCTAATCCCTCCCCATCACCTTCCTCCTGATCTGATCTCTTTCTCCTCCTTTTATTCCTTTCCTCCCCCCCTTCAATTTTATTAACTTTCTTTGTCACCCTCCTTGATTGCTTCTTATCCTTCCCGGTTACCAAAATCAATTCACCCCCACTCCTCATTACTTCCTCCTCATCAGAGGAAAATACATCAAATTTGTTGCTTAGCACAACTTGCACATCTTCACCTTTCCTCTTTTTCTTATTTCCTCTCCTTACCTCCTGAAAAGGTGCCTCCTCTACCTGTTTCCCTTGCACCTGCTTTACATGTTCATCTACACCTAGTGGTTCTTTTTGTCTCACCACCTCCTCCTCCCTTCTTGCTTCTGGCCTAACCTCCTGCCCACTATTATGGCTGGCCCGAGGACACCTGCTATACGGGTGGCCGCCTTCCCCGCATAAATTACATTTGACCACCCCACATTCTCTGGATACATGGCCGATCTTATTACACAATGAACATTTTATCACATTACATTCGCTGCTCAGATGCCTAAAATCCCCGCACTTAGAGCAGGTTCTTGGTTGACCCTGGTAGCATTGTACTCGATCCCTGCCAATGTACGCAGCGGACGGTACATGGATGAATCAATGTCAGAATGACGCAGCTTTACCAGGGCCTCCCAAGCTCCCCCCCATACCCCCATTGTATATCCAGATTTGCTTAGGTCAGACTGTATATCACAATATCTGAACAACCAGTACGCAATATCTTGGACAGGAATGGACTCATTCCTCACTAGAATATGCACCTTCACTTTATCATGCTTTGTAACCAAATTTACTCTGTACATATCATATGGTTTTGACATTTTACATGCCTGCCATTTTGTCCAGAACACTTGTAGTCCCTGGTAGGATAAAAAACTCAAATCAAATTCTGCAGATTTGACCGGGTGTATGCAAGCATATAAATCTGAGGGTTTAAACCCCAGACCAAAAATCATTTTTAAGAAAGTCTCCTTTGTAGGAACTTCCCCCTCTCCTGCCCATCGGAACTGGATTAAATTTCTCCTTTTTCCAACATGGCCTGCTGCACCCGGCATTTGTGGACCAGCATTATTCACATTCATATTGAAAGCATTAGATCTTGTCACCATTTTAGCATACGATATACTTCCAGGAACAGTTTGTTTATCCGATACGTTTGTTACCACACTCCCCCCACCCTCTCTCCTTCTTACATCATCACAAATAATTTTAGCAGCCTCTGCAGCCCTGGCTGGTACAAGCATCTTATCTCCATAAACAGTTTCTATTACTTTAATCTGCTCCTCCGGCAGCCCAGTCTTTTCTAATGCAGGCATTCCTTGTGCAAATTGTCTTTCCTTTATGCGCCCTCCTAAACCAGTACCATGCGGAAACCTCCTTGTACCTATAACCTTCTCGCCCTGCACGTCTCCGGGAACAATCCCCAGAGCCTCCCCAGTAACAGGTAATTCACCTGCCACTGCAGATTCACCTGGAGATCCCCCCTCAGTGCCACTTTTCTGTAAAGCTTCCTCAAGCCTTAATTCCGCCATAACAACCTCCATTTGAGCCTGGAACACCGTGCCCTCTGTGTTCCTGGCTCCGCCATCTGCCATCACTACAGGTGGAAATAGTTCATGCCGGGCACTGTCAGGCTCAGCCGTCACCGGCCACTTCTTACCTGCCTTACCCCCAGCACCCGGCACACTGTTACTCACCTGCAGGACAGCCGGCTCACCGAAAGCGCCCTTTACCGCAACATCCTCCACCTCAGGCTCGCAAGACATCTCCACTGTGTCCCCTGCCACGGACTTCTCCTGGGAATCAGCAATCACAGCACCAGACACCTCTGAAATAACTTTATCCTCCATATTTACTGCATCTTCAGCTGTATTAGACTCCGTTACTGCTGCTGCCTCCAGCTGCATACACTCTGCCTGGACATCAGCTGGTAGGTTTGTTTCACTTTCAGTTGCAGAAACAGGCTGTGGGGTGCTGCTGCTGCAATCACCAGGTACACTGATAACACCTGTCTCCATGGGTGTCGGCCTTGATTGGACCTTTGCATGAACTGGTAACCCTTTCACTGCTGCTTGCATCTGCTTTTCCTTTTTTTCCAAGCGCTTTTCTTGCAATTTACTTTTAACCCTTCCCAGAGTTACAGAAAGGGTTTCAATCACTTCTTTTAACACTGGTTTCTCCCATTTATAGCAGGTATTTCTTTTTTTCTTCTTATCATTAATTCTGGTCTGTATACGCTTTGCCTCTCTTTGTAATTCCTCAATAGAGAAGCTATCAAATGATTCCTCCTCCTCCTCATCTTCCTCTTCATCCCCAGTATCACCAGGGGCTCCAGGAACATTCTCCAAGGCATCAAGGGGCCTCACCCCCCCACATACTTCACTACCCCCTGGGCAGACAGTAGCTGCTGTCACTCCACCCTGTGTTACATCACACAGGGGAGCACCCAGGGAGAGTTTGTGGGAATCCGACTGTCTCCAGTTTCTTCACTGGGGCCACACCGACAGGGTAGGTAGCTTCCAGCACTGCTCGATCCTTTGTTCCATCACATAGGGGAGCATCCTCAGATATAGGGGGAACAAGCTGTGGTTCCAACTGCACAGAAGCCGGGCTGATGATATTGCCTCCACTGTCACTCATGCTGCTTCCTGATGATCCGGACAGGCCTGCCGCACTAGTTATCCGGACACCACGAGTCTTTGCTTTTGCTTTAGAGCCCGAGCCACGGGCTGAACATCGGGAGCACTCTCCCCCAGGAGGATCCATCCCCCTGGGGAAGCCAGCAGGGAGTCTCCCTGCAGACACGGGACACACCTGCAGCAGCTAGAGCTCTCCTCCACACAACCTCCTCACAGCTCAGACAGCACACACTGCAGAGTCTCCACCCCCAGGATAGGTGGGAGTAGGGTAGGTGTGGAGGTGCATTAGTGTGAGTAGTACAGGTGAGAGTAGGGTAGGTGTGAGGGTGTACCAGTGTGAGTAGTATAGGTGGGAGTAGGGGAGGTGTGAGGGTGTACCAGTGTGAGTAGTATAGGTGGGAGTAGGGTAGGTGTGAGGGTGTACCAGTGTGAGTAGTATAGGTGGGAGTAGGGGAGGTGTGAGGGTGTACCAGTGAGTAGTATAGGTGGGAGTAGGGTAGGTGTGAGGGTGTACCAGTGTGAGTAGTATAGGTGGGAGTAGGGGAGGTGTGAGGGTGTACCAGTGTGAGTAGTATAGGTGGGAGTAGGGGAGGTGTGAGGGTGTACCAGTGTGAGTAGTATAGGTGGGAGTAGGGTAGGTGTGAGGGTGTACAAGTGTGAGTAGTATAGGTGGGAGTAGGGTAGGTGTGGGGGTGTACCAGTGTGTAGTATAGGTGGGAGTAGGGTAGGTGTGAGGGTGTACCAGTGTGTAGTATAGGTGGGAGTAGGGTAGGTGTGAGGGTGTACCAGTGTGAGTAGTATAGATGGGAGTAGGGGAGGTGTGAGGGTGTACCAGTGTGAGTAGTATAGATGGGAGTAGGGGAGGTGTGAGGGTGTACCAGTGTGAGTAGTATAGATGGGAGTAGGGTAGGTGTGAGGGTGTACCAGTGTGTAGTATAGGTGGGAGTAGGGTAGGTGTGAGGGTGTACCAGTGTGAGTAGTACAGGTGGGAGTAGGGGAGGTGTGAGGGTGTACCAGTGTGAGTAGTATAGGTGGGAGTAGGGTAGGTGTGAGGGTGTACCAGTGTGAGTAGTATAGGTGGGAGTAGGGTAGGTGTGAGGGTGTACCAGTGTGAGTAGTATAGGTGGGAGTAGGGTAGGTGTGGGGGTGTACCAGTGTGTAGTATAGGTGGGAGTAGGGTAGGTGTGAGGGTGTACCAGTGTGTAGTATAGGTGGGAGTAGGGTAGGTGTGAGGGTGTACCAGTGTGAGTAGTATAGATGGGAGTAGGGGAGGTGTGAGGGTGTACCAGTGTGAGTAGTATAGATGGGAGTAGGGGAGGTGTGAGGGTGTACCAGTGTGAGTAGTATAGATGGGAGTAGGGTAGGTGTGAGGGTGTACCAGTGTTGTTAGTATAGGTGGGAATAGGGTAGGCGTGAGGGTGTAAGTGTGAGTAGTATAGGTGGGAGTACGGTAGGTGTGAGGGTGTAAGTGTGAGTAGTATAGGTGGGAGTAGGGTAGGTGTGAGGGTGTACCAGTGTGAGTAGGGTAGGTGTGAGGGTGCAAGTGTGAGTAGTATAGGTGGGAGTAGGGTAGGTGTGAGGGTGTACCAGTGTGAGTAGTATAGGTGGGAGTAGGGTAGGTGTGAGGATGTACCAGTGTGAGTAGTATAGGTGGAAGTACGGTAGGTGTGAGGGTGTAAGTGTGAGTAGTATAGGTGGGAGTAGGGTAGGTGTGAGGGTGTAAGCGTGAGTAGTATAGGTGGGAGTAGGGTAGGTGTGAGGGTGTACCAGTGTGAGTAGTATAGGTGGGAGTAGGGTAGGTGTGAGGGAATTGGTATGAAATCAGTGGAAGCCCGACAGCGCTGGAAATCCCGATCGTGGATAGGTAAGTATAGACTAACCTAACCCCCCTAACCCTCCTTAGGGGTGCCTAACCCTAACCCCCCCAAGTGCCTAACCATAACCACCCCCTTCCCTGCTGCCTAAACCTAAGTCCCCCGGGGAGGTGCCTAACCCTCCCTCCCCCTAGCCTAACCCTAAGTCCCCCCCGGGAGCCCTAAACCTAACCCCCCCCCCGTGACTGTCCGCTCGCGGCGCCCGGCATCACAACGATCATCTAGACGCCCGGCATTTCACCATTGCTGGGATATGACAGTCAGGAAGCCGGCTGCCGGTATTTAGGCAGTCGGCTTCCTGATTGCATACCGGTGTGAGGGTGTACCAGTGTGAGTAGTATAGGTGGGAGTAGGGTAGGTGCGAGGGTGTACCAGTGTGAGTAGTATAGGTGGGAGTAGGGTAGGTGTGAGGGTGTACCAGTGTGAGTTGTATAGGTGGGAGTAGGGTAGGTGTGAGGGTGTACCAGTGTGAGTAGGATAGGTGGGAGTAGGGTAGGTGTGAGGGTGTAAGTGTGAGTAGTATAGGTGGGAGTAGGGTAGGTGTGAGGGTGTAAGTGTGAGTAGTATAGGTGGGAGTAGGGTAGGTGTGAGGATGTACCAGTGTGAGTAGTATAGGTGGAAGTACGGTAGGTGTGAGGGAATTGGTATGAAATCAGTGGAAGCCCGACAGCGCTGGAAATCCCGATCGTGGATAGGTAAGTATAGACTAACCTAACCCCCCCAAGGGGTGCCTAACCCTAACCTCCCCCCCCCAAGTGCCTAACCATAACCACCCCCTTCCCTGCTGCCTAAACCTAAGTCCCCCGGGGAGGTGCCTAACCCTCCCTAGCCTAACCCTAAGTCCCCCCCGGGAGCCCTAAACCTAACCCCCCCCCCCCCCCCCGCTCGCGGCGCCCGGCATCACTACGATCATCTAGACGCCCGGCATTTCACCATTGCCGGGATATGACAGTAAGGAAGCCGGCTGACGGTATTTAGGCAGTCGGCTTCCCGATTGCATACCGGTGTGAGGGTGTACCAGTGTGAGTAGCATAGGTGGGAGTAGGGGAGGTGTGAGGGTGTACCAGTGTGAGTAGTATAGGTGGGAGTAGGGTAGGTGTGAGGGTGTACCAGTGTGAGTAGTATAGGTGGGAGTAGGGTAGGTGTGAGGGTGTAAGTGTGAATAGTATAGGTGGGAGTAGGATAGGTGTGAGGGTGTAAGTGTGAGTAGTGTAGTTGAGATTAGACTAAAGAGGCCTATCCATTAGCAGATGTATTTCTGAGCGATGAAAGACAAAAGATATTACTTGAAAATTCCGTTGGCTGTGCTGAACGATATCTGTCATGTACATGACAGATTTTGGCGAACGATGAACGATATCGCATGACATCATTCAGGGAGTGGATTTTTTTCACTGCAGCGCTCTGTAGCTGCTGCTAATATCTTTCGTCGTTCACCACATATAAACTGCACGATATTGCCAATATCGTACAGCTACATGCGATAATTGACCAACATGTTGGAGAGATGATAGATGCGATTTATCGGCCGCGGGAGTGTGCATCTGTCATTGTCCAGGGCCTATCCATTAGCAGATATAATTAACGATTGAGCGATATATTTTATACGTTCATTTTATCTGCTAATGGATAGGCCCCTTTGGTATTAATAAAGAGATGATTTTTCAAAAATTATTAGAAGATTGGAAGGCCGTGGGAAAGTCTGATTAAGCGTGATAAGGATAAGTTGGTAGCGGGAATGGGAGGTGGTTACCAGAGACATTATGAGGAGCTAGTCAGAGGTAGAACTGCACGCTGGAGGACACGGGAAGCCAGAGTAAGGACTTGCAGACAGGTAAGAGGGGAAGACCGGTATTGATGTAGGAAGTCGTCTCAACTCAAACTAATAATCTGTCTAATTACATACAAACACCAGCAGTAAGGCTCTTTCGTTTTTAACAGGGGAGAGAACATACCTTGTATACTGTTGGCCTTTACTAGCTGTGCACAATCTGCTAGTACATCTTTAGGTATATCTTCTATCGTCTGATCCTGAAATATATAGGAAAATTACTTTGAAATTCTGAAAACAGTCAGCGATTAACAGAGCACTAGTTATATATAAAAATCTTAAGACAATTTTGTAGGGTTATCCTAGCACTGAGTGATTAAATGCATGCTTTAACATAACGTGTGTATATTGGTAGCCTAAATTTATATTTACTCCACCTGGTGTCACTACTGACAATGCTCCACCCTGTAAAGTGCAAGTACCACAGAGCTCAGCGGAGTTATAAAACGGATACACTGACTGACAATGCTCCACCCTGCAAAGTGCAAGTACCTCAGAGCTCAGCGGAGTTATAAAACGGATACACTGACTGACAATGCTCCACCCTGCAAAGTGCAAGTACCTCAGAGCTCAGCGGAGTTATAGAACGGATACACTGACTGACAATGCTCCACCCTGCAAAATGCAAGTACCTCAGAGCTCAGCGGAGTTATAAAACGGATACACTGACTGACAATGCTCCACCCGGCAACGTGTAAGTACCTCAGAGCTCAGTGGAGTTATAGAACGGATACACTGACTGAATGCTCCACCCTGCAAAGTGCAAGTACCTCAGAGCTCAGCGTAGTTATAGAACGGATACACTGACTGACAATGCTCCACCCTGCAAAGTGCAAGTACCACAGATCTCAGCGGAGTTATAAAACGGATACACTGACTGACAATGCTCCACCCTGCAACGTGTAAGTACCTCAGAGCTCAGCGGAGTTATATAACGGATACACTGACTGACAATGCTCCACCCTGCAAAGTGCAAGTACCTCAGAGCTCAGCTGAGTTATATAACAGATACACTGACTGACAATGCTCCACCCTGCAAAGTGCAAGTACCACAGATCTCAGCGGAGTTATAAAACGGATACACTGACTGACAATGCTCCACCCTGCAAAGTGCAAGTACCTCAGAGCTCAGCTGAGTTATAAAACGGATACACTGACTGACAATGCTCCACCCTGCAAAGTGCAAGTACCTCAGAGCTCAGCTGAGTTATAAAACGGATACACTGACTGACAATGCTCCACCCTGCAAAGTGCAAGTACCACAGAGCTCAGCGGAGTTATAAAACGGATACACTGACTGACAATGCTCCACCCTGCAAAGTGCAAGTACCACAGAGCTCAGCGGAGTTATAAAACGGATACACTGACTGACAATGCTCCACCCTGCAAAGTGCAAGTACCTCAGAGCTCAGCGGAGTTATAAAACGGATACACTGACTGACAATGCTCCACCCTGCAAAGTGCAAGTACCTCAGAGCTCAGCGGAGTTATAAAACGGATACACTGACTGACAATGCTCCACCCTGCAAAGTGCAAGTACCTCAGAGCTCAGCGGAGTTATAGAACGGATACACTGACTGACAATGCTCCACCCTGCAAAGTGCAAGTACCTCAGAGCTCAGCGGAGTTATAAAACGGATACACTGACTGACAATGCTCCACCCTGCAAAGTGCAAGTACCTCAGAGCTCAGCGGAGTTATAGAACGGATACACTGACTGACAATGCTCCACCCGGCAACGTGTAAGTACCTCAGAGCTCAGTGGAGTTATAGAACGGATACACTGACTGAATGCTCCACCCTGCAAAGTGCAAGTACCTCAGAGCTCAGCGTAGTTATAGAACGGATACACTGACTGACAATGCTCCACCCTGCAAAGTGCAAGTACCACAGATCTCAGCGGAGGTATAAAACGGATACACTGACTGACAATGCTCCACCCTGCAACGTGTAAGTACCTCAGAGCTCAGCGGAGTTATATAACGGATACACTGACTGACAATGCTCCACCCTGCAAAGTGCAAGTACCTCAGAGCTCAGCTGAGTTATATAACGGATACACTGACTGATAATGCTCCACCCTGCAAAGTGCAAGTACCACAGAGCTCAGCGGAGTTATAAAACGGATACACTGACTGACAATGCTCCACACTGCAAAGTGCAAGTACCACAGATCTCAGCGGAGTTATAAAACGGATACACTGACTGACAATGCTCCACCCTGCAACGTGTAAGTACCTCAGAGCTCAGCGGAGTTATATAACGGATACACTGACTGACAATGCTCCACCCTGCAACGTGCAAGTACCTCAGAGCTCAGCGGAGTTATACAACGGATACACTGACTGACAATGCTCCACCCTGCAACGTGTAAGTACCTCAGAGCTCAGCGGAGTTATATAACGGATACACTGACTGACAATGCTCCACCCTGCAACGTGTAAGTACCACAGAGCTCAGCGGAGTTATAGAACGGATACACTGACTGACAATGCTCCACCCTGCAAAGTACAAGTACCACAGAGCTCAGCGGAGTTATAAAACGGATACACTGACTGACAATGCTCCACCCTGCAACGTGCAAGTACCACAGAGCTCAGCGGAGTTATAAAACGGATACACTGACTGACAATGCTCCACCCTGCAACGTGTAAGTACCACAGAGCTCAGCGGAGTTATAGAACGGATACACTGACTGACAATGCTCCACCCTGCAAAGTGCAAGTACCACAGAGCTCAGCGGAGTTATAAAACGGATACACTGACTGACAATGCTCCACCCTGCAACGTGCAAGTACCACAGAGCTCAGCGGAGTTATAAAACGGATACACTGACTGACAATGCTCCACCCTGCAACATGCAAGGAGCTCAGCGGAGTGATAAAACGGATACACTGACTGACAATGCTCCACCCTGCAAAGTGCAAGTTCCACAGAGCTCAGCAGTTATAAAACGGATACACTGACTGACAATGCTCCACCCTGCAAAGTGCAAGTTCCACAGAGCTCAGCAGTTATAAAACGGATACACTGAATGCTCTGGTGACAGGATTACATTTGAGGAGAATTGTCTGCACAGAATCAGGATCTCATCTTCCATCCCAAATTTTCAAATGCAGATTTCCACTTAGAGCAAAAGAAACACCATTTTGCTGTAATTCTCTCAAAAGCGGAGTAATATGTATCAGAATTGTATGCATGAAATAACTGGAGTCTGTAGACTTGATGGAAGAAGTGAACATAAATTGCTGATACAAAGTGACTTAACAGGGTGTTGGGGCCACAAGAGGCCTTTAATATTCTTTAAGTGCGGCGGCATGAAGTCTACGCGGCTCTAATTAGTACACACTGTCTTATACATATAAATGACATGCAGAGCCAGATAGAAGACCAAGTATTTATTATCTTACTGAAGTCATATGGAGAAATTAGGAGCTGTGGGCCTGATTCAGCGAGGAACGCAGTTGCTTATACACACGCAATCGGCCGATTGTTGCATTCTGCGCATGTATAGCAGTGCGTGTGCGCAAACTAGCAATTGCGATCGGGACTGTGATTGCAGAGGCTACGCAGACCCATAGAGTGACTGACAGGAAGTGCAGTTTGTGGGTGGTGGCCATAAGCAGCCATAGCACTGATAGCGTGAGTGAGGTCAGGGCTGGTGCAAGTGTGCATATGGGCCCGATGTTACAGATGGTTTGGCTATGTAGCCCTAGTATACGGATGTGAGTAAGGGGACGTGGGCGTCCTTATGTCAGGCTGTGATCGCAATGTGATTGCAAACATTTAAATATCACCGCTGATATTATCAACTCTGGTGCGTGCTTATAAGCAGAATTGCGATCCGGAGTGAATCAGGCCCTTAGTCTTACGATGTATCAGTCAGGGATTTTATTTTCTCTGTTTGCCAGGATTTGGGCGTTATTACTATTGGGCAATGTTGCCGTGTCGGAGATGTCTCGCGCTGTTTTACCACATATTATATTGCATGCAGGCCTGTGAGACAGTTTTACCTTTTGTAGCCGGAGGTAGACGTGAGCGGAGGAGTGTTTATCCACATGAAACCTGCACAGACAGAATACAAGGTTATCAGTGGGGACCCTGCACTCCGAGGAGCCCAGCACATGAGGGGACAACACGTCATGGGGGGGAAGAGATGTTTCTTCTGGAGAATCGGCAGATAGAACGTTTCGTACTGAGCAACCTTTATTAGTGTGCAAGCCCCAGCAGGACAATGCACTGATTATTAATGTAAGAGTTTTTAGATCCCTTATACATACCATATATCTTCTGGCCAGCCATACTTTATAAGATCTTCATCTGCAATAGAAAAATAAACTATTGTAACAGGGAAAACTAAATGGTTCACGGAAACGCCACTGCCAGACAAAAGCCAGGTAATGTTCAGTTTTATGGGGGAGTTGTTAAAAGGGGTTGGGTAGGGGATGTCGGTGCTTGAATCCCGCGGTCAGAATCCCGACTCCGTCATCCTGACAGGGTTAGGATACCAACACTTGTCGGTAAGTATCTAAACCTCACGCCAGCCCTAAACCTAACCCTTACTCCTGCACCCTAAACCTAACTACCACCCCCCGCAGCCTAAACCTCCCCCGCCAGTGCCTAACCCTCCCCCTAACCCCACTACTTACCGTTGGGATGCCCGACTGCCGGGATGATGAATACATCCCGTTAAGGTCATCGCCTAACTGCAGAGGATCAGGAAAAGGAGGAAGGGTAAATAAATAAAACAAGATACCGCCCATTGCAGGGCAATAATAAAATAGACAACACGTTATAAAAAGCTGTCCCTGTATAAAGTTAGGATCTTTGAGCTTTAAGCAATAGTTACTGCTTGGTAAAGACAGGCCGGTATAACACCATTTTAGTGTTCACTCTAGCTCCGGCGGCAGGCAGGGCGCCGGAGCTAGAGAAGGCACTTCCACTCGCGCCAAAGGCAAGCGCGCACCCGAGAAGGGGGCGTGTCTATAAGACGCGTCACCCTTTTCGTCACTCTTGGGGGCATGCCCGGCACCCACACCGGGCAGCCCCCAAGCGCTGCTGACAGGGAGAATAGATGCCTGCCTCTCCTCTGCCATCTGCTCCTCCTAGCCTATCCCCGCTCCGGCTGCCGCTGATGATGTCATCAAAGTGCTGCCGGCAGCCGGCCAATTAAAATGCTGCACTTTTTATTTTTTTTATTCAATTATTTATTTTATTTCTTTTATTGCCCTGGTGGTCCAGCGAGAGTGCGGGTGGCCCGCTATGGCTGAGACCAGTCAGTGGTTTACAGCGCAGGCGGGTGTCCCCAGCATCCGGCTGGGGTCCTGTGTCGCTGACTCGATCAACAGCGACACAGCCACCGGCGCGGGAGGTGGTGAGCGGCAGCGCTGAGCGTCCTATAGGACATTCTGCGCTGCCAACTCAATGTAAAAGCTGCTTGGTGCAGCCCGGGTGTAGTAAATTCCCGGGTAGCACCATTCAGACATGAGCAGGGTAATTTCCCGGGATTTAAGTCCAGGGAAATTCCCTGGTCGATTGAAGGGTCAGCCACCCGGGAATTTGGCGGAGGCAGGCCAAATTCCCGGGATTGTCGGAATGTCTGAAAGGGGTATTACCCACAATTCTGTTTGCAGGGAAAGGGATTTACTAAACACTGGTAGCACATCTGGATCCCGTGGGCCTGATTCTGAGCCACATGTAATGTGATCGCAATTCCGAACGCCTACGGTGAACTGAATTGCGCACATCTATACACTTGCGCTGCTCCCAGTCCTCCTCCCACAAGAGCAGACGTCATCAATGGCGCTTACACCTGTCCCTTATAGGATAAGACTGACAATGGCGGGCACTGTGGTTATGTACGACTGACAATAGGTAGCAACTCTGCCTACGCGCCTCATCATGGAACATTCAGTAACGTTCATTCAGCGGTCACAATCCCCTGTACCAGCTATGATAGCTTGTCAGTTCTTAAATGTAAAAAAGCAACCCACGATATATGCGCACTTTGTACTTGCGCAAACTCAGAATCAGGCCCCATGTTTATAGCAACGAAAGGAATGAACTATAAATAGGTAATATGGACCTAGAAGTGCTGTTATGCGCTGTCCCATCATGTGCTTCGGTATATACTGTGTGTATGCACTGTATATGGGTCTTAGGTAAGGATCATAAATAGAGCTTCCGTGTACCCACAGCATTACTGGTCACAATCCAATCCTCCAAGGACGACCACTTACTCTCAAACTTGTCCTTTCCCATGTATATGGTGTACGCTGGGGAGACAACTGTGGAAGAAACACACAATGGATTACCAGCACTGCGCACCACAAAGCTTTCCATGTATAAAGCACTGAAACACACCCTACAGACGGGATCAATAACAGGGTTTTACACCACCCCATCTCAATGAGATTAGGGCCTTAGTGTCAGACATGCTATCAATGCTCTTGGGGTGAGTAATTGTACATGTGCTGTAATGTGAACGGATGAGACGTGGCGATGGCCTGGTCAATGTATGCATTACGGTGAGCCAGTTCTGGCTGCACCGCTTGTATAACAATTACTAAATCATAATGAGAACAAGCCCGTCAAGCTGAGACGGAGTGACAGTGACCTACCAGTGTATATAACTATATAATAGGTGTAATACAGTGACGTACCAGTGTATTTAAATGTATAATAGGTGTAATACAGTGACCTACCAGTGTATATAACTATATAATAGGTGTAATACAGTGACGTACCAGTGTATATAAATGTATAATAAATGTAATACAGTGACAGTGACGTACCAGTGTATATAAATGTATAATAGGTGTAATACAGTGACGTACCAGTGTATATAAATGTATAATAGGTGTAATACAGTGACAGTGACGTACCAGTGTATATAAATGTATAATAGGTGTAATACAGTGACAGTGACGTACCAGTGTATATAAATGTACAACAGGTGTAATACAGTGATAGTGACGTACCAGTGTATATAAATGTATAATAGGTGTAATACAGTGACAGTGACGTACCAGTGTATATAAATGTATAATAGGTGTAATACAGTGACAGTGACGTACCAGTGTATATAAATGTACAACAGGTGTAATACAGTGACGTACCAGTGTATATAAATGTACAACAGGTTTAATACAGTGACAGTGCCGTACCAGTGTATATAAATGTATAATAGGTGTAATACAGTGACGTACCAGTGTATATAAATGTATAATAGGTTTAATACAGTGACGTACCAGTGTATATAAATGTATAATAGGTGTAATACAGTGACGTACCAGTGTATATAAATGTATAATAGGTGTAATACAGTGACGTACCAGTGTATATAACTGTATAATAGGTGTAATACAGTGACAGTGACGTACCAGTGTATATAAATGTATAATAGGTGTAATACAGTGACGTACCAGTGTATATAAATGTATAATAGGTTTAATACAGTGACGTACCAGTGTATATAAATGTATAATAGGATTAATACAGTGACGTACCAGTGTATATAACTGTATAATAGGTGTAATACAGTGACGTACCAGTGTATATAACTGTATAATAGGTGTAATACAGTGACGTACCAGTGTATATAACTGTATAATAGGTTTAATACAGTGACGTACCAGTGTATATAAATGTATAATAGGATTAATACAGTGACGTACCAGTGTATATAAATGTACAACAGGTGTAATACAGTGACAGTGACGTACCAGTGTATATAAATGTATAATAGGTGTAATACAGTGACGTACCAGTGTATATAAATGTATAATAGGTGTAATACAGTGACAGTGACGTACCAGTGTATATAAATGTATAATAGGTGTAATACAGTGACGTACCATTGTATAAAAATGTATAATAGGTGTAATACAGTGACGTACCAGTGTATATACATGTATAATAGGTGTAATACAGTGCCGTACCAGTGAATATAAATGTATAATAGGTGTAATACAGTGACGTACCAGTGTATATAAATGTATAATAGGTTTAATACAGTGACGTACCAGTGTATATAAATGTATAATAGGATTAATACAGTGACGTAACAGTGTATATAAATGTATAATAGGTGTAATACAGTGACGTACCAGTGTATATAAATGTGTAATACAGTGACGTACCAGTGTATATAAATGTACAACAGGTGTAATACAGTGACAGTGACGTACCAGTGTATATCAATGTATAATAGGTGTAATACAGTGACGTACCAGTGTATATAAATGTATAATAGGTGTAATACAATGACTTACCAGTGTATAAAAATGTATAATAGGTGTAATACAGGGACGTACCAGTGTATATACATGTATAATAGGTGTAATACAGTGACGTACCAGTGTATATAAATGTATAATAGGATTAATACAGTGACAGTGACGTAACAGTGTATATAAATGTATAATAGGTGTAATACAGTGACAGTGACGTACCATTGTATATAAATGCATTATAGGTGTAATACAGTGACAGTGACGTACCAGTGTACATAAATGTATAACAGGTGTAATACAGTGAAGTACCAGTGTATATAAATGCATTATAGGTGTAATACAGTGACGTACCAGTGTATATAAATGCATTATAGGTGTAATACAGTGAAGTACCAGTGTATATAAATGCATTATAGGTGTAATACAGTGACGTACCAGTGTATATAAATGCATTATAGGTGTAATACAGTGACAGTGACATACCAGTGTATAGAAATGTATAACAGGATTAATACAGTGACAGTGACGTAACAGTGTATTAAAATGTATAATAGGTGTAATACAGTGATAGTGACGTACCAGTGTATATACATCTACAAATAGGTGTAATACAGTGATAGTGACGTACCAGTGTATATACATGTATAATAGGTGTAATACAGTGACAGTGACGTACCAGTGTATATACATGTATAATAGGTGTAATACAGTGACGTACCAGTGTATATACATGCATAATAGGTGTAATAAAGTGACAGTGATGTACCAGTGTATATAAATGTATAATAGGTGTAATACAGTGACATACCAGTGTATATAAATGTATAATAGGTGTAATACAGTGACGTACCAGTGTATATAAATGTATAATAGGTGTAATACAGTGACGTACCAGTGTATATACACATGTATAATAGGTGTAATACAGTGACATACCAGTGTATATAAATGTATAATAGGTGTAATACAGGGACATACCAGTGTATATAAATGTACAACAGGTGTAATACAGTGACGTACCAGTGTACGTAAATGTATAATAGGTGTAATACAGTGACGTACCAGTGTATATAAATGCATTATAGGTGTAATACAGTGACGTACCAGTGTATATAAATGCATAATAGGTGTAATACAGTGACAGTGACGTACCAGTGTATATAAATGTACAACAGGTGTAATACAGTGATGAACCAGTGTATATAAATGTACAACAGGTGTAATACAGTGATAGTGACGTACCAGTGTATATAAATGTACATTAGGTGGAATACAGTGACGTACCAGTGTATATAAATGTATAATAGGTGTAATACAGTGACAGTGACGTACCAGTGTATAAAAATGTACAATAGGTGTAATACAGTGACAGTGACGTACCAGTGTATATACATGTACAATAGGTGTAATACAGTGACGTACCAGTGTATATACATGTATAATAGGTGTAATACAGTGACATACCAGTGTATATAACTGTATAATAGGTGTAATACAGTGACGTACCAGTGTATATAAATGTATAATAGGTGTAATACAGGGACATACCAGTGTATATAAATGTACAACAGGTGTAATACAGTGACGTACCAGTGTATATAAATGTATAACAGGTGTAATACAGTGACAGTGACGTACCAGTGTATATAAATGTACAAGAAGTGTAATACAGTGACGTACCAGTGTATATAACTGTATAACAGGTGTAATACAGTGACAGTGACGTACCAGTGTATATACATGTACAAGAAGTGTAATACAGTGACGTACCAGTGTATATAACTGTATAATTGCTGTAATGGAGTGACAGTGACGTACCAGTGTGTATAAATGTATAATAGGTGTAATACAGTGACATACCAGTGTATATACATGTACAATAGGTATAATACAGTGACAGTGACGTACCAGTGTATATAACTGTATAATAGGTGTAATACAGTGACGTACCAGTGTATATAAATGCATTATAGGTGTAATACAGTGATGTACCAGTGCATATAAATGCTTTATAGGTGTAATACAGTGACGTACCAGTGTATATAAATGTATAATAGGTGTAATACAGTGACGTACCAGTGTATATACACATGTATAACAAGAGATATGGTAAGAACTTACCTTTGTTATCTCTGTTTCTACGAAGTCCATAGGGTCCACAGGGTTGACCTTGGGGTATAGGTTGGGAACCAAATCCGGGCACCACGCAGTTAAAGCTTTTAGCTCCCAGGATGCACTTGGGTCCACTCTCCCTATAACCCCACCCCCAAGCCAGAGGCACCTCAGTTTGTAAGTAGCCAAAGGCAGGAGGAGGAGAGAAAAAGAGAGAGAAAACTGGAACACTCGATAACCATACTCACAGAAATGGGAGACGGAAAACCGGTGACCAGCCACACAGCCCATTCGAAGCCAGGTGCGTCAGGGCGGGCGCCCTGTGGACCCTATGGACTTCGTAGAAACAGAGATAACAAAGGTAAGTTCTTACCATATCTCTTGTTTTCTACTTCAGGGTCCATAGGGGGTCCACAGGGTTGACCTTGGGGATGTCCCAAAGCAGTTCAACCAAGGGAGGGGACGCTCCTGTGCTGAGAGGAGAATCCGCCGCCAAAAAGGAAGCATCCGGAGAGGCAAAGGAAACCAATGCCTAGAACCTTAAAAAGGTGTGGACAGAAGACCACGTGGCCATCTAGCAAGGCAAAACAGCCAAGGCGCCACAGCGAGCCACCCACGAGGGTTACATGGCCCGAGAAAAAACAAGCATCAATAACAGAAAGGCCTACCCATGGGTAGGCCCCTGAAGAAGACATACGAGGCCGTCCAGCCAACATTTGGCCATAGGCCGGCCATCCTTTCCTGTTAAAACCAGAAATTTCAGACCACCAATAAGGAGTCCGATTTCCGTCAGGAACCTGAACGGATCACATAAATCCACAGAGGCCGGACCACAGTCAATGAGGTCACACCAGCCGAGAGGACTGGGGACTGAATGGCCTCACCATAAGTTCCAGAATAATATGGAACCTAAAAATCACTAAGAAGAAACACAGGGTGAGAGCAACTCAGACCCTGACAAGATGCCCTCCAGAAGAGGGAGCCACATGAGAACGCTCCCAATTCCGACACTCACCTGGGTGATATAAACTCCCTGAGAGAAAGAGAGAAAGCCAAAGCAATAGACCATGTAATGGCTATCACAACCAGCGGTTCCATTAACTTTCCCCGGAGTTAACGAAGAACCACTACTAACTCCCAAGGAGTCCCTAGGGAAGACAAATGGAGGCATAATCCAGAAAACACTCCAAAGGATGAACTGGATATCAGAGCGGAGCAATTCCATATCTTAATCATACTGACAGTGTAGAGATCCGCACTGTCAGGAAGGCCAGGCCGAGGGTGAAACCCAAGCCAGCCGGAAGGAATGCCAGAATATCTGGAAATCCTGGACCCCAGAGGATCATATCGACAGGTATAATACCATAAGAATTATGGCTGCCACAGTTTGTGGTAGGTCCCAGCAAAAGCTGATCCATGTGCTCTAATCATTCCAACGATGACAAAGCCAGGGAAGCCGTAAGACCACTGTAGGGACGCAGTCAAAGACAAACTACCCAGGTCCAAGGCAAACCCCAGGACCCTGAGACAACAGGTCCGGGCAGTGAAGCATCAGGAATGGAGTATCGATGGAGAGACTCCGAAAAACCAAGTACCCCTGACATCTGGGGCAATCAGGAGCCACTAGCAGGAAAGCATCTCCGTCTCGATTGAAACACTTCCCTCGAGGAAGAATGGAGACCGGAGAACACAGGTACGCAAATTGGAAGAACCACTTCACCGACAAAGAGTCACTGAAGGTGGCTTCAGAATCCCCAGAGCTGGACTGTAACACCATAGTGTGATAGAGTCAGAAGGCCATGAGGGTCACCTCAGGAGGACCCCCCCCCCCCCCTGCTCACCAGGAGATGAAACCTCTCTTGGGGAAGAGACTAGTCCCCTGGATGCACGTCGTGATGGCTGAGGACTCCCGCTTCCCAATGGAGAGCACCTGAAATGAACACTGTCTAGATGGTCGGGAGGAGACCCTCAGACAATGTCCGAATGTATGACATACCTGACATTGCCACCCAACGAACAGTATTGCTAAAAAAAAAAGCCACTGTTCTGACGCTGTCGGACTGAACTTTTTCAGGTTCACCGGGAAACAAGTGCTATGCCAGAGTGAAGGCCCAAGACAGGCTAAAGTTCCAACAAGTTAATTGACAGGGTGGAATCGACAGACATCCAACTGCACTGAAATGGATGCGAACCAGACACTGTCCTTAGCAAAGAATACCCTGGACGAGATGGCCATAGTCACCCGAAAAGGGACCGACTTGCCTCCGGGGAGAGCATCATCGTTTGAACAGTGATCAGACAGAAAAAACTTGTTCCATCTGGAGATAAGCCAATTATGGAAAGGCCTGGAATGGAACTAAGCCCATTCCACCCTTCCAAAGGCAGACACTGAATAGTGGACCATGCATCCCAGAGTGTAAAGACATATGTCGACTGCGCAGACATCCATGTACTCCTAATGGAAGAGTGGAGATGCCGTCTTACGCCAGAAGAATTCTCAGATTCTGAGAATCCAGCAGGTCTCCTAGATACCCAGAAAGGGATGCAGGGAGGACTTTTTCCCCATTGATTAAACGTCTGCACCCTGAAGAAGCCACAGTCAACCTGACCCGGCTGTAAAGTACCCCGGTGATCCTGCTAAGAGCAGGAGGCCATCCAGGTACAGGAGCATTGGGATATACTGAACAGAAGAACTGTCAGAAAATCCAAAACGCTGGTAAACCCCTGTGGGGCTGAGAGCAGTCTCAACAGGCAGAGCCCGAAAAATCGTAAGCGCTGTGATACAGCAAACCTCAGTCCATGCTGAGGTAAGTTCTCTGTAAGTACCCGTAGGCACGCGTCCTGTATATCCAGTGATACCATAAAGTCCCCAGGTTCCAAACATAGTATGATGGAGCATAGGGATTGCCTCCTGAGCCCAGGTAGCTTTAGGAACTGGTTCAGGGAAATGAGACAGAGAATAGGCCAAAGAGGACCATTCAGCCACCGCACCAGAAAGAAAGCAGAACAACCAGTCCCTCGCTGAGAAAGTGGGGATGGCCCAATTAGCTCCGTTTACCGCAACAACTGTATAGCTTTCTGGATTTGTAAGGCCCTGTTCCGAATAAGGGTCTGAGTACCATCACATGGAAATAGGCCGCCTGAGCAAAGAGAGTGCGTACCCCCCTACCCACGTAGCTGCGGCAACTAGACACTAGTACTGGGCAAACTGAGAAAATCGCCATCTCCCAGTGGTAGGCCTGTCTCGTCAGGCTGACGATATATCTGTAGGTTCAGAAGCAGGATCGGCTGGCAGTCCAGGCCTGCTCGGAACTGGATATGTCGGCCCTTGTAAAGGTCGACAGTCTATGAAGAAACAGACCTTAGGCTGACCCAGAGGACAAAAAGACTTAATAGTCTGAGGCCCTATAGTGAGCATAGCTGAAGGCGGGAAATTTGTACTGCCACTGTCAAGGTCAGGACCCAACAAGATATACCCTATAGATGGTATCTGCACCTCTGCATTCCCAGAGCGCAGCCATAGGGTATTACGGAGGATACCGTCGCAGCCGGAACTCTGAAAGTTAGGAGCTGGTATCCAATATAGGCATGCCCACCTATGACAACTGCATATATTACGTGAGCGACCAAATACATTTGAACCCCAGACGTGTTGGAGGGGAAAAAACATTACAAATGCATCAGCTCAGTATGCAATAGTATTAACCAACCATGCTATAGCCATGGTAGGATGGGTAACAACCCCTGAAAGCGAGTATACTGAATTCAGGCAGAGTTACCACCTACGGATCAGAAGAATCCGACCACGCAGGAATGGGAGGCGTAGTAACGTCTGTAATCAGACGAGTAACAAGCCCATCCACCCCAGGAGGGGCTCATGATGACCCTCAGGGAATTTGGGACAGGAGACCAAACACTGTTGTAATACCTCATATCTGGCAACAGCCAGAGTCCCGCCATGCGATCCACCCGCAAGTCAGCAACAGGGAACCAGAAGGCACGCCATACTGAGGGTGTATGATACAGGTGCAGGTCAACATTCACTCTAACCAGAATGGACCTGCCACCAGCCCAAAGCAGGGATAATAATACTTGAGATAGGCTTCCCCCCGTGTAAGAGGGAAAGAGCCCAAAACAGTACCCAGTTCACGGTAGAGCCAAGTGGGAAGTAACCACAGGGCGTCAACCACGCCAATTTGCGTTTCATAGAAAAACGACATCCACCCAGTGTGGCTGTTGTGGCAATCCCTGCAAGGGGCATGACAGACTATTGTGGCACCAGGGGGAATTCATATACTCGAAAAACCCCTGTAGGGAGCGGTAGTCTGTGTCACAGGGGAAGAGTGCAAGAAACTGCGAGATACCCTGAGATGAAAAAGGGGCAGTATGGTAAAGTAACCCCAAGTGAGGTACAACAATGGGGCCCGCCCGGCGATCCGCAATTAAGAGGATCCCGAGAAAACAAACCGCCCAAGGGGGTCGTGAAAGGGGCCGGCACCCGATGACGCCACATACAGAACCCTTGAGGAGTTAAATCCTCCGCACTAACACCTGCAGCACATGGCTTGCAGGATAGTAAAAATGGGTGCAGTATAACATTCTATCTCCTGGTCAGACATATCTGACCAAGCCTTGTGATCAAGCAGCGCTATACTGGTCCTGACTGATACTAAAAATTAGCTGCAGGGACCCATTTTCAGCGTATGCAACACACAGTTCCACTCAAAATATGGCAATGTGCAGCACGCAACAGTATGTGACAAACCTCACAAATATTAACAAGTATATAAATGTGAGTCTCAGAACCACCCCAAGTACAGCTGTATTAGGGCAGATAAGGAAAGGGATAGATATACACTGACAGGTGAGAGAATACAGACAGTCAGCACTAGCATAAGTCACATACAATGCAGATATACACATATATACATAAACATGTCATATAATATACTGCACTATTACACTGCATGCAACTTACCCAGATTCAGTGTCTGGGAAGGCTACAGCGCTGTGTACACTGACCTGATGGTGAGGTACGCAGGGGGACTGGGCTCACTGCCATCTCCGGAGATCTTTGCTGCACCACAGAGAAAATGGCCGCTGGAGACCTCAGAAGAAGCGTGGCCCGCGGAGGAAGCAGCTCAGCGACGCCAGACTATGGGTACTGAAAGGCGCGCTGAGCTGAGGGGAGGAGCCGCTGTAACAGGGAAGGCTGTCTCCCCTGGCCGGCTATTAACCCCCGGGACGCCGGCTCCCTGCACCGAACACCAAGTCCCTGGTGGTCTAGTGGACACACGGGGTATGGGGGGCCCGCCACCACTGCCGGCGCCTCCGGTCTGTCCTTAGAGACCGGAGGCACAGGACTGCATTTCAAATGCGCGGATCACCGCAAGCGGTGATCCGCGACCTTACCTGCTCCCCGTGGATCCGGCAGCAGTCCTGGGCGCCCGCAGAGTCCGGCTAGTACAGACTCTGGGGTCCCGCTGAGATCCCCAGATCTGTACTGGCGTCTCAGCGCCAGCGGGGTGACGGAGCGGCAGCTTAGACGTCCTATGGACAGTCTGACGCTGCCGCTCTGAAGAATCCAAAGGAAAAATAAAAAACTCTGTCCTTTAAAAAAAATAAAGCTTAGGGGCTGCTAATCAGCTCCCCACTGCACTAAACGGTGACCAGATTCCGGCCGGGCACCAACTTAAACTGAGGTGCCTCTAGCTTGGGGGTGGGGTTATAGGGAGAGTGGACCCAAGTGCATCCTGGGAGCTAAAAGCTTTAACTGCGTGGTGCCCGGATTTGGTTCCCAACCTATACCCCAAGGTCAACCCTGTGGACCCCCTATGGACCCTGAAGTAGAAAATAGGTGTAATACAGTGACGTAGCAGTGTGTATAAATGTATAATACAGGGACATACCAGTGTACATAAATGTACAACAGGTGTAATACAGTGACGTACCAGTGTATATAAATGTATAATAGGTGTAATACAGTGAAGTACCAGTGTATATAACTGTATAATAGGTGTAAAACAGTGACGTACCAGTGTATATAAATGTACAATAGGTGTAATACAGTGATAGTGACGTACCAGTGTATATGCACATGTAAAATAGGTGTAATACAGTGACATACTAGTGTATAAAAAACAAGAGATATGGTAAGAACTTACCTTTGTTATCTCTGTTTCTACGAAGTCCATAGGGTCCACAGGGTTGACCTTGGGGTTATAGCTGGAACAGGATCCATGGGCACCACACAGTTAAGCTTTTAGCTCCCAGGATGCACTTGGGTCCTCCTCTATACCCCGCCCCCGAGCCACAGGCACCTCAGTTGGTAAGCAGCCTAGGCCGGAGGAGAATATGGAACAGAGAGAAGGAAGACTGGAACACACAAGAAACCATACTCACAGCAATAGGAGACGGAAAACCGGTGACCAGCCACACAGCCCATTTGAAGCCAGGTGCGTCAGGGCGGGCGCCCTGTGGACCCTATGGACTTCGTAGAAACAGAGATAACAAAGGTAAGTTCTTACCATATCTCTTGTTTTCTACTTCAGGGTCCATAGGGGGTCCACAGGGTTGACCTTGGGGATGTCCCAAAGCAGTACAACTAAGGGCGGGGACGCTCCTGTGCTGAAAGGAGTACCCGGCGCCCAAAGGATGCATCCTGAGAGGCAAAGGTGTCAAACGCATAGAACCTCAAAAACGTTTGAATTGAAGACCAAGTGGCCGCCCTACACAGCTGAACAGCAGAAGCGCCACGTCTAGCAGCCCAAGAGGGACCCACAGAACGAGTGGAATGAGCCTTAACAGAGGCTGGCACAGGTAAGCCCTCCTGTGCATAAGCCTCACAAATAACGGAACGAAGCCAACGGGCTAACGTTTGTTTGTTGGCAGGTCAACCCCTCTTGTGAAAACCAAAGAGGATAAACAAGGAATCAGACTTCCTAACCGAAGCCGTCCGGTCTACATAAATTCTAAGCGCCCGGACCACATCTAAGGAAGTCTCACCAGCTGAAAGATCAGGGGACTGAAAAGCTGGCACAACAAGTTCCTGATTAATATGGAACTTCGAGACCACTTTGGGCAAAAACTCAGGACGAGTGCGGAGCACCGCTCTGTCCTGGTGAAAAATCAGGAAAGGAGGGCGACAGGAAAGCGCCCCCACTTCAGACACCCTCCTGGCCGAAGCAATTGCCAGGAGAAAAACCGTCTTAAATGTCAGCCACTTGAGCTCCACCGCCTCAAGAGGCTCAAACGGAGGACCCTGCAGGACCCGTAGCACCACCGCCAAGTCCCAAGGAGCCACAGGAGGCACAAAGGGAGGCTGGATCCTGAGAACACCTTGGAAAAAGGTGTGAACGTCTGGTAGTATTGCAATCCGCCGTTGAAACCACACGGACAAGGCGGACACATGAACCTTCAGAGATGCAAGGCGTAAGCCGAGATCCAATCCTGACTGAAGAAATTCCAAGATCCTAGAAACTCGGAACACCTGAGGATCATAAAGTCTGGACTCACACCACTGAAAGTAAGTGTGCCACACTCTGTGATAAATCCGTGCTGAAGCAGGCTTGCGTGCCCTGAGCATCGTACCAATAACCGAACTGGAGAAGCCCCGAGACCTCAAGACGGCTGTCTCAAGAGCCACGCCGTCAAAGACAGCCGACCCAGATCCGGGTAAAGGCAGGGCCCCTGAGACAACAGGTCCCGACGTTGAGGAAGAAGGTACGGAGCGTCGATGGAGAGGCTCCTCAGATCGGAGTACCAAGGACGTCTGGGCCACGCCGGAGCTACCAGCACGAGCATGCCGCCGTCCTGCTTGAATTTCCGCAGAACCCGAGGAAGCAGGGATATCGGAGGAAACAGATACGCCAGGTGAAACGTCCATGTCACCGACAGCGCGTCCACCAGACTTGCACCTGCGTCTCTTGTCCTTGACCCGTAAACGGGCAACTTGTGATTGTGACGGGAGGCCATCAAGTCCAGCTCCGGCAGTCCCCACCTGTCCACGAGTAGCTGAAACACCTCTGGGTGAAGCGACCATTCCCCGGGATGCACGTCGTGACGGCTGAGGAAGTCCGCCTCCCAATTGAGGACTCCGGGGATGAAGACCGCCGAGATCGCTGGAATGTGACCCTCCGCCCAAGACAGGATACGAGACACCTCCGACATCGCTGCCTGACTGCGAGTTCCGCCTTGGTGATTGATATACGCCACCGTGGTGGCGTTGTCGGACTGCACCTGTACCGCCCTTCCGTGAAGAGCGGGGCCGGACGACTGCAGGGCCTTGTATACTGCCCGCAGTTCCAGGATGTTGATGGGGAGAAGTGCTTCTTCCGCTGACCAACGACCCTGAAGCGACAAAGAGCCGGTCACTGCCCCCCAACCCCGGAGACTGGCATCCGTCGTGAGCAGGACCCAGTCCGGGATCCAAAATGGGCGCCCCTCGACCAGATGAGCTGTCTGAAGCCACCAAGCCAAAGATAGCTGAACGTCCGGAGACAACACCAGCACCTGAGAGCGGATCCGGTGAGGTAACCCGTTCCATTCTGATAGAATCAGCCCCTGCAGGGGCCGGGAATGGAACTGGGCAAATTCCACCATGTCGAATGTCGACACCATGGACCCCAGAACTCTCATAGCCGAATGGACCGACAGGCGGCAACGGCTCAGGCAACTGCGTATCCGCAGCTGTAGTGAGGCGACCTTCTCCGGAGTCAGGAAGATCCTTTGCTGACGCGAATCCAGCAGGGCTCCCAAATGAACCATCCGCTGTGATGGAATCAGAGAGGACTTTTTCCAATTTATCAACCACCCGTGTGCTTGCAGGCAAGCGATTGTCAGGTGGAGATGTTGAAGCAGTACCTCCGGGGAGCTCGCCAGCAACAGGAGGTCGTCCAGGTACGGCAGTAGCCGTACATTCTGGTTCCGAAGATGTGCGGCCATGACCGCCATAATCTTCGTGAACACCCTCGGTGCCGTGGAGAGACCAAAGGGTAGCGTCCGGAACTGATAGTGGTGTTGAAGGATAGCGAACCTCAGATACCGCTGGTGTGAAGATGCTATCGGAACATGGAGGTAGGCGTCCTGGATGTCCAGGGACACCATGTAATCCCCCGGTTCCATCGCCAGAATGATGGAACGTAACGTTTCCATCCTGAACTTGGGAACTCTGAGGAATTTGTTCAGAGACTTCAAGTTGAGGATAGGGCGATGAGAACCATTGGGTTTCTGCACCAGAAACAGAGACGAATAATACCCCGTCCCTCGTTGTGATAGAGGAACGGGAACAATGACCCCTGCTTTCAGCAAGGACTCTATAGCCTCCTGAACCTGTAACGCCTTGGTCTTGTTCTGAGAAGGACTTGTGCAGAAAAACTGGTGGGGTGGTCTGTGCCGAAAAGACAGGACGTACCCCTGGGAGACCACTTCTCGAACCCAGGCATCCGTGGTGGTATTGTGCCAGCACTGGGCAAATAGAAGAAGTCGGCCTCCCACTCTGAGGTCCCCCAGAGGGAGGCCCGTCCCATCAGGCCGCAGGTTTATCTTCCTGCTTGGAAGAAGGGCGCCGAGCACTCCAGGCTTGCTTCTTGGGTTTAGAGGCCGTCTTACTCGCAGACTGTCTCGGGAAGGACTGACCTTTCGCCTTACCCTGAACCCGAAAGGAACGAAAAGCCGAACTCCGAACCTTAGCAGGCAGTGCCGCCGAAGGGAGGAAGGCCGACTTGGATTTAGCCAGGGTGTCCACTATTTTGTCCAAGTCCGGACCAAATAGTAATTCCCCATTGAAAGGTAAGGCCTCCAGACCTTTCTTTGAATCAGAGTCTGCTCTCCAGGACCGCAACCATAAGGATCGGCGGGCAGACACCGCTGCAGCCGATACCCGCGAGGTCAGCAGACTAGCATCTAAAGAAGCTTCTCCAATGTAAGAAGCGGCGTCCCTCATTTGTCCCAACAACGCCCGCTGGACATCCGGAGCGTCGTCCGGGAAGGTATCTTCCAATGCATTGGCCCACCCCTCAATGGCCTTGGCCACCCAGGAAATGGCCATGGACGGTCGGGCCACCGCCCCGGAGAGGGAGTAAATAGACTTTAAGCAAGTCTCAACTTTCCTGTCCGTGGGATCCTTCAGCGAGGATATCGACGGTAATGGTAAGGTGGCGCCCCGAGTTAAACGGGTGACATGGGAATCCACCGCCGGTGGAGTTTCCCATTTTTTACAATGTGCCTCAGGGAAGGGGTAATTAGAAGCCAACCGCTTCTGAGGAAGGAATCTCTTACTGGGCGCCTGCCAAGCTACCGCCATATGATCCGTCAACTGATCCGACAGGGGAAACACCGCAGAAGCCACCTTAGTTTTTTTGAAACTAGGAAACTTCGACCTAGGAACCGGTGCCTCATCCTCTATAAGAAGAATAGCTCGCACCGCCCTAACTAGTGCTCGCACATTAATGGACGACTTGGTATCCATTTCCTGGACCGAGGCGTCCGAGTCCGTGTCATCAGGGACCTCCCCATCATCTGAGGAACCCTCTGAGTCCGATACCTGAGCAGCCCGTGTCATGAGTGGGCGTTTAGAAATCCTAGAAGGCATGTCAGTCTGCAACATTGACTGAAAAGCCGAGGAAGCGGCCGCCAAATTTTGCACGGAGTTGGAGAGCACATCCACCCATGGTGGAGGCGTCGCCATAGGGGCCTGAAAAGGTACCACAGGCTGCTGCGGCACAGGGGAAGCCTGTATATACATAGGCAACCCCGCATAGGGACCAACTGATTGAGACCCAGGAGGACTCCGCAATAACTGCGGGACACCCGGGGAATGGGGGATGGTCGGCTGGGGCACCGCCCTAGTAGGGAGAGCAGTCGGGACCGACAGACGGTCCGCAATAGACACCAGCACTTGAGAAAACATCGCCCACGGTGGTTCCTGCGCCAGAGAAGGTCTGGATGGACCAGGAGCCACCTGGCATCGACTACACAGGCCATCCTGTGACAAATCCTCCCTATCTACTCCTGCAGAACAGCGTCCGCAGGAGGCCAACACCGGAGCCACTGAGCGCTCAACCTCCTCGTCTGACATGACAGAATATATTATATATCTGGCACCAGGGTAGAAGTAAAACGCACTCACCGGTGTGCTGAACAACAGCCCACAATATGGCACTGAGTAGCACACAACTGTATGTGACGGACCTCACAAATACGTGATCTATATAAGTGAGGTCAGTAGAAACGCCCCTCCCCCACACACCTGCAGGGCTTGTAGGAGAAGTAAAGGGATAGGTATAAGCTGACAGTAAGCGGAAAATAAGCACAGACGGCAGCACTAGCAATAGTCACATACCATGCAGGAAGATATACTCACTGCACCTTTACACTACTATCAACCTGCCCAGATTCAGTGTCTGGGAGGGCTATAGTGCTGTGTACGCTGTCCTTAATCAGGGGAGAGGTACACAGGGGGACCGGTCCGCGTGCTCCCTGAGATCTGCGCTGCCACTGGGAAAATGGCCGCTGGAGACCTCAGAGGAGGAGTGGCCGAGGAATCTGCAGCTCAGCGACGCCAGACTACGTGCTGAAAGGCGCGCTGAGCTGAGGGGAGGAGCCGCTGACAGGGAAGGCTTCCTCCCCTGGCTGGCCATAACCCCAGGGATGCTGGCTTCCCGCTTGCCGGTTATCCCTGGTGGTCTAGTGGTCCCACAGGTTATGGGGGGGCCCGCCGCCACTGCCAGCAGCCTCCGGTCTGTCCCCCGGACCGGAGGCTAAAGGACTGCATTTAAGGCATTCCGCGCGCCGCCGCTAGCCAGCGACGCGCGGCTTACCTGAATCCCCGGCGACTCCGGCAGCAGTCCTGGGAGGTAGACAGAGTCCGGCTAGTACGGACTCTGCCCTCCCGCCGCGATCCCCAGATCAGTACTGGCGTCGCGGCGCCAGTCGGGGATCAGAGCGGCAGCGTGGGCGTCTGTACAGACAGCCCTTCGCTGCCGTCTGTAGTAAAAAGATTAAAAATAAATAAAATTTAACTTAAAATAAAAAGCTTCTGGGGGCTGCTCCTGCAGCCCCCCTGCGCGGTGACCGACTCCGGCCGGGCACCAGCTTACACTGAGGTGCCTGTGGCTCGGGGGCGGGGTATAGAGGAGGACCCAAGTGCATCCTGGGAGCTAAAAGCTTAACTGTGTGGTGCCCATGGATCCTGTTCCAGCTATAACCCCAAGGTCAACCCTGTGGACCCCCTATGGACCCTGAAGTAGAAATGTATAATAGGTTTAATACAGGGACATACCAGTGTACATAAATGTATAATAGGTGTAATACAGTGACGTACCAGTGTATATAAATGCATTATAGGTGTAATACAGTGACGTACCAGTGTATATAAATGTATAATAGGTGTAATACAGTGACGTACCAGTGTATATAAATGCATTATAGGTGTAATACAGTGACGTACCAGTGTATATAAATGTATAATAGGTGTAATACAGTGACGTACCAGTGTATATAATATGAGATATGGTAAGAACTTACCCTTGTTATCTCTATTTCTACGAAGTCCATAGGGTTCCACAGGATACCTTGGGGTATAGGTGTGACGTCAGTCGCAGGGCACCAAAGAGTTAAGCTTTCAGCCTCCCAGGATGCACTAGGTCCCCCTCCTATACCCCGCCCCCGGGCCCAGGCACCTCAGTTAGTTACCAAGCCATAGGCCGGAGGAGGAGAAGGAAGAGAGAGAACAAAGATCTGGACACATACAAGAATCACATTCTCACCAGAGGGAGACGGAAAACCGGTGACCAGAGCAAAGCCCATCTGCAGCACAGGTGCGACAGGGCGGGAGTCCTGTGGAACCCTATGGACTTCGTAGAAATAGAGATAACAAGGGTAAGTTCTTACCATATCTCATATTTTCTACTTCAGGGTCCATAGGGTATCCACAGGATACCTTGGGGATGTCCCAAAGCAGTATCCTTTAAGGGTGGGGACGCTCCTGTGCAGAAAGGAGAATCCGCCGCCCGAAGGAAGCATCCTGAGAGGCGAAGGTGTCAAACCTGTAATACCTCACGAAGGTATGGACAGAGGACCACGTAGCAGATCTGAACTGCCGAGGCACCACGTCGAGCTGCCCACGAAGGACCCACAGACCTAGTGGAATGAGCCTTCAGAGAAGGAGGGACCGGTAGGCCTTCATGAAGATAAGCTTCAGAAATAGCCATACGGATCCAGGCTGCCAAAGTTTGCTTTGAAGCAGGCCAACCCTTTTTATGGAAGCCATAGAGGACAAAAAGCGTCCGACTTCCTAAACGAAGAAGTGCGGTCAACATAAGTCCTTAAGGCCCGCACAACATCCAAAGAGGCCTCACCCACGGAAAGACCTGGTGAGTTAAAGGCCGGAACAACTATTTCCTCGTTAACATGAAACTGGGAAACAACTTTGGGAAGAAACTCGGGCCGAGTGCGGAGCACTGCCCTGTTCCCATGAAAAACCAAGAAAGGGGGTCTACAAGAAAGAGCCCCTAACTCAGAAACACGTCTGGCCGAAGCAATGGCCAGAAGGAAAACAGTCTTAGCTGTTAGCCATTTAAGATCCACTGAGCCCAGTGGTTCAAACGGCGGGCCTTGGAGAGCCCTCAGGACCACAGCCAAATCCCAAGGCGCCACAGGTGGAACAAAGGGCGGTTGAATGCGGAGAACACCCTGCATAAAGGTGCGCACACCCGGGATTGTAGCAATCCTACGGTGAAACCAGACAGATAGGGCCGAAACCTGTACCTTCAAAGAAGCAAGGCGAAGCCCATGATCTAGTCCCGCTTGCAGGAAGGCGAGAATCCGAGACAGACGAAACTCCCGCGGTGCATAACCTCTCGGTCGACACCACTGGAAGAACGTATGCCACACGCGATGGTATATCCTCGCGGAAGACGGTTTCCGAGCTCGTAACATGGTACGCACCACAGAGCTGGAAAACCCCCGGGACCTCAGCATGGCCGTCTCAACAGCCACGCCGTCAAAGACAGCCGAGTCAGGTCCGGGTGAAGGCAAGGACCCTGAGACAGAAGGTCCGGTCGTAGCGGCAACCGCAGAGGACTGTCCACGGACAGACCCTGAAGGTCTGAGAACCAGTGCCTTCTGGGCCACGCGGGAGCTATCAACAGGAGCGTCCCTCCTTCCTGTTTGAATTTCCGGATTACCCGTGGAAGAAGGGAGACCGGAGGGAACAGGTATGCGAACCGGAACGTCCACCGGACGGACAGAGCATCCACCAGAGACGCCCCTTCGTCTCTTGTGCGAGACCCGTACACCGGCAACTTGTTGTTGTGCCGGGACGCCATGAGGTCGATTTCTGGAAGACCCCACCTGTACACCAGTAGTTGAAAAACGTCCGGGTGCAGGGACCATTCCCCCGGATGAACGTCCTGGCGACTTAGAAAGTCCGCCTCCCAATTTAGCACTCCCGGGATGAAGACCGCTGATATGGCCGGAAGATTGCGCTCCGCCCAAACCAGGATCCGAGAGACCTCTACGAGAGCCGTCCGACTGCGAGTTCCTCCTTGCCTGTTTATGTAGGCCACGGTGGTAGCGTTGTCCGACTGGACCTGCACCGGGTGACCCTGGAGAAACCGCTGTGCCTGCTGGAGAGCATTGAAGACCGCACGGAGTTCCAAGATATTTATTGGAAGCTCTGCTTCTGTCGGCGACCACCTGCCCTGGAACAAGTGTGGACCCGTAACTGCTCCCCAGCCCCGAAGACTGGCGTCCGTTGTCAACAGGACCCAATTTGGAACCCAGAACGGACGTCCCTTGTTGAGGTGGGTCGTCTGTAACCACCACGCAAGGGACAGGCGAACCTCCTGGGTGAGCACAATAGTCTGGGACTTCAGAGACTGAGGCAGCCCGTTCCACTTGGACAGGATCAGGTGCTGCAGAGGTCTGGAGTGAAACTGGGCGTATTCCACCATGTCGAACACCGACACCATGGAGCCCAGTAACCTCATCGCCGAGTGTAAGGACACCCGGCGGCTGTGCAGACAACTGCGCACCCTTGACTGTAAAGCAGAGATCTTGTCCTCCGTCACGAAGATCCTTTGCTGTCCCGAGTCCAATAAGGCTCCAAGATGCAGAATCCTCCGAGACGGGATTAGAGTGGACTTCTGCCAGTTGATTAGCCAGCCGTGCCGTTGCAGCAGTGCAATGGTCAGGTCCAAGTGGTGTAACAGGAGCTCTGGAGATCCTGCCACCAATAACAGGTCGTCCAAGTACGGCAACATGCGGACTCCTTGCAGCCGCAGAGAAGCCGCCATGACCGCCATCACCTTGGTGAAAACACGTGGTGCTGTCGCCAGGCCAAAAGGTAACGCCCGAAACTGGAAGTGGTCGCTGCGGATTGCAAACCGAAGGAACTCTTGATGGCGCAAAAGAATAGGGACATGCAGGTAAGCGTCCTGTATGTCCAATGACACCATGTAGTCCCCAGGTTCCAGCGCCAGAATGATGGACCGTAGGGTCTCCATCCGAAACTTCGGGACCTGCAAAGACTTGTTGAGTGCTTTGAGGTTGAGAATCGGACGATATGACCCATTGGGTTTCTGTACCAAAAATAGATTTGAATAGAAACCCTGGCCCCTCTGGGAGAATGGAACAGGCACTATAACTCCAGCCTGGAGCATAGTGTGCAATACCTTCCGCAGCTCCGTAGCCTTGTTCCGGTCTGATGGTAGACCCGTGGTGAAGAATCGAGCCGGGGGTCTGTGCCGGAAGGAGAGGGCGTACCCGTGGGAGACCACCTCCAGAACCCAAGTGTCTGTCGTAGTGAACGACCAACACCGGGAGAACTGCAGCAGGAGGCCTCCCACCCTGGGATCCCCCAAGGGGAGACCCGGACCGTCAGGCCGCAGGCTTGCCATCTGGCTTGGGGGCCGGACGTCTGGTACTCCATGCCTGTTTCCGGGGCTTGACCGATTTCTTAGGGCCAGCCTGTCGAGGAAACGACTGTGGTTTGGGCCTGCCCTGGGCCCTAGATGACCGAAAGGACGATGGTCCAGAACCAGAAGGAGCAGCGGCTGACGGGAGACAAGCAGATTTGGCTGCCGCCAGCGTGGCCACAATCTTATCCAGATCCGGACCGAAGAGAACTTCTCCGGTAAACGGTAACGCTTCCAGACCTTTCTTGGAATCTGCGTCCGCCTTCCAGGATCGCAGCCACAAGGTGCGACGAGCAGCTACCGCTGCTGAAGAAATTCTAGACACCAGAGTACTAATGTCTAGAGCCGCCTCGTTGATGTAGGTGGCCGAATCACGGAGATTGCCAATCAACTCCGCCTGTTCGGCCGGACAGTCGGATTCAAAAGAAGCCTCTAAAGAATCCGCCCAGCGCTCCATCGCTCTGGCAACCCAGCAAATGGCCATAGCCGGCCGTGCTGCCCCCCCTGCAAGGGAATAAGCGGACTTCAGGCAGATTTCTACCTTGCGGTCCGTAGCATCCTTAAGGGAGGACATGGATGGCATCGGCAATGTGGCACTACGGACAAGACGGGTCACGTGAGAATCCACCTGTGGAGGGGATTCCCACTTAGCAAAATAATTATCCGCGAACGGATAAGCCACCGCCAGGCGTCTCTGCGGCTGGTATCTTTTGCCAGGTTGTTTCCACGCCTCCTCTAAATGGTCCACCAACTGACCCGAAAGAGGAAAGACTGTGGCATCGCCCTTCACATCTTTGAAAAAGGCATACTTAGATTTAGCCGCTGGGGGAACTTCGTCCTCAATCACCAAGGCTGTGCGGACCGCCCGAATAAGTCCAGGAATATATACTTTGGACTTAGCATCAGCGTCCTTAGTATGGAGAGGTTCCTGATCGTAAGGATCCAGAATCTCCCCATCATCAGACGTCCCTTCGTCATCCTCATAAGGAGCGGACAGAGACGCCACCGGCCTTTTATGAGGCCGCATCACAGACTCCCCTTGCAACACATCCGACAAGTGCTGTACAGAACTCGTCAGGGAGTTAACCAACGCTGGCTCCTGAGAACCCGGGAGCGGGGAAATAGGGAGACTGTGGGGTACCACCAATTGTCGTGGGAACCCCTGCATGGGTGACGACACCACAGACTGCTGGGACAAACCCATCGGAGTAAACGCGGGCTGCGGAGCTAACTGGCCCACTAAAGCTGTTAACGCCTGAGCGAAACAAGCCAATGGCGGCTCCTGTACCGGTGCTGTAACCGTAATAGGCCGCGCCATGGACAAACACTGCCGGCAAAGGCCCTCCGCGCTACCCTCCCCCTCCGCTAACGGTACTTTACACGTGGTACACTGTAGCCGGAGGGGAAAATCACTTTCAGACATGATGGCACCACGTATGTGACCTCTCTCACCAATTAAGTATTAAATAGGCGAGAGACCACCCTGCAGCACCGCACCGCAAGGGCTTTAGCAGAAAGAACAGGGACAGTAATAAAGCTGACAGTTTAGAGAAGAAAAGTTACAGGCAGCGCTAGCACAGTCACATACAATGCAGAGAAATAACAATTCCTGCACTAACAGCGCTGATCACTCAACTACACAGACACAGGGCCTGGTAGGACACAGCGCTGCATACACAGACCTGAGCCACAGCGGAGGAGAGGTATGCGGGGGGACCCAGACCACAATGCTTCCTTCCAGACTTCCAGCAGCGTTCACCATGCGTTGCAGAGAAGATGGCCGCCGAGGAGCAGAGAGAAGCTGGCCTGGGGGAGGAGCGCTGACACAGGACCAGTCAGCACAGTGCAGAGAGGGCTGTGTGCAGCGGGGGAGGCGCCGGCTGTGAGACAGGGAAGGCGCGCTCCCCTGGCATGCATTTAACCCCTGGGACGCCGCAGCGCTACCGCTCTGCTGCGGTCCGCTGTCCCAGGGGGTAGTGGAAAGCGCAGGTTCAGTACCTGGCTCCACGCTGCAGCCAGTCCCCAGGGAGCCCCCTGCCTGGGGACTCAGGACCATGTGACCAGCGGGGACCCACCGCGGGACCCCGCTGCTTACCTTTGTCCCCCTTGGGTCCGGCCATGGTCCGGAACATCTGGGGTCACCGCTAGCTGTGACCCCAGATGCTCACCAGCATCCCCGGATCAGTACCGGCGTTCTGGTACCGGCGGGGGTGTAGGGAAGACAGCATGGACGTCAGGACTGACTGTCCATGCTGTACATCCAGATGTGCAGCCACAGCTGCACTGAAGAAAGCTTCAGGGGCTCTTCTAGCCCCCACTCCGACAGGTGCACCCGACGCCGGCCGGGCACCAAACTAAACTGAGGTGCCTTGGCCAGGGGGCGGGGTATAGGAGGGGGACCTAGTGCATCCTGGGAGGCTGAAAGCTTAACTCTTTGGTGCCCTGCGACTGACGTCACACCTATACCCCAAGGTATCCTGTGGATACCCTATGGACCCTGAAGTAGAAACACATGTATAATAGGTGTAATACAGTGACGTAGCAGTGTGTATAAATGTATAATAGGTGTAATACAGTGACGTGGCAGTGTATATAAATGTATAATAGGTGTAATACAGTGACGTAGCAGTGTATATAAATGTACAACAGGTGTAATATGGTGACGTACCAGTGTATATAAATGCATTATAGGTGTAATACAGTGACGTACCAGTGTATATATATGCATTATAGGTGTAATACAGTGACAGTGACGTACCAGTGTATATAAATGCATAATAGGTGTAACACAGTGACGTACCAGTGTATATATATATATGCATTATAGGTGTAATACAGTGACAGTGACGTACCAGTGTATATAAATGTATAATAGGTGTAATACAGTGACAGTGACGTACCAGTGTATATAAATGTACAATAGGTGTAATACAGTGACGTACCAGTGTATATAAATGTACAATAGGTGTAATACAGTGACAGTGACATACCAGTGTATATAAATGTATAATAGGTGTAATACAGTGACAGTGACGTACCAGTGTATATACACATGTATAATAGGTGTAATACAGTGACATACCAGTGTATATAAATGTATAATAGGTGTAATACAGTGACAGTGACGTACCAGTGTATATAAATGTACAATAGGTGTAATACAGTGACGTACCAGTGTATATAAATGTACATTAGGTGTAATACAGGGACGTACCAGTGTATATAAATGTACTATAGGTGTAATACAGTGACGTACCAGTGTATATACACATGTATAATAACAAGAGATATGGTAAGAACTTACCTTTGTTATCTCTGTTTCTACGAAGTCCATAGGGTAACCTTGGGGTATAGCTGGATCCTGGATCCTCGGGCACCACGGAGTTAAAGCTTTTAGCTGCTCCCAGGATGCACTTGGGTCCAACCTCCCCTATACCCCGCCCCCGAGCCACAGGCACCTCAGTTGGTAAGCAGCCCAGGCCGTAGGAGGAGACGAAACAGAGAGAAGGAAGACTGGAACACACAAGAACCATACTCACAGAAATGGGAGACGGAAAACCGGTGACCAGTCACAGAGCCCATATGAAGCCAGGTGCGTCAGGGCGGGTGCCCTGTGGACCCTATGGACTTCGTAGAAACAGAGATAACAAAGGTAAGTTCTTACCATATCTCTTGTTTTCTACTTCAGGGTCCATAGGGGTCCACAGGGTGACCTTGGGGATGTCCCAAAGCAGTCCAACTAAGGGCGGGGACGCTCCTGTGCTGATAGGAGAACCCGGCTCCCAAAGGATGCATCCTGAGAGGCAAAGGTGTCAAACGCATAGAACCTCAAAAAAGTCTGAATGGAAGACCAGGTGGCCGCCTTACAGAGCTGAACAGCAGAGGCGCCACGGCTAGCAGCCCAAGAAGGGTCCACAGACCGAGTGGAATGAGCCTTAACAGAGGCTGGAACAGGTAAACCCTCCTGCATATAAGCCTCAATAATAACAGAACGAAGCCAACGGGCTAGAGTCTGTTTGTTGGCAGGCCAACCCCTCTTGTGAAAACCAAAGAGGATAAACAAAGAATCCGACTTCCTCACAGAACTAGTCCGGTCCACATAAACCTGGAGTGCACAGACAACGTCTAAGGAAGCCTCCCCAGCCGAAAGATCAGGCGACTGAAAGGCTGGTACAACAATTTCCTGATTAATGTGGAACCTGGAAACCACCTTAGGCAGGAAATCAGGACGAGTGCGAAGCACCGCTCTGTCCTGATGAAAAATCAGAAAAGGGGAACGACAAGAAAGCGCCCCCAAATCTGAAACCCTCCTGGCAGAAGCAATTGCCAAGAGGAAAACAGTTTTAAAAGTTAGCCACTTGAGCTCCACTGACTCCAAGGGCTCAAAAGGCGGACCCTGTAAAGCCCGAAGAACCACCGCAAAATCCCACGGGGCCACAGGTGGCACAAAGGGAGGCTGGATTCTCAAAACTCCCTGGAAAAAGGTGTGTACGTCCGGCATAGCAGCGATCCTGCGCTGGAACCACACCGACAGAGCAGACACGTGCACCTTCAGCGAAGAAAGACGTAATCCTAAGTCCAAACACGACTGAAGGAAAGCCAGAATACGCGAAACCCGGAACACCTGGGGATCATAGTTTCTGGCCTCGCGCCACTGAAAGTAAGTGTGCCACACACTGTGATAGATCCTCGCGGAAGCAGGCTTGTGCGCCCTCAGCATGGTGGCAATAACGGAGCTAGAAAAGCCCCGAGACCTCAGGACGGCTGTCTCAAGAGCCACGCCGTCAAAGATAGTCGACCCAGATCCGGGTGAAGACAGGGCCCCTGAGACAACAGGTCCCGCCGTTGAGGTAGGAGGTACGGAGCGTCGATGGACAGGCTCCGCAGATCGGAGTACCACAGCCTTCTGGGCCACGCTGGGGCCACCAGGATCAGTGTGCCTCCCTCCTGTTTGAACTTGCGCAGGACCGAGGCAGCAGAGATATCGGAGGGAACAAGTAAGCCAGTTGAAACAGCCATCTCACCGACAGCGCATCTATCAGACTTGCGCCTGCGTCCCTTGTCCTTGACCCGTACACAGGCAGCTTGTGATTGTGACGGGACGCCATCAGGTCCAGCTCTGGCAGACCCCACTTGTCCACGAGTAGTTGGAATACCTCTGGATGAAGCGACCATTCCCCGGGATGCACGACGTAACGGCTGAGGAAGTCTGCCTCCCAATTGAGGACTCCTGGGATGAAAACTGCCGAGAGAGCTGGAAGATAGCGCTCCGCCCAAGCCAGGACGCGGGACACCTCCGACATCGCAGCTCGACTGCGAGTCCCTCCCTGGTGATTGATGTACGCCACCGTGGTGGCGTTGTCTGACTGCACCTGAACGGCCCTTCCGTGAAGAGCGGTGCCGGACGACTGCAGGGCTCTGTATACTGCCCGCAGTTCCAGGATGTTGATGGGAAGAATCGCTTCCTCCGCCGACCAACGACAATGAAGTGACAAAGAGCCTGTCACCGCCCCCAAACCCCGGAGACTGGCATCTGTCGTGAGCAGAACCCATTCCGGGATCCAAAAGGGGCGCCCCTCTAGGAGATGAGCCGTCTGCAGCCACCAGGCTAGGGACAGACGCACCTCCGAGGACACCAGCATCTGAGAGCGGATCCTGTGTGGCAATCTGTTCCATTCAGAAAGAATCAGCCCCTGCAGGGGCCTGGAATGGAACTGGGCAAACTCCAACATGTCGAATGCCGACACCATGGACCACAAAACTCTCATCGCTGAGTGCACCGACACTCTGCCACTGCTCAGACAACTGTGAATCCGCAGCTGTAAGGAGGAGACCTTCTCTGGAGTCAGAAAAATCCGTTGCTGACGAGAGTCCAGCAGGGCCCCCAAATGAACCATCCGCTGTGATGGGATGAGGGAGGACTTCTTCCAGTTGATCAACCAGCCATGCGCCTGTAGACAAGCGACCGTCAGGTGGAGATGCTGGATCAGTACCTCCGGGGAGCTTGCCAGCAAGAGGAGGTCGTCTAGATACGGTAGCAACCGTATTACCTGGCTCCGAAGGTGAGCCGCCATGACCGCCATCACCTTGGTAAATACCCTTGGTGCCGTGGAGAGGCCAAAGGGTAGAGCTCTGAATTGGTAGTGGTTGTGGAGAATAGCAAACCGCAGAAACCGTTGGTGCGATGTTGCTATAGGCACATGGAGGTAGGCGTCCTGGATATCCAGGGAGACCATATACTCCCCCGGTTCCATTGCCAGAATGATGGAACGCAAAGTTTCCATCCTGAATTTGGGAACCCTGAGAAACCTGTTCAGGGACTTCAAATTGAGGATGGGGCGATGACAGCCATTGGATTTCTGCACCAGAAACAGCGCAGAGTAATACCCCATCCCACGTTGAGACTGTGGTACGGGTATAATGACCCCCGCCGTCAGCAAGGCCTCTATGGCTTCCTGAACCTGCAAGGCCTTGGTTTTGTCCGGAGAAGGACTTGTGCAAAAAAACTGGCAAGGCGGCCTGTGCCTAAAAGACAGGGCGTACCCCTGGGAGACCACTTCTCGCACCCAGGCATCCGTGGTGATATTGTGCCAGCACTGGGCGAATTGAAGAAGTCGGCCTCCCACTCTGGGGTCCCCCAGAGGGAGGCCCGTCCCATCACGCAGAAGGCTTATCTCCTGGGTGGCCCACCCCTCAATGGCCTTGGCCACCCAGGAGATGGCAATGGACGGCCGGGCTACAGCCCCTGAGACAGAATAAATAGACTTTAGACAAGTCTCCACCTTCCTGTCCGTAGGATCCTTCAGCGAGGATATAGACGGCAATGGCAAAGTAGCACTCCTGATGAGGCGTTTTACATGGGAATCGACTGCAGGCGAAGTTTCCCATTTCTTACAATGCGCTTCTGGGAATGGATAATTGGACGCCAAGCGTTTCTGTGGCAGGAAACGCTTACTGGGTGTCTGCCAGACCACCGCCATGTGATCAGTCAACTGATCAGACAAGGGGAACGCTGCAGAAGTAACCTTAGCTTTTTTAAAACTAGGATACCTCGACTTGGGAGCGGGTGCCTCATCCTCAATCAGAAGAATGGCCCGCACCGCCTTAACCAGAGCCTGCACACTGATGGAAGACTTAGTGTCTACCTCCTGGACTGAGGCATCTGAGGCTGAGTCATCCTGCACCTCACCATCATCCGAGGACCCCTCAGAATCCGAAAGATGCGCAGCCTGCGCCATGACTGAGCGTTTAGACGCCCTGGAAGGCACGTCACTGCGCAACATCGACTGAAAAGCCGAAGATGCTGCCGCCAAATCTTGGACAGTGTGGGAAAGCGCATCCACCCAGGGAGGAGGAGCTGTCACAGGAGCCTGAAACGGCACCACAGCCTGCTGTGCCACAGACTGTATATACATTGGCAACCCCGCATAGGGACCAACAGGCTGAGACGCCGGGGGAGTCTGCAATAATTGTGGGACACCCGGGGAAAGGGGGATGGCAGGCTGGGGCAACGCCCTAGTAGGGGCGGCAGTCGGGACCGACAGACGGTCCGCAATGGACACCAGCACCTAGGAAAACATCGCCCATGGTGGCTCCTGCGACATAGGAGGTTTAGACACACCAGGGACCGCCTGGCACCGTCCGCACAGTCTGTCCTGTGACAAATCCTCCCTATCCACTCCTGCAGAACAGCGCCTGCAGGAGAACAATACCGGAGACCCGGAGTGCTCAATCTCCTCCTCAGACATGACTTAGGAAGGAAACGTGCGCACTCACCAGTGTGCTGAACAACAGCCCACAATATGGTACTGTGTAGCACACAACTGTATGTGACCGACCTCACAAATACGTGATTTATATAGGTGAGGTCTGTAGAAACACCCTTCCCCCGCACACCTGTAGGGCTTGTAGGAGAAGGAAAGGGATAGGTATAGGCTGACAGTAAGTAGAAAAAAGACACAGACAGGCAGCACTAGCAAAAGTCACATACCATGCAGGAAGATATACTCACTGCACCTTTCCACTACAATCAACCTGCCCAGATTCAGTGTCTGGGAGGGCTATAGTGCTGTGTACACTGTCCTTGTCGGGGGAGAGGTACACAGGGGGACCGGTCCGCGTGCTCCCTGAAGATCTGCGCTGCCACTTGAAGAAAATGGCCGCTGGAGACCTCAGAGGAGGAGTGGCCCGAGTATCTGCAGCTCAGCGACGCCAGACTACTAGCTGAAAGGCGCGCTGAGCTGAGGTGAGGAGCCGCTAGACAGGGAAGGCTTCCTCCCCTGGCTAGCATATTTAACCCCCGGGTTGCCGGCATCCCGCTTGCCGCTTAATTTACCCTGGTGGTCTAGTGGTCTGGCGGGGTATGCCTCCGCTGGAGGAAGGGGCCCGCCGCCACCGCTAGCGCCCCCGGTCTGTCCCCTAGACCGGGGGCATGGGACTGCATTTAAAAGGAACCCGCGCACCGCCGCTTATCAGCGGTGCGCGGCTTACCTTGATCTCCCCGGCGTCTTCCGGCAGCAGTCCCGGGGGAAACCAGAGTCCGGCTAGTACAGACTCTGGCTTCCCCCGCCGCGATCCCCAGTTCAGTGCTGGCGTCGCGGCGCCAGCAGGGAGAAGGAGCGGCAGCGTGGGCGTCTGTACAGGCAGCCCATCGCTGCTGCTCTAGAGAAAAACCTTATAGTAAAAATTAAACTAAGTTAAAATAAAAAGCTTTAGGGGGCTGCTCTTGCAGCCCCCCCCCCGCAGGGTGACCCGACTCCGGCCGGGCACCATCTTAAACTGAGGTGCCTGTGGCTCGGGGGCGGGGTATAGGGGAGGTTGGACCCAAGTGCATCCTGGGAGCAGCTAAAAGCTTTAACTCCGTGGTGCCCGAGGATCCAGAACCCAGCTATACCCCAAGGTCACCCTGTGGACCCTGAAGTAGAAAGGTGTAATACAGTGACAGTGACGTACCAGTGTATATACATGTACAATAGGTATAATACAGTGACGTACCAGTGTATTTAAATGTACAATAGGTGTAATACAGTGACAGTGACGTACCAGTGTATATAACTGTATAATAGGTGTAATACAGTGACGTACCAGTGTATATACACATGTATAATAGGTGTAACAGTAACATATCAGCGTATATAAGTGTAATACAGATATAATGTAATAATAGAACGTACCGTTGCTGGTAAAGTATAGCACCATGGCGTCTCCCTGACGTCTCTCTGCGGCCAGATATAAATGAATACCTATAATGAGAATATACAGAATAGCGTCACCTTTATAGTCACATATCAGCATTATGTGCCCCCCGTAGTGACCCCTGGTACAGATACAACACACCGCAGACCCTGGAGGGGGCTAATATATTATACGCTGCTACATTAAGCATCAATTATCAATCTATGTACTAAATAGTGACACACTGCACAGGACATATGCTGGGAGCACAGGAACAAGGAGAGAAGCCGTGTAATATGTATATGCACGTTATGTACAGACATATAGAGGAGTCAGTGCGGGCCAGCCCTTACTCAGCACCAGTGACTCTAAGCCAGGCAGCAACCCAGAGCTCAGCAACTGGGGTCCGGGGCAAGTCTGTCCCCTCCCAGGGGCATGCTGGTACCTGTGGTGCTGGCGGCCCCGGGTGTAGCCTACCTCAGCGGCGGCCTCAGACACAGCCGTCACCCCGCCTGGATCCCCCTCTCCGTGCCCGGCCGGCAGCAGCCAGCAGCTGACACTCCGGAAGCCGCGACCACTGTCCGTGTGTAACTGCAGCTGCAGCAGCGGACCGGGCCTGACTGAAAGCGGCTCTCCCCACACACAGCGCCATCTGCCGGCCCGGGGGTGTAATAACAGCATCCCAGCCTCCCCTGCACTTCTAACCTGAGAGAGGGGTCCTGCTGGCTGCTGCTACTACAGGGTATCATCACCCCCTGATAATCCCCTCTGCTCTGCCCCTCTCTCCTGCCAGGTCCAGATTATCCACATTTACAGTATGTATTACGTATTCTGTACATCCAGGGTTGAACTGGCCCATAGGGATACAGGGGAAACCCCCTGTGGGCCCCATTGCCTGATTGACCACCCCTCTTCTAGGAGGTAGGTTCCAGATTGTGCACTTGAATCATGCATTATACATGTTACATTATCCTACTTCCGAACATTGCTGAATGTAAGAGAGGGACTGTCCCGAACGGGTTGTCGTGGTCTTGTCGCACACCCCCGTTACATCACTCTGAGGGCATGCCAGTGGCAGCACCCGGGTGTCACCTGCCGAGGGGTTTGGCTGTGAGGCCACGCCCATGTCATTGAGGCCACACCCCCTTTTTGGCGGCTTCGCCTGTGCACACAGCGTCCCTCTCCCACATGCCCAGCACTCCCGGACATGCTGGGTTGCCCCCAGAGACTCAGCCTGCATAGTAAAGATGGCGTGCGCATGCAAACAGCATCTACTCACCCGCTGCTCTGCAATGCACAGCAGAGGTGAGTGCTCTCCCCAACTCTCCCCCTACACCGCTGGACACTGCGGCCCAAAGCAAAGTATGCATTATTATGCTGCACAATACTATGGTGCATTTCTACAATGCATTGCTGGTATTAATCTGGTACGTTATCACTCTCTAATGGTTAGCCAAGCCTCTGTGAATGCTGGCCACACCGCAAAGTATTGGCCCCTATCACTGCATTCAAGGGTGCTGTAACCCCCAAAGGGCACTCCAAACAAAATAAAAAAATATTTTCTGTGTTTGTGAATTGTGTGCACTGTAGCCGCACGTGCATCAACAAAGGAGCAGCGCCAAGCGTGCGCCTGTGTCCCATAAGTAAAGAGCCGGCTGGCTCATTTCTTAAAGGGTGGTGTAACCCACAAAGTGCACTACTCTCCAGCAAAAATAAAAAAATATTTTCTGTGTTTGTGTGCGCCTTAGCCGCACGTATATATCAATATAACATAAATGGAGGACCAAACTTTCTCCGATAAAAATAAAATAGGGAAAGATCAAGAACCACTTCCTCCTAGTGCTGTTGCTGCTGCTGGGAGTTGTTCATCATCCCAGAGAGGAAGTAGGAATACCACTACTTTTACTAAACAATTGACCCTCCAACAGTCCTTAGCGAGGAGGATGAAGTACGACAGCAGTCATCCTGAAGCAAAACGTATAACTGAGGCCTTGACTGCTATGTTGGTGTTAGACGTGCGTCCGGTATCCGCCATTAGTGCAGTGGGATTTAGACAATTGATGGAGGTAGTGTGTCCCCGGTTCCAAATCCCGTCTAGATTCCACCTGCATCCTCAAAGCAGCAGCGACAAGCGTGCGTCTGTCTGTTAAAGGGTGGTGTAACCCTCAAAGTGCGCTCCACAAACAATAAAAAAATTCTTCTTTTTTTTTCTCTTTGTGAAATGTGTGGGCTGTAGCCGCACCTGCATCCTTAAAGCAGCAGCGACAAGCGTGCGTCTGTCTGTTAAAGGGTGGTGTAACCCTCAAAGTGCGCTCCACAAACAATAAAAAAATTCTTCTTTTTTTCTGTCTTTGTGAAATGTGTGGGCTGTAGCCGCACCTGCATCCTTAAAGCAGCAGCGACAAGCGTGCGTCTGTCTGTTAAAGGGTGGTGTAACCCTCAAAGTGCGCTCCACAAACAATAAAAAAATTCTTCTTTTTTTTTCTGTCTTTGTGAAATGTGTGGGCTGTAGCCGCACCTGCATCCTTAAAGCAGCAGCGACAAGCGTATGTCTGTCTGTTAAAGGGTGGTGTAACCCTCAAAGTGTGCTCCACAAACAATAAAAAAATTCTTTTTTTTCCTGTCTTTGTGAATTGTGTGGGCTGTAGCCGCACCTGCATCCTCAAAGCAGCAGCGACAAGCGTGCATCTGTCTGTTAAAGGATTACATTGGTGACCTCATCCAAGTAGGCATGTCAGACAGTCCGTACATGTACTGGCAGGAAAAAGAGGCAATTTGGAGGCCCCTGTACAAACTGGCTCTATTTTACCTGAGTTGCCCCCCCTCCAGTGTGCACTCCGAAAGAGTGTTTAGTGCAGCCGTGAACCTTGTCAGCAAAAGGCGTAGGAGGTTGCTTCCACAAAATGTGGAGAAGATGATGTTCTTAAAAATGAATTATCAACTCTTCCAGGGAGACCAGCCTCCAGAACCTACAGAGGGACCTGTGGTGGTGGATTCCAGCGGGGACGAATTAATACTCTGTGAGGATGAGGATGTACACAACACTGAAGAGGGTGAGGAATCGGTGAATGAGGAGGATGAGGACGACATCTTGCCTCCGTAGAGCCAGTTTGTGCAGGGACAGATTAATTGCCAGCTTGTTTTGTGGGGGCCCAAACGAACCAATCATTTCAGCCACAGTCGTGTGGCAGACCGTAGCGCTGAAATGATTGGTTTGTTAAAGTGTGCATGTCCTGTTTATACAACATAAGGGTGGGTGGGAGGGCCCAAGGACAATTCCATCTTGCACCTCTTTTTTTACTTTGCATTATGTACTGTTTGGGGCCTACTTTTTCAAACTGCCATCCTGTCTGCCACTGCAGTGCCACTCCTAGATGGACCACGTGTTTGTGCCGCCCACTCGTGTCGCTTAGCATAGTCATCCAGCTACCTCGGTGCAACCTTTTGGACATAAAAACACTATTGTGAGGTGTGAGGTGTTCAGAATAAACTGGAAATGAGTGGAAATTAAGGTTTTTGAGGTTAATAATAGCATAGGAGCAGAAAAACCTACAAATTCTGTGATTTTAGCTGTTTTTATGCTTTTTTTCAAAAAAATACAGATCCAAAACACAAAACCCAGAACCCAAAACACGGAAGGGTGGTTTTGGCAAAACCAATCCAGATCCAAAACACGAAGAAAGATCCAGATCCAAAACCAAAACACAAAAAGTGGCCGGTGCACACCCCTAATAAAAATACACACATTTCAGGGAAATTCTTTCCTTAAAAAACAGCATTCTCTATTTTTCCTAACAGATAATACCTAAATACAGAAAAGCACCTGTATAAATCTAATCTTTTATCACCACTACAATATCAGCAATCCATGTAGGTTTTTTACTCCAATAAAACAACACCTGTCACACTCTTAATTTCCTGGGTAGAATTTATATACCAATCTCTATTCAATCACTTATCTTCTCTACATATAATAAAGAGTTGTGAACAAAATATGGCCAAAACAATACGTATAGCTGACCTTCTTATTTGTTTTATGATAAAAACAAAAAAATTACCATATGATGTCTCATCTAAATATGTCAATGGATAATACTTCTAAAATAGCATACATACGGCTGGCAGAATATTACATCAACCATTTGGTCTCGAAATCACCATTGAGCACTCTGGCTTTCAGGGTCCTGAGTTCATGGATCCACTTCATCTCAGCTTTAGCTAACATGGCCTTTAAATCGCCCTGTCTCAACTTTTTTCCACTCTTTCAATGACTTTAAAACTCACTGTTTTCAATTGAACAGCTATGTATGTCTTTAAAATGTGATGACATATGGTGGGTCTCTAACCCCTTTCCGAACATTTCTCTGGTGTTCTGACACATGGATCTTAAAGGGGCGACTAGATCTACTGACATATTGTTTGTTAAAGCTACATTGTTTGACATATACGATATTGCTGCTATTGCAAGTTAAAAATTGATTTATTTTATAGGTTTTTTCGGTGACACGAGGAAAAACTTATTTTACTGCCTTCCTTGCTAGTGACACTTCTACATCCCATACATGTGCCACATCGAAAAAAACCTTTAGAGGTTATTCTTGTACCTTTTCTTTTGGGTGGTGACATGGCACTCGTCATTAACACATTTTTCAAATCGGGTGCCCGTTTGTATATCACTGTAGGTTTATCTGGTAACTCATTTTTCCAAATAGGATTGGCCTTTAAAATATGCCAATATTTATTTAGGACAGTTTCCAATTTTCTGTAATCCTTGATAAAGGTAGTTATAAAGGAAATAGAAAAATCCTTATCCTGTTTCCTGGACTTTTTTACTATAAGGTCCTCCCTTTTGATATTATCAATATCTTGGAGGGTCGTATCTATGCTTTCCTGTTTATACCATTTATCTAAAAATTGTTCCTTTTAAAGGTTGGACTTGTTCTTTATAAATATCCTCATTGGTACAGTTCCGCTTGATTCGACAAAACTGACTGTTGGGAACTCCCCTCAACCAACTTGGATGGTGGCTACTGCCAATATTAATAAAATAATTGCTATCGGTTTAAAAAAGTTTTTTGTACAGATCTTAGAATCTTTATGTACACCGTAAGATCCAGGAAATTGACTTGTGATTCACTTATAGTATATGTCAGGACGACCCCAAAGTTATTACTGTCAAGACCTTCTTGAAAAGCAGAAAATGTATTGCGCCCCCCTCTCCAAATCATAATAATATCATCTATGTAGCGATGATATGTGACGAGGCGCACACCCTGCTCCTGCCAAACAAGGGACTCCTCCCACATGCCCATGAAGATATTCTCAAAGCTGGGTGCGAACCTCGTCCCCATCGCAGTCCCAGACCGCTGGATGTAATGTTCATCCCTGAAGGTAAAATGGTTATTAACCAAAATAAATGTTATACCTTCCAAAATGAACGCTTTTGTTTCTACATCCAGCATTTCCATATCCAATACCTTTTCCACTGCACTCAGCCCCACCTCATGTTTGATGATGGTGTATAATGCCGATACATAGGCTGTAATATGTAGGTCACCTTCATTCCGTTCTACAGCTTCCAACTTATTAATGGCATCCGTAGTATCTTTAAGGTGCAGTAAGCCAATCTTTCATTTGTATGTACAGACTTTACAGCGTGGGATGCTATAAAAGTACTTTTTTTTGAGGAAATCATATTTTTAAAGGAGACTGTATTTTTTTGAAGTTTTTATTTTATTAAAGATTATTTTTATGGAACAACAGCATTTTTAGATTTTAATTTGGTTTATTGCCAGCACCATTATTGGAAATATTGATATTTCTTGGTTTATCACTCGTTTCTTTGAGGAATATAGCCCCATTATTTGTCTTAGAAGCTAACTATCCTATATACACAGAAGTTGTCTGTTTGTTTGAACCTCACCATCACAGCGCTGTTTGTATGACACAAGGGTTTATACCTTTTCCTTTACATTCTGTTACAATTAAATAAACTGGATACTGTTCCACTTAGAATTGTATTTTGAATTGCGTATATATATATATACATATATATATATATATATATATTGTGATCAAAGCACTGGGGAAGTGTGGAATTGCTTCTACGTGTGTCCCAGATTCCTGTCCTATGTATATTAAAACCCCCAGGAGAAGTCTGGTTACAGACTAGATGTCGGCTTTTGTGACAAGCCGGAATGGGTCCTGGGGGTGTGATGTGAGGAGAGGGAGGGCTCCATCCACAGGCCACTCCAGATCTTGGGCCTTTCAGCTTGGTAACAGCCTCATTAGGGCTTCCACCTGGAACTGGCTGATTTAAGCTGGGTTTGTTTGTGGCTGAGTGACTTACACCTGGGAGAGCAGGCACAGGCTAGCTTGCTCTGAGACACTGCTGAATACAAAACCTGTGAGTAATATGGATGTGCTTTTCGTTTAGTGTTCTGACAGATATGGAACATTCTGTCTAGTTAGAGCCCAGAGAGGCTAGGTTTTTATTCATGTTTGCTTTTGTTTATGTATCCGGATAATAAAGACTGGCGCTGACCAGCTTGTATGAGAACCCAGACTTGTGTTCTGTTTATCTGGCTGCTGTGTGCTTAAAGAGGGAGTCCATCTACCCAGGAGAGGAACCCCTATTCGGACTGTGTCACAATATATATATATATATATATATATATATAATATATATATAGATATATATATATATATATATATATATATTGCATTTGAAGCAGTCCAATAAGAAAGTGTAGTCCATTAGGATATTACCCACACGGGTTAATTACACAGCTAAGACTAATTGACTACAGAATGATTATACCTCTTATTTAAAATAATTATCTGAATGAATCAGTCTTAAGCCCCTGATGAAGGTGCCGGAAGCACTGATACGCGTTGTTCTATGGGAAATTCAGTTTAGGACAGGCAGCCACTAAAAGCCTTCAAACAACATGGAGTGCTTCTTATGAAGCTGTGACCCCACGCATACGGAGCAGTGCCCTCTCTTACTACTGGATTTGAGGCATTTTACTGGGATACTCTGAGTCATTGGTTCTATGGTCCCACATACAGCCGGCTACCGCAATTTGTGGGACATAGCTCCTGTATTATCACCTGGCTTCATGGTCAGCAGCTGCCACTGGAGATTATGCATTATAAAGCACACTGCTGTTGCTCTGCTATATATCCACTCCTAGTGCCCACTGAGAGACAATGTCCACCTCTGGCACTTGAAACCCTCATGTGACCCCTTTGTTACCCATACCCAGAAATGCTGTTGGAACACACCACTCCAGGAACGGGCATTTGAGCCTTTACTCACATGCTGGCTCCAGATCCTCCAACATGACCCGTTCCATCAGGTACAAAATGCTCTGCTCCTGGACTCCGACACCTAATTTATTATTGCAGTCCCCTGTGCTGAACTAGTTAATTGATAAGAAATGTGTTTTACCACAGGTGACAGCAATCATACATTAGGTCGGAAGTCCAGAAACAGAGCATTTTGTACCTAATGGAATGGGTCATGTTGGAGGGTCTGTGGCTGTAGTGCATTTTTTGCGGCGCCATAATTATCTTCCAACAGTGCTGGTTTATACAGGCTTAAGCTGGCCACACATCTAAAGATTAACTGTCCAACCAGCCAACTAGTTGATTGGTTGGAATGAAAATCTGGTAAGGTATGAAAGCAAATGACAATCAGCAATTTGCTCCTAAACACTGGAAAATGGACCAAAACTGTTGTTTGAACAAATTGTTTAGATCAAACATATAAAAAACTTGTCTGAATGACTATTTTCATCTGTTTTCTAGCATTTAGGAGCAATTTGGTGATAATCATTTACTATTATCCGTTACCAGATTTTCATTCCAACCAATCAACTAGTTGGCTGGTTGGATGCAAATTGGTCTAGTGTGTGGCCAGCTTAAGAAGATGGTGATTCTACTGACACCTGGGAACATTGTTACAGATATCGAGTCATTTGCTATCCATTTCATATATTGATACCAGCACTAGCTAAGTGACTTTCGTCTTGGATCCTCCGGTGGACTATGGTGGTATTTACTTGCACAGTTACAGCTTATTTGCAGCTGCTGATATGCTCTATTTCTAGTGGAATTGGTGCTGTTTACTCTCTTTTTGCTCAATTAAAATGTTCTATTTTCCTTCCTATTGTATGTTTCATTTGAAGCAAGGCTTATATTATATACACATTGTAACACGATTACTTTATGATCGCAATTTACATCACTGTATTACGGTAATTTACTAGCGTTGATTTAGTATTATTGTTATATATTGTTTTAATACTACTCCTCACCAAACACTGGCTTTCATAGCCCTCATTGACATCACTGCACACTTGCACCAGCGCTATACTTGGTGCCCGACCGTGTTTATGCTTCTGCACAGCTTTGCAGCATAGCCCACAGTCAGCGCTGTAACTTTGAGTTACGGCTCCCAGTGCCAGGCACACCCCCTCAACCTCTGATGTCATGCCACAGGGGGCAGGGTCACCAGCAACCTGAACAACAGCGCTGCCCAGAGCAGGGCCGAAACTAGGATTTTTGTCACCTGGGGCAAGACAGTAATTTGGTGCCCACCCTGATAATTCCCCCAATGTAATGCCCCCTGCAGCAGTGTCCATATAGTACTGCCCGCTTCAGCAGTGCACCTATAGTAATGCCCCCTGATGTAATGCCCCTGTAGTAGTGCCCATATAGTAATGCCCCTGTAGTAGTGTCCATATAGTAATGCCCCTGTAGTAGTGCCCTTGTAGTAGTGCCCCTATAGTAATGCCCCTGTAGTAGTGCCCTTGTAGTAGTGCCCCTATAGTAATGCCCCTGTAGTAGTGCCCATATAGTAATGCCAACATAGTAATGCCCTGTCGATGCTGGATAATTGGCTGAGATAGAGTCGGTTTAAATTAAATCTGTGCGATGCCATTTTGTGAATGGCAATAAGACGCCATTTTGCGACTGGCCGCCCAGCGCCATTTTAGTGAATCTCGCCCATTATAAGTACATACAATGAGACTATTATATAGCGTCGTGCGATTCCCATGCAATAGAAAGAAGTTAAAAGTCCTCACCACATAAATACAGACAGTCACTAAAACATATAAACTGATTAAATGTACCATGGTGTACTCCACAAAACACATAGTCGCACAGCTCTAACTAGCGTCTTTTCCCAATTCCCCAATACTTACACACTGCACACTTACATAAAAGGTTATTTGATATTTAAGGTTTAGTACATGGTAAGCAGACCGTGTTTGGTGTTGTACTGATCCACTGTGTCTCAACAGATTTCCGGTATCATCGGTGAGAAGATCGCAACATGCGTTTGCAAACTATTGACTATAGAGAGTTAGAACATTAAAATGCACTTTGTAATGTTACCATCTTAGATTAGCATGCAGCGGGAAAAAGGATACAAAGGGCTGTTGGAGGCTGACTTGTGTCCATTTGAATTGACCTATGAACTATCCTGTAACAAAAGCACCTTTAAGAAGAACCAATGGAATCATGCCAATCTGTTCTATTGTATTGCCTATCCCTGTAAGTGTATATATGTGCGCTCTCTGACCCCAGTCGAGAGTCTTCTTGCTGTGCTGTTGAAGGAGGTTTCTATTGCTGATGCCGGTATCTGGGCCCAGAGCGCGTGCATATGTAACAACTGTACCTTGGGTCTGTATGAGTTATTTGCACTGATTGTCTTTACAGCGTGTAAACATCTGTTTTTATATTGAATAATAACTTTTTGTGCTTTGGAACCACACTCAAAGTCTGAAAGCATTTATTTACTGTGCGACTCATTACGCTAAATAGCGACAATTTTAGAAGGTATAGACAGGATTGCATAGAGGTTTTAAATAGGTATCGATAGTTGGGGGCTCACAGTATGAAATCACGCTACCGGTCACTATGTAACACTCGGTAGCGATCTCTCGGCAAAAGGGTGGAGGCGCCATAGCAGGAGAACGCATTGTGCCTTTGAAATCTGCTACAACTTTGTTGCTGAGAGTCCGCTACTTGTTATTGTGGCTTTAGGAACGCTGATTAAGAATCCAGGGACGAGGGAGGAAAAAGTTTGTTTTCCTTCATCGATAGTTTTTTGTGTGTTAATAAGGGGAAGTCACATTATTGTGTATGCGACCAGTCGCACTATAGCGTCATAATACTTTTTGTGTAGTGGTCGCATTATTGTGTATGTGACTAGTCGCACAATAGCGTATACGTTCTTCCAGTAGTGCTGCCACGTGTTTTGAACAAAGCCGTTGAGAGCGCATTGATAAATAGCATTGTTGTAAGCATCTTGATCAGTGTTGCCATAGTCTGGGAAAACGTGTATTTTTCTGCACAGGAAAAGGGTGTGTAACAGTGAGTATTTGTTGATAGGGACAACTGTTCCCTAGTTAAGGGTATCGTAGGACCCTTAAGGACTAGGTGCAATGGTTGACCTAGTAGCTCGGTTGTAGATACCGTTCTAACACATAAGCAGGTGTAGTTGTTGTCTTTGTTGTAGGTTCGGCTCTCAGTGTGATTACTGTATTCAGTGATCAGTTAGGGTTAAATGAGCATTGTAATTGAACCTCACAGTTTTGGCTAAATTGTGATTGTGAACTGGGTAGAGGGTGGACGAAATCACTGAAAGGGTAGGTGTTATTGGAATGCCTACATGCTAGCAGTTGAAAGGTAGTCAAAAAGGGATTAGGTGCGTGAAAGCAGCCTGGTTATTCTTCCACAGGTGTGTGGGTGCATCCTGTTTATATCGTCCGCAGGTAAGTGAAAGTATCTTGACTGTCTTTCACCAGTTTAAATCTTTATTGAAAAGCTTAGGGTTCTCCCAGAATGGGGGACAAGCAAACAATACAGATGTTAGATGATGTGCTGCTGTTGGAAGCGCCGCTTGGATCGGCACAGCATATTATGCATACTAAGTACGGTGCTTATGGTTTAAAATGACGATGAGGAGTGTTAGACCTTTTCCCAGAATTGGTAGCTTTGATAAGGAGGTATTGAACAATGTCCGAGATAGTATCTGTATGGTGCGTTCTCGAATGAAAAACGTAAAACATAACAAGTGTTTAAAGTTATGGCAGCATGAGGGGGATGCGTGGCTTAAAGGTGTGCGCGCGACGCAAACTAGCGTCACGAGCACGTTACAGGAGAATACACCTGCAGTGCTAAACTGCGGTGCGTGCGCACCACGAAATGGTGCGCACGTGCAGCAAGGTAGTGTTGCGGAAGGTATTGCCAGTGGTTCACGCGCACCACCACCGCCCTATGCGGATGGGGGTGCAGGCACAGTTGTTGAAAAAACCTATAAAAATTTAACAAGTAACTTGTACCCTCACTTAAGTAATCACAAAGAATATGTTTATGATGCGGATGATGAGCCTATTGTTATGTCTGCCATTTCCCGTGCTGTTAGATGCTCCATCATAACAAGCACAAATGGTGGCCCCATCTTCATCAGTGACAGTACAGGAAGTGTTAACATCTCTTGCACCTGTACATAAAGTTGTTAACCATATAAGTAGCAGTAATAGACTGAATCTCCAGCCAGGTAACAAGGTCAAAAGTAGCAGTGCGGCCAGTCTGCATCCCATTAGGACAATAACTGTTCCGAATGGGAATGTGGATGCGAACGGTGTAGTGCCCACAAGGGAAGTAGCAATGCATTGTCCTTGGACAAGAGCGGAGCTAAATTCCATAGTGAATGATTTCCCTGACCCTAAAAAGGAATTAGCCAAATGCCAAAGATTTTTAAAGAATTTGGGTAGTGCTCACGAGCCAACCAATAAAGATTGGCGAGTGGTGTTAAGGGCTTGTCTTCCACGCAATACCGACATGAAAAATGTTATCACTGATTGCGTATTGGATGGAGATGTTCCCTTAACAGATGAAATTAACCAAGGTAAAATTACCTGCATTATAACTCAATTGGGTGTATATTTTCAAGTAGTAGTTAATTGGAGCAAAATTTTCACCATAAAACAAAAAGAGTGTGAATCTGCAGAGGATTATTGTAACCGAGCTCTGCAGGCTATCACCCAGTACACTGAGTTAGAGGATATTAAAGATAGCACTCATCACAGGGGAATGATCATCACTGTACTTATGGATGGTCTCAAAGAGAATCTAAAGACCCAAGTTCAGACCTCATTATCTGGCTGGAAAGGAGTTACTGTAGACACCCTCTTAGAATCCGCTATTGAACATGATAAGAACATTCTTAAAAAGAGAGAGACCCAGAGTGAGAAGCTAATGGCTATTAGTATTCAAGCTCTAGAAGGAATGACTGTGACATCACAGCCAACAGACACACCTGCACCTGTACAACTACACGTTATCACCAATCCTGTACCACCACACACACAACCTACCCCACTTATCACACACAGCCACAAAACCCATACTATCCACAACCACCATATTTCTCTCAATATTCTTATCCACACCCACCATCTTTCTTTTCCGCTCAACTCACACAGCAATCCTTTCACCAACCCCACTCACGAGGGTGCTTTAACTGCAACCAAGTGGGACATGTAAGTAAGAACTGTAAGGTGATGAGGGCCGGACCCCCTAACCAGGGAGTACCTGGATATCCCCATAAGGGATATACACAGAGTACAGGAAAACCACAACAGTCACCAGCTCCAAATGCTGTATTGGAGAGTGAGAGTCAACGCTAGGGGTCAGGTCATACCTGTAGTCTACAGATAGTCAGGTTAACGGGAAGTACTAGGGAAGAACCGGTAATAATGGTTGATGTAGCTGGTACTAAATATCCTTTTCTTGTAGACACAGGGGCGACCAGATCAGTGATAAATTCTCCCACTAACTTACGGGTAACCAGTGAGATGGTACCAGCAATGGGTGTAACGGGTAAAGTGCAACATTATCCTTTAACAAAATCCACAGAGGTCACTATCGGGCCATTGCATACCAGGCATTCTTTCCTCCTGGCAGCAGCGGCTCCTACTAACCTACTGGGAAGGGATTTGCTATGTAAAATGGGATGTGTCATATATTGTCCCTCTGATGGTATGTTTCTAGATATCCCAGAGAGAGTTGTTCATGAGGTGAGGGATATGTTGGACACTCCCCAAAGGATAATGTATGACTCTACTGGTTTAAGTAAAAATCCATCTCAGGTAGATCAGATGTTATCCAAAATTCCAGATTCACTGTGGACCAAGGATGGACAGGACACTGGATTAATGGCAAGCGTAAGTCCCGTAATGGTAAATCTAAAAAGTGGTAGGCACAAATTCCCCAGTACCCATTAAAACAGGAGGTAGAATTAGGGGTTTATCCATTAAAACAGGAGGTAGAAATAGGGGTTTATCCCATAACTGAGCGATTGTTACAGCAGGGAATTTTAGTTCATACAGCAAGTGTAGCCAACAGTCCCATCTTTCCTGTAAAGAAGAGTGGTGGGAGGGGTTATAGGCTGGTACAAGACCTTAGAGGGGTTAATAAGGTGGTAGAGAGCCAATTTCCTGTAGTGCCAAATCCAGATGTCATTCTCATGCAGATCCCACCAAATGTAACCCATTTCACTGTCATTGACCTCTGTTCTGCTTTCTTCTCTGTGCCTCTTCATCCTGACTGTCAGTACCTATTCACTTTTACATACAGGGGTGTACAATACACATGGACACGATTACCCCAGGGTTTCATAGACAGCCCCAGTATCTTCTCCCAGGCCTTACAAGACTGTTTACAATCTTTTCAACCTGTCAATGGATCTGTTCTAATACAATATGTGGACGATTTATTGTTATGTTCTGATTCGTTTATGTCATGTTTAAATGATACTAAACTTTTATTGCTTCATCTCTCACAAACAGGACACAAGGTTGCTAAGGACAAACAGCCATGCCAGTCCAGGGTTAAATACTTGGTACAATACCTAACTCAGGGGTTATGACATCTCACAAATGACAGAATCCAGGCCATACAGAACATGACACTGCCGCAGAACCAACAGCAAATTCGTACCTTCTTGAGAATGTGTGGTTACTGCAGAATGTGGATCCCAGGTTTTTCTATTTTGGCCTTGCCATTACAGGCCTTAGGACTTCATTCAGAGTCGGTCGTTGCGGCCGCACGGTCGTACTGGAAAAGGGGCCGGATATGCAAAAGATGCACTCACATGTTGCGTCCCTAAGGTCGGATCGTTAGCTGGCCGAGCAAGGGGAGGAAGCGGTCGGAACGCAAAAAATATGCCCCCTTCTCGTACGCATTACACGTCATCTCCGGCCATATAAGGATTAATCGCGAGCATCGGAAACCATCGGAACTGGTCGTAGAGCTTAAGGTTGACCATACCCTCTCTTAAGCTCTACGATCATGTCAGTGTAAAACCTCCCATGTCACGTGTGCCATGACACTACTTTGTAATTTATGCACTCCCATTAAACGCCGTTCGCATAATTAGGCACGCCTGCGTTCGGATCTCCACTCCCCCGTTTTCAAGCACCTTCCCGTTACCACCCACAAACACCTCATTCTGTCACTCAAACTACCGACCTGGCAGTGTTCAAGGAGAGAGAAATTTCTGATCGTAGCGGATAGTTTGCGCACGCGCATTGCGAACTTTACGCATGCGCAGTTTAGCGAACATCGGTGGCGTACGACCGTGCGGCTGCAACGTCCGACTCTGAATGAGGTCCTTAGTCTCTTCCTCAAAGCCCGATCGTGTCATGCACACAGAGGAATCAGAGCAGGCTTTCCTTAATCTTAAGGATAGTCTGACAAGAGCACCTGCATTGGGAATACCTGATTATGAAAAACCTTTTGATTTGTATTGTACGGGATCCAATGGTTGTGCAGCAGGTGTCCTCACACAAAAACATGGTGATGCCAGTAGGCCCGTAGCATACTACAGTGCACAATTGGACACTGTGGCAAGATCACTCCCAATGTGTTTAAGAAGTGTAGCAACAACTCCTCTATTGGTCAGTAAGAGTGAGGATGTGGTACTAGGCCATGATATGATTGTCTATAATCCCCATGCTGTATCTGCTTTGCTAAACTCTGCCCAAACCAGACATGTCTCCTCAGCTAGGTTCACAAAATTGGAACTAGCATTAATAGCACCTGCAAACATCACCATCAAAAGGTGCAGTACGTTAAACCCAGCTACGTATTTACCATATGTGCAACATGATGCACAAAGGCTGGAGAGAGGTGAGTCGCTGGCGAAAGGTGAGTTCTGCAGGTGTATTGATGCACATGATTGTATGGAATATCTGAATCAAACCTTTACTGCAAGACCTGACATACGGGATACACCTTTAGAAAATGTAGATGTGACATTTTACACGGATGGGAGTTGTCATGGATAAACGGACACTGTAGAGATATGTACAGGTTATGCTGTGGTAAATGACGAAGACATCATAGAAGCCGTACCTTTAGGCCCACCACACACGGCCCACGTGGCGGAACTGGTGGCACTAAAGAGAGTGTATGAATTAGCGGACGGTAAATCTGCTAATATCTACACTGACTCTAGGTACGCCTTCGGGGTAGTACACGATTTCGGTGCCCTATGGCATCTGAGAAAGTTTATGACAGCAGCAGGCACACCAATTACACATGCCAAACATATAAAGGGACTACTAGCAACAATCCAATTGCCAAAGGCAGTGGCAGTAATTAAGTGTAAAGCCCATACATGTGAGGATGATCCGGTGTCACTGGGCAACAACAGGGCAGATGGAGCTGCAAAATGGGCAGCAGGGTTAAACATGAATGTACCAACTGAAATAATCATGACTTTTCAAACAATTCATATGCTGAAATTAATTGAGATGCAAAATTTGTGTTCTATCCAGGAAAAGTCAGTCTGGAGGTCCAAGGGATGTGGGCAAAAGTCCTCTGGACTCTGGAGAGATGGACAAGGTAAGCCAGTGGCCCCCAAGGCATACTACCCAAGCCTGGCTGAGGCAGTGCACGGTCTGACTCATTTGTGAAAGCAAGGTATGTGTAAATTGGTGAGAGCATACTGGTGCGCACCGGGTTTTTCTTCTCAAGCGGAAAAGAGAGCAATGTCCTCTCTGACCTGCTTGAGGAAAAACATTGGGAAAACGATCCCTACTGAACCATCCCACATTCCTCCGACTGACGGACCTTTACAGGTAATACAAATTGATTTCATCCAATTACCACCCTGCAGGAATCTCAAGTATGTATTAGTGTCCACTGACGTGTTTTACAATTGGGTTGAGGCATACCCAGCTGCCACTAATACTGCTGCGTTTACTGCCAAGAAAATTGTTCAGGAATTTGTGTGCAGATACGGTATCCCTAAAATTATCGAGAGTGATAGGGGTACTCATTTCACAGGTGATGTTTTTCAAAATATGTGTAAACTGATGGGTATTAATAGTCAACTTCATATCCTCTACCGACCGCAAGCCAGTGCCAAGGTGGAGAGGATGAACGGAACTATTAAAAATAAATTAAATAAAATCATGGCAGAGACTGGACTAGGATGGCCAGAAGCATTACAGTTGGTCCTACATAGCATAAGGACCACTTCTAGACCCCCTCTAAATCAGTCCCACTTTGAAATACTGTTTGGTAGACAACCTCATTTGATTGTAAGTCCACAGGAAGACTTGAAAGGTAACAACGAGGTAACTGTAAGGTATCTTATACCAATGAGTAAACAGTTAAAACAGCAACAGCAGAAACTGAAATTGTTGTCTCATGATATGCCTGAAACAAACTATCATGATGTTGAACCTGGAGAATATGTTATGATCAGAAATTTCTTGCATTCAGGTTGTTTGATTGATCGTTGGGAAGGTCCGTATCAGGTGTTGCTGACGAGTACCACATCTCTGAAGGTGGCCGAGAGAGATACCTGGGTCCATTCCACTCACTGCATGAAGGTCAACTAACCGGTGGAGAAACAAGGCGGAGACGAGGCAGATAACATGGGCCTGTTGATCGGGAAGGTTAAAAGGTTGCAGTGAGATAGCTGAGCTAAAGAAATTTGTAGGTCCTTGCTATGGCAATGGACTGGTCTGCTGTGTTCATCTTTGTATTCTCTTTCAGAGTTTCCATCGTCCTGGTTTGTTTGGGGATTTCTTGTTTCTGTGACAGGGGACCGACAGAGGAGATGGGAGCTAATGGCAGTATTGATGGAGTGGAGTCGAGAGGAGGAGTGCTATGCCAATCAGGGGAGTGTCTGACCAATCTTAGTACAGTAATTGTTTAGAGATCTGCTATTTTGGATACTCGGAGACAGTGTGAAGGTTTATCGTCTGAGGATTATTGTATGTGCGAGTTCTGTGGGTCTGTAGTCAACGAGAGATGCATCCAACAGTGTCAACCAAAGTATAATCAGTTTTGAAGTGGGTATCCTTTAGAGGATTATCACACCATGGTGGGCAAAATTTTTAACCAAACCGACTGTTGGGTGTGCTCTCACGTGCCCCAAGGACAGCATAATGTGGGATTAGTGCCATTCCCATTAAATATCTCTGAAATTTTACAATTGCAAAAAGGAAAGACACTGGATGGAAAATTTCTTAACACCAAAACACCCCATTTTAAACTCCACCAGTACCAGGCAGATAAAACACTTTTATGTTTAAACATCACCAACTCCAATGATCCAGGAAGTTGGGAGGTGACTGGGAATAACCAGATGATGACCTTCTCACAAAGAGCTGACCGTGAGCCTATGAATTATGAACTGTTACGCACAATTAGGTCAGGTGGAAGACACTTCCGGTATAAATATACACTGAGTAACACCAAATAAATGGTTGGCAGAGTATCAGAAGGGTACTGTGCCAGAGTTATACAACCAGAAACATGTATTAGCCAGATGGGAGAACTTGACATAGGATCATTTGTTAGGGAAATGTGTTGGATGATTATGATGCATTCTATTCCTTATGTTCTCCCCGATGATGTATATTTTATATGTGGAAGGAAAGTGTATAAGTCGCTCTCTCCGAGTTCCGAAGGTTTGTGTTACCTGGGAAGAGTAGTCCCAGAGGTTATGGCCCATACACATGGTGAAATGCTTGGTATTCATAAAGACACACCATCACCATATCTTCACACACAGTATGAACACAGAGACAAAAGAAATATGATACCTGGTGACGTGCATAAAGCCACACAGTTAATTAGTGAGACGACTGGCTTTCAAGTTTTGGTAGCATTGGATCCCACCAGGATCGCTCGGGGTACACTAAATCTTAGATATATCCAAGATCTTGCTAAATTAATAGATAATATCACCGAGATGTATGATGACACATTCAGGTATACAGATAGGGAATTGCAGGCGTACAAGAAAGAACTGGTGCAACACAGATTAGTATTAAATTATTTAACAGCTGTCACTGGAGGGTGTTGCGTAACTTTGGCCACCAAATTTGGGTACTTACATTACAAATGATACCAGCAACCCCAAGGAGGTGATAGACCGGAAGATGGATGAAATTCTGCAGTTAAAATGGGAATTTCGAAAGAACCATAATGCTTCAGTGGCTGAAGTAGGGGAGAAGGTAGAGGAATGGGTTTCTTGGTTGAACCCAGTGAAATGGTTCTCAGGTCTAGGACAGTGGGTCCAGGAAATGATTGTGAGCATAGGTAAACTCCTGATCCTCATACTGGTTGTCATCATAGTAATTGGCCTATGTGTAAGGTGTGTTCCTACTGTGTTAAAATGTGGAAAATGTAAAGATAAGGTGAATCAAAGGAATGAAATCATGATGGTGGTCAGTAGTAACAATATGAATACTGAGGTAAATGTTGGACTGCATTACAATCCTGAACTAGGAAATACCATCATATAATGTATAATATTTAGACATGCATAAAATGTGTTATTAAAATGTTATTTTGAATAATGTATGTCCCTATTCCCCCTCAAGACTTCCTTTATAGGATTGGTGCATCCTCACATCTTTCCCATGATCTCCCAAGATCCGCGGTGTGCGTATAGGGGTAGTTTTATATCCCCTCCTAGAGACACATTATTGATGGATTAAGAACCACCTTGTGCCATCCCATAATATAACATTGAATAATATGTCATAATGTAAGCCTAAATTAATTTTAAAGTCAGAGTATGATAGCATGTTGTTTGCTATCAAAGGGTGGACTGTCGAAGCCGGATAATTGGCTGAGACAGAGACGGTTTAAAATTAAATCTGTGTGACGCCATTTTGCGAATGGCAATGAGACGCCATTTTGCGACTGGCCACCCAGCACCATTTTAGTGAATCTCGCCCATTATAAGTACATACGGCGAGACTATTATATAGCGTTGTGCGATTCCCACGCCATAGAAAGAAGTTAAAAGTCCTCACCACATAAATAGACAGTCACTAAAACATATAAACTGATTAAACCTGCAAAACACGTACCATGATGTACTCCACAAAACACATAATCGCACAGCTCTAACTAGCGTCTTTTCCCAATTCCCCAATACTTACACACCGCACACTTACATAAAAGGTTCCTTAACATTAAAGTGTAATACTCAAGGTTTATTCAGTAATTATTAATGTTGTGAAATAAAGGTTATTTGATATTTAAGGTTTAGTACATGGTAAGCAGACTGTGTTTGGTGTTGTACTGATACACTGTGTCTCAACAGATTTCCGGTATCATAGGTGAGAAGATCGCAGCATGCGTCCGCAAACTATGGACTATAGAGAGTTAGAACATTAAAATGTACTTTGTAATGTTACCAGCTTAGATTAGCATGCAGCAGGAAAAAGGATACAAAGGGCTGTTGGAGGCTGACTTGTGTCCATTTGATTTGACCTATGAACTATCCTGTAACAAAAGCACCTTTAAGAAGAACCAATGGAATCATGCCAATCTGTTCTATTGTATTGCCTATCCCTGTAAGTGTATATATGTGCACTCTCTGACCCCAGTCGAGAGTCTTCTTGCTGTGCTGTTGACGGAGGTTTCTATTGCTGATGCCGGTATCTGGGCCCAGAGCGCGTGCGTATGTAACAACTGTACCTTGGGTCTGTATGATTTATTTGCGCTAATTGTCTTTAGATCACAGCGTGTAACCATCTGTTTTTACATTGAATAATAACTTTTTGTGCTTTGGAACCACACTCAAAGTCTGAAAGCATTTATTTACTGTGTGACTCATTACGCTAAATAGCGACAATTTTAGAAGGTATAGGCAGGATTTTAGAAGGTATAGAATGGATTGCATAGAGGTTTTAAATAGGTATCTATAGCCCCTATAGTAGTGCCCCATAATAATGCCCCTGTAGTAGTGCCCATATAGTAATGCCCCTGTAATAGTGCCCATATAGTAATGCCCCTATAGTAGTGCCCATATAGTAATGCCCCTGTAGTAGTGCCCATATGGTAATGCCCCTGTAGTAGTGCCCATATAGTAATTCCCCTGTTGTAGTGCCCATATGGTAATGCCCCTGTAGTGCCTATATGGTAATGCCCCCATAGTAATGCCCCTGTAGTGCTGCTTACACAAGAAAAGAACAACAATACTTACCTTAATCCCCACTCCTGCATCCGCCGCCATCCGGTCCCTCCGGCTGCTCCTCGGCACTATGGGAGAGATGTCATGACGTCTCCCATAGTGCTCATGGGGAGAGCCGGAAGCTGTAGTTGAGGAGAGAAGTCCAGCCTCTGGCTACCGTGGCACTGTAGGGAAGGAGCCGGACGCCCGCTAGTAATAACATCTCAGTGGGCATCCGGCTTGGATCCTCCCTGTGGTGCCAGGCTGGAGGACATTGGTGATGCGTGCAGCGGCGAACCCGGTGCACGTGCACCTCCAGTCCCCCCCCCAGCTGCGACCCTGCCCAGGGCATCCTCAGAATGGTCCGGGAGGCTTTTATGGCTGCAGTCTGCCATTTGGAGTATCCAGAGGATGCTCCGGTTGGCACTGCAGCTCCGAATCTGGCTGCAGGGTGCCATTGCAGGCACCCTGCTAGCCAGATACAGGGGCCGTGGGTGAGTGGCGGTGCCACCCTCAGAGCTCCGTGCTCTGTGTGGTGACACTGGTCACCCATTGCTAGTTATGGCCCTACCCACAATAACACTGGCACGCCCTCCCTGAAATTTCCCTAGATAAGAACAGCCCATTACCACGTAGTTACGCCCAATTAGTCACAAGTTCCAATATGCCTGTATATATGACTCTGAATTACCCATACAAGCGCATACTTGGTACCAGAGCATGCGCAGAGCGAAAACACGCAAGCTGCCCATCGCCATCGGGTGCTCTCTTAGCTCTGCATTAGGCTCTAATTAAACACATACAAACAGAAATTCAACCACCGTGGTATTATTTATTTTTATTTATTACATCATTTTAAATAGGTCATACTAACTTTTAGTTTTTGAAGCAGCTTAACTTTGGTGCTTATGACATATTAATTAAGCTTTTATGCTATCTTCATAACTTCCTTAAAGCTGCATACACACACAACGATTTTTTGAACGATTATCGTTAAACGATATCGTTTAATGATAATCGTTTGAAAAATCATTCACTTTCCGAGTCAAACGATGATCGATAATCGTTCATGCGCGTTCACGTTTGTAGTTTGTAGTTCAGTCAGACTTGTCAACTTAACGATTTTCATTAAGGGAATATGCAAAAATCGTTTGTAGTTCATAAAAATCGTTCATTACACTTTAAAAAAATCTGACAGATAATCTGACAGAAAATCGTTCATAAAATCGTTGGTAACAAAATCGTTGTGTGTGTGTATGCAGCTTAATAGTAACATTTGGTCAACTTTACACACAATATCCTCATTTGTATGAACATTAACAGCTGTAGTGTTTTGCATCATCATTTGCATTTTGTTGTAAAATAAAGAGATCATCCTGTAACTCAGCAGTCACCTGTGCACGGATCACCTGTATCACCTGTGCACGGATCACCTGTATCACCTGTGCACGGATCACCTGTATCACCTGTGCACGGATCACCTGTATCACCTGTGCATGGATCACCTGTATCACCTGTGCACGGATCACCTGTATCACCTGTGCACGGATCACCTATATCACCTGTGCACGGATCACCTGTATCACCTGTGCACGGATCACCTGTATCACCTGTATCACCTGTGCACGGATCACCTGTATCACTTGTGCACGGATCACCTGTATCACCTGTGCACTGATCACCTGTATTACCTGTGCACGGATCACCTGTAACACCTGTGCACGGATCACCTGTAACACCTGTGCACGGATCACCTGTATCACCTGCGCACGGATCACCTGTATCACCTTTGCACGGATCACCTGTATCACCTGTGCACGGATCACCTGTATCACCTGCGCACGGATCACCTGTATCACCTGCGCACGGATCACCTGTATCACCTTTGCACGGATCACCTGTATCACCTGTGCACGGATCACCTGTATCACCTTTGCACGGATCACCTGTATCACCTGTGCACGGATCACCTGTGTCACTGCAGACATGAACATTTCAGGGGAGGAAAGATATGATATACAACAGCTGGGTCTGGTTGTTGGAGCAGGAAGCACCTGTACAGCAGGACTAATGATAAATGGATTTATAGTTACTGTGAATGTCACTGATTGGATGAAAGGAAGACCGGTGACCGTGACTGACCAGGTCCTTACCTCCCTCGGGGTCACAAGGATGGTTTTCCTATTCTCCTGCCTGCTGGACATATTAAGTCATATTTTCTTTATAGACTTGTACATCCTGTATAATATCATTCTTAAATTCTTTCGATTTACTTTCTTCTGTGCCAGCATCTGGCTGTCAGCACTTCTGTCTGTTGTCTTCTGCCTGAAGATCTGCAACTTCCACAGTGTCTGCTTCCTACGTCTGAAGACCATTATATTACAGAGGGTCGTCCATCTGATTATGGCTTCTCTGCTCGTGTCCATTTGTTACATATCACTTAGTCTTATGATTGATAACATTGAAATCCCTAAAAATTCAACAAATGAAAGCCGTAACAAGGAAATGCAAGTTTATATGATTATATTGTCGACCATTGTGCCGTTCCTCGCGTTCCTCATGTCGTCGGTCCTTCTTATTTCTTCTCTGTGTCATCACATGAACAGGATGAGAGGTGACCGGACTGTAACTGGACAACTGGACGCCTATCACAAGACCAAAGTTTTTAACTTTTTCATTTATTAGCTTTCATTTTTATATTGCTGTTATTATAACTTTATGGTGTTTTCATAATTCAGTTGAATTAGCGGGAGTTTATATTATTTTGAGTATTGTTCCTGCTCTGCAATCCTCTTATCTGATCTATATAACAGCCAAGCTACGAAATCGGTTCTCGGAGATTATCCAACATGGAACCAACTGCTGGCTCACCAGAAATTGTTCTAGACTCAGCCCTGTAGATCCATTGGCGACAAACACTCAGAGGTGTAAGGAAAGTGCACGCGAGTAGTGAATACTTCATTGTAATATTTTGTATAAAAGGAAATACACTGCCTGGCTCATCAAGAACTCATAAAGAGCAAGAGGGCAACTAAGGAACTTTCTGAAACATTATGGGGCAAAGTTGAACAATAGTCAACTGCAATTGATCCGGCATAGTGTGCGCAGATCTAAATGTATGTAATTGCCATTATACAGATATGTATGCTTCTCTTCAGCCAGTACACCTCGAATTTCTATGCTGGGTTTGATACCCTTCACCATTATCTGTGACCATTCGCACCATTCTTATCTTTAGTGCAAAAGATCCGTCTGAAAATAGACGTAATTATGTGTATCCATGTAGTGTATATCAAACTAATCCATGTATACAATGGGTAATGTATTCTGTAATCTAGGTTCTAAGGCAGACGGTAACCCTATGTACAGTTAGCAGGATTTCCTAACTGCACATAGGGTAACCGCCCAGCTGGGATGTGTACAGGATGCCAGCGATCGGGATCCCGGCAGTCAGAATCCCAACGCCGACATCCTGACAGGGTTAGGATACCGACACCTGTCGGTAGGTATCCTAACCCTCCCCCTTTCCGTTCCCGAACCCTAACCCTCCCTCCCCACACCCTAAACCTAACCCTCCCCCCTTAGTGTCTAACCCTAACCTACCCCTCTGGTTGCTAACCGCTAGCCCTAACCCTCCCCCTAACCCCGCTACTTACCCCGGGATTCTGGCAGTTAGTATTCCGGCAGTCGGGATATTGAACACATTCCATCACAGCTGGGGACCTTACACATAGAGACATGGCTTTGAGAATGCATTGTGTTTCTATATGTAGTATAGGCAAAAATATTTGTAATATATTCCTCATATTTAATGATTTGAGAAATCTAGGTACTGAATTAAGTTCAGGGACACATAGGGCATAAGGTGCGTTAGGTATAAATCACTGATGCATAGGGAACCTACAATAATTGTATGTCTTCCTGAGTTGCCCTTAATGATATCATATTTAATGCGGCTGCTATGGGGCCCAGACCGACCCGGGGCCCGGCCCTTCCCCTGCAACTACAGTGCCAGGCCTTGATCTGTGGCTCCCCCCCTCCGCATCCTTTTCACTCCTCTCTACTCGACTTACCTGCTCTGTGGTCGAGGCCCCCCCTTCCGTGGTCGCGTCCTCCCAGTCGGCTGCACCTCTGGCTTTCCTCATTGGCTGATACTGGGAGGAGGCATGGATAGATGGAGCAGATTGGGAGCAGAGGTGTGTCTGCCCTGCGCAGCACGACCATGGAGCAGGTAAGTCGAGGAGAGGGTAATAAGGAAGGTGCCAGGGGGGGTGCAGACCAAGGGGTTGGGAGCGGGGACCCAGGGAGTCCTGTGAAAATTTTGCTATGGGGCCCCCCTAAATCTAGTTACGCCCTTGCCTCTATGATATATTAGAACAGAGCAAACCTTGGGCTGGGTACACACTAGACAATGCCATGGCTATGTACACACATCGGGCTAAATGTAATAGAGGGCCTGATTCACCATGGACCGCAACTGCTATGGCAATAGCGATTACGTACGCAGTCTCACTGCGATAGTATGCTAATCCTCTGAGATCGCTATGCCGTCACAGCACAACATAAGGACGCCCACTTTACCTTACACACATTCGTAATACTTTGCAAGTCTGCGAGAACATCAGTAACATGGAGTACCATTGCGGCCTCACGCACACTTGCACAAGCTCTGACCTTACTCAGGGACTGCTAACCTCATCGCACGCAGTGACTACACCAGCTGCGTAGGGCATTGCAGTGGCTAATTCATGCACGGCCCTGCAATGGCGTTCAAACGCACTGCCACGCCTGCATTTCGCCAACAACCCCTCATCACCTCCCTCAAATGGCACTTCCTGCCAATCACTCTGCGATGGGTCTGCTTAGTCACTGCTGTCGCAGTCCCGATCGCAGTGGAGGGTGCACGCATGCGCACTACGATGCATACGCATGTGCAGAACGCAACAATCGGCCGATTGCATTCGTAATCGCAGTTGAGACCCTTGCCGAATCAGGCCCAGAGTGCGAGCCAGCACTCCGGCTGGAATACATGCTAGTATGCAAGCGTGTTACAGGTTAATCCAGCTAGAGACGAACAGCTGCCAGAAAGGAATTAAACAAAAAAAGATTTAAGCATAGCGCTCGCAAGCGGGTCGATGTTTGGCCCCTGCGCATCGCCACCTCCAGCGTACGCATGCGCGAGCCCCAGCAAGCAACGACAGCTACGTCGCTCCGGTGCTCACTACAAGACGGGGCGGCTGTCGATGTTGATCGACAGCTCGCCCCGTTTTGTAGGCGGGGGGGGGTGGCTGCACAAATGGAGGCTTTCCTGAAGGAACGCCTGCCATTTGTGGGCGGCCCTACTGACATCACTCATGATGTCAGTAGTGGACTTCCTGCTCTATTAGGGTCTCCACGCAATGCCGATGGTCGCGATAATCGCGACCATCGCCATGCCGCTCGCACTAGCTGTGGGTGGTCACCCACAGCTTTGTGAGCGGCCTGGAGGCCGAAACTAAAAAAAAAGAAAAACGCCCTGATTCAGAGCAAGCGCACGTGAGCCTCTGAATCAGGCCCTAAGCACCACCCATAAAGGTTTCTTTTCTTTTACTTATTTTTGGTATATAGTAGATGAAATATACAGTGATGTGTAGAGATAATAATCAAGATGATGGGCGTACTCCAACTCACAGTGAGACGTGCTGTGGAAAGCGCATCCAATATGCCGGGTTATATAAGATATATGTCAGAAGCGAAACAGGTTTCTAACGATTTTATTTCACATCAACATCTGCCTATGGTCATGACGTCAGCCACTGGTCCCAGCTGCTGTTATTGCTGTAACAGTATTGTGAAATAAATCGTCCAATTATTCGCCTCTTATGGCTTGGGGTAGAGGATTTATTATTACAAGTTCCTGGTCTTCAAATTTCTTTAACACCTGCTATTGCTCTCTTACATATATTTACAGATAATATCCCAAAATATCTTAGATATCTTATAACCCATATTTTTATTTCCACTAAAAGCTGCCATAGCCCTATTTTGGAAACAAGATAAATCTCCTTATATTCATTTAATTATATCTAAATGAAATTATAGTTTCCTAATGGAGACTTTACATTGTCCCTATTCCAGTTCTGCTGATTCACTATTGATGAAATGGTTGTCTTGGAACTTATATTCTGAAAGAAAGCTTTATATTCCCATTGATTTGTAAAAAATATATGTCCTTTATTCTGAATTATATATTTTGTCTAGTAATTATATTGTGATGCAAATGCTTCCCCTCCCCCTTGTATTTCCTTTTCTTTTTTTCTGTACCCACTTTAATTTACCTTATTCAAGAAAAATTTTATAAAAATTCTAAATGACAAAAAAAAAAAAAAAAATAGAACTCTGTTTCGCTCCTGACATATATTTTATATAACCCGGCATATTGGTTATGGGAAACTAGGTGAATAAGGAGAACAGGTGAGAGAAAAGGGAGCACGTGGATTACCCAAAAGATACCTTGATGCGCTTTCCACAGGCTGTCAGCACGTCTCACTGTGAGTTGGAGTACGCCCATCATCTTGATTATTATCTCTACACATCACTGTATATTTCATCTCCTATATACCAAAAATAAGTAATAGAAAAGAAACCTTTATGGGTGGTGCTTACTCCGTTGTTACATGAGTACAGTACGATATATAGACATCTGGAACATAAAGGGGAGGATCATAAATCCTATATGAAATACGATTGGGATTAGGAAAACATACTGTACCATTGGTTTTCTCATCTTTTACCATTTTTTTTTCATTTGTCTGAGGAACATTGAACATAGAATCTACTACTCCAGAAATAAGGCAAAGACCATCTACTCTGACAGGACCAAGGTCCCTAATTGGTCGGGAATATAATCTGGAGCTGATTAAAGACAAGTGACTTTTATATTTCTTTAAAATGACTGTATACACATATTATAATTTTGACTAGTGACTGTCATACCAATTTGAATATTTATACTTACTGTATGCATATATCATAATAACTTGAGTGAATGATTGTCCTATTATGTATTAGGATACAATCTACATATATGTTGTGCGCAGGAACAGAGAGAATTTAAATCTTTTTTTGTTTAATTGTACTTGTTGGCAGGTGGATGACCCCCTCCCCCTTTTTTTGTACTCCCTAACGGCAGCCACTCGTGTGCGCAGTAGACTCCTAAAAATCCTTTTTTATTAAGCTGCCAGAAAGCGCCCAGCCTGAAAGTCAAGATGTGACAGATATACATTACATTTAACCGCAGTCAGTGAGCCTGCCACACCGTCACTGCTGCGATCAAGAACACTGCAATTCAGCCCGTCACCCCCATCCAGCCCTGGCACATCCACCACCAGCGGCAACACAGCTACAAAATGCTGAACAAAGATTTTGGGACACCTGGGGCCATAACCAAAACTAAAAAAAAATTAGAACACTTGCAAAAACAAGTGCAACAAATCAGCACACAAACAAGACACACACATGGAATAAGTGGATAAGAGAGCCATTTAACCACAGAGGTGACAACAACAGTTTCCATGACTCATTTGTCCGCTTAATGGAGGACAACCAACAATTCCACCAAGTATTCCTGCGCATGCTGGAGGCTGATGTATCCCATCAACAAACAGCAATAACAATGATGGAGTCATAGAATAATGCCACCAGGGACTTAAATTGTACCCTTAATTTAGGAACACAAATAATAAAAAAATTAGGAGATGATACTACCAGCACTTCAAGGGTACCACCAGGGCCGGCTCCACTGGTCGGAGCATCCTGTGCTGGCCCTCTCCAGTGTGCCCTATCTTCGCGCAACCAAAATGGTGGTGTGGCCTAATTACCATAGGCCACGCCCCCTATGTGACGTTATTAGGATATAACGTCAGGCTGGGAGGAGCCTCACTAGCTGGGCTTCCCCCAGCCCCTCTCGTGTCACTGAATGGATGTCGCGCGCATGCACGCAGCATCTGTTCAGGGTCTCCGGGGTCCGGCACCGCCGCACAGCTGTGGCGGTGGGGGTCCCCGACTTCCCGATTTGACCACTTCGGCTTACGGGTTGAACAGTGGGACAGTACTGTCCCACTGAAATCGGGATGTTGGGGAGGGGTGCGCCCTCTATGGGTGGTGCCCCTGTGTGACCACACAGGTCGAACACCCCTAGAGCCAACCCTGGGTACCACACCACATGCCCCTGCCTTCACTTGTACAGCGCACTAGAGAGTTGACTGTAACTCCACAGAGAGGACACTCTTCAGCTAAGAGTCGTTTGCAGAGGAAAAATTAAAATGTGTAATTTTGTTTAAAAAAAAAACATTTTAATAAAATCTTGAATTTGTAGAAATGGTGTGTTTATAAAAACAAATAGTGCTTTTGTATGTCTGTATATACATTTATATGTTTTATTTTTTTTCCCAAAATTTATTGATAGTGAAGATAATTTGGAAGTTATTTATCTTCAAAAAAGTGTATTGTTTTGTTTTATTTAAGAAACACACCATGTGAGAAGTACACTTACCCCCAAAAAGTGCTTTGCCAAAGCACAACAACAAGCACACTCCTAGACTGCCTCATCTACGGGGTGGCTGTAGATAGCAAATATTTATTTATATTATGTGATATACTTGTAATTGTGTGGTTCAGAAGATTCTAAATATTGTGAAATGTGTGATAAAAAAACCCCTTTTCCCATATGAAGATGGTTCATTACACTGGAAACCTGAAAAAAATATTTCATTAATGGTTCATTTGACCTAAAATAAAATAAATTTTATGGTTACAAATTTTGATTGTATTTTTGAACTTAATTACTGTATATGTAAATTATTCACGAATATGTTAAATAATGCTGTATTTCCTAATGTTGATTGACTAACACAGACATTAGTAACACATTTATACAAGTACAAAAGGAAAGAGAGTAAAAATTAAATCTGCAGAGTAAACATTTACCAGTAAATAGAGTTTACACACTAAGGGCCGTATTCAATTAGCGGCGAAAACAGCAGTTTTTTTCGCCATAGGCGAAAATGGACGTTTTTCGCCAAAAAACTGTGATATTTTGACCAAAAAAACAGGCGAAAACGTAATTGCTGAAAAAAAATGCAAAATCCCTATTTTTTGCTAAAAATGTGGGGATTTCTTTCAGAACCCTTTGGACACCCCCACAAATGATAAATTACCCCCCAAAAAATTTTGTAGGTGGCGCACTTTGGTGAAAAATGACCGCAACGTTTTTTTTTTCTCCCAAAATTTGCGAGGACGTTTTTCACCAAAGTGCGCAACTTACAATTTTTTGGGGGGTCACTTATCATTAAGGGGGGGTGTCCAAGAGGTTCTAAAAGAAATCCCCACATTTTTAGCCAAAAATAGGGATTTCGCAATCATTTTTCGCCTGGTCTGGGATGGAGAAAACTTTTCTCCAGTTTTTTTTTGCCAATTGCGTTTTTGCTTGTTTTTTGGCAAAAATATCTGCGTTTTTTGGCGAAAACTGGTTGCAGTTTTTCGCCGCTAATTGAATACAGCCGTAAACATTAGTAATGAGCAGGGGCGGCTCCAGAGGTGGGGATACAGCGCAGTCCAAGATTCAAATAGGGGAGCCACACCAACTGCCATTTCACACACTGAGAAACATCACTGGCTGGGACTCACTGGCAGTTGGTGTGGTGAGAAACATAGATGGCTGGGACTCACTGGCAGTTGGTGTGGTGAGAAACATAGATGGCTGGGACTCACTGGCAGTTGGTGTGGTGAGAAACAGATGGCTGGGACTCACTGGCAGCTGGTGTGGTGAGAAACATCACTGGCTGGGACTCACTGGCATTTGGTGTGGTGAGAAACATAGATGGCTGGGACTCACTGGCAGTTGGTGTGGTGAGAAACATAGATGGCTGGGACTCACTGGCAGTTGGTGTGGTGAGAAACATAGATGGCTGGGACTCACTGGCAGTTGGTGTGGTGAGAAACAGATGGCTGGGACTCACTGGCAGTTGATGTGGTGAGAAACATAGATGGCTGGGACTCACTGGCAGTTGGTGTGGTTCCCCTATTTGAATTATGAACTGTACTGCAGCCCCACCCCTGAAGCCGCCACTGGTAACGAGTAATAAAATATATGACACACATGCTTAATTGCTAATGTGTGTTGTCATTGTTTATATTCCGGTTTAGATTTTTTTATTTTACTTTACATCTTTATTTTCAACAGCAATTTATTGTCAAAAGTATAATGGATAATTGACAATAGCATCACGACAGATATATTTATGTTAAAAATATCCAATATTATGGTATTTTAAAATATCTACAAATATACTGTACACTTACTGCTAAAATGTTGTAAAATGAGCTCCTGCCTTACCTGCCTCTCACTCCCTGATGTCAGATTGTCGCCTGATATTACAGAATCCTCTGCCTGCTGTAGGTCTAATACATAATCTTGTAGTGCACCTTGTTGAAAACACATATTATGTAAAAAACAGCAGCTGAGCACAATGTCAGATATTTTAGATGGATTGTATAGCAAAATACCACCTGAGCTGTCCAGACAGCGGAACCGAGTTTTCAGTAGCCCAAAATATCTTTCTATCAGAGCTCCAGTGGCCTTATGTGCATCATTATACTTGTGCTCAGCAAGGGATTCTGGAAGCAACATCGGAGTCAGTAGCCATGTGCAACAGCCATACCCAGAATCACCTGAAATACAGAGTAACAACATGCATTTTTAATTACTAAACAGACGTGTGCTATCATTAAAGGGCCAACCCTCTGGTATTTCTCCAGCCTTGAATTTATCAAGAAGTGCTGACTGGCTGAGGATAAACGAGTCATGACATGCACCAGGGTAACCCGCCATAACACTCATTGCTTTCATGTTTGTATCACAAACCACCTGCACATTAGTGGAGTGTGCGTGGTGCCTATTAAGATTTAAGATAGATATGTGCACGTGCCCTAAGTGGTCTCAGGCCAATGTGTGTGCAGTCAATTGCACCCAGTACATTTGGCATGCCCACAATAGGATAAAAAGGTTACCCTGACTGCATGCCACTGTGACTCCTGGCTAGGGAAGCAGATATATGTGCCAATTAAAGGAGTGCAGCTAACCCCTCCATCAGGTACCGTTAAAAGGTGGACTGTGAGATTGCAATAACTCCACCAGTCACATACTGAAAATTCCCAGGAGCCAGAAAGTGCAACACAGCCAGGAGTTTATACAGGCCTGAGACAAAGTGGGAACATGCTGTCTCAGGGTCTAGGTCAAGTTTGACCAGGTCATACAGATGAAGTAAGTTGTTGTGATTGAGCCCGAACTTCTGTATGACCTCGCCATGGACCAAATCATTCAGGTTCAATTGCCTTCTAAAATAACGAGACCTGTGCAGCCTCTGTGGCACCTGCATAACTTACTGACCTTCCTCAGTTTCTGTCTCCTGGGTCCTCTCAGCCTGGTGGTAGAGTCTCAGAAATCCTACAGCCCCCTGCATAAAACCTAGGCTCAGAAAATCTGCCATGCTGGAATAATGAGGTAGGTACGCAGCAGACCGGTAACTTATTTTCTCTAACTATATTTCTGTTGGGCACAAAGGAGAGTCCTAATCCCAGTATATAAGAGACAGAAGCCTTTTTTATTGTAACATACATATGTATATTTTTTATATGGGAGAGGCACTTTATGAAACAATTCTGGACAATGAAAATGTATTGAAAATGAATTTTAGACATACAGTAAATAGGAGCCATTTGCTACATGATAGCGGTGATATATTGCGGATTATTTGATAGGTTTGACAAATCGGGGAATCAGCAGAGACTGGTTCCCTGACAATGCATAGACGTATTTATAATGGGTGCAGGGTGTGCAGCGCACACAGGGCCTGATTCTGACCCGCTCGCGAGCGCTGAGTGCTCGCAAGCGGGTCGATGGTGCCCTTATGCGCATGATGGAGGGAGCTCCGTCGTGCGCATGTGCGAGACCCAAATAACGACAGAGTAGTCGTCGTTATGGGTCTCACACCAAATGGGGAGTGCTGTCGATGGTGAGTGACAGCATGCCCCCTTTGGTGGGCATGGCGGGGGCGTGGCTGCCAGACGGAGGCGTTCCCATGGGAACGCCTACCATCTGGGTCCGGCCCCACTGACATCACTAGTGATGTCAGTGGGAGTGCTTTTGGCTCTGATAGAGCCAAAAGCACTCCTAGGCTTGCGGCAGCGAAACCCTACCACAGGGTCTCGTCGCAAGCCCGATGGTCGCGATGGTCTTGACCATCGCGACCATCTTTTTGGCCGCTCGCATATGCTGTGGGTGGTCACCCACAGCTATGCGAGCGGCCAGGAAGCCGCTCCAATATTAGGTAGGAGGGCCCTGATTCAGAGCGAGCGCTCTGGTCAGAGCGTCTGGCTCTGAATCAGGCCAACAGGCCCCTGAGTCCAGGAGGGCACTCACCGCACACCCTGCACCCATTGTTAATAAATACTTACCTCTCTGCAGATTCTGATGTGCTGCTCCGCACTTTGCATTAATTTTTTTTAACACAGAAGCATAGATGGATCTCCCTGATCCATGCAAGCATCTGTGTCTCTGCTTATCGCGCACAATCTAAAGATCGGGAAATCGTTTTGCTGCACATCGTGTCCTGGAGTGCTGGGGAGCTGCTGGGGAGAGTTCAAGGGAAATAGATCACAATATCGCATTGTGAGCATATCATCTAGTGTGCAGGCACCATAAGTCTTGCAAAACTGCAGTTAATTTGGCAGCAGTTTCCCTCTTTCACATATTGATCAATAACGAGAGCAGTGTTTGGAAGACGCACATTTCCGATGAGGAGCTTTCAAGCTTTGATGGCTTAAAATCACCTACAATGATCAATGGGTCAAAATTCTGCCCAGCGTACAACAATGGGAGGTTCGACCGGAACCTCAACCCCCTAGTATGTCTTCTGGGATCCAATGTTACCACTTTGTGAAGTTTTTGTCCAAAATCATCCACTGGAAGGCTCAGAACAGGCTCCACGGGTCAAAGTTCTGCCCAGCGTATACCAATGAGAGATCCGACCAGGACCCTAAATCCCCTAAAACCTGACCAGAATCCAACTGTACCACCTCACATTCCTCTGTGAAGTTTTTGTCCAAATCCATCCAGTGGAAGACCTAGAACAGGACCGAATCTTCAAGTTATTAAGTTAGGCATTTCGTTGGTCGAAGAGACATGACTGAGAAATGATGTTGGGTTTAAAGGAGAGGGCAGAGTCATGAATAACTCATTAATAAGACAGTGGACATTATCTTGACATTGTCATTATTTTGTAAAACTCCACAGTGCTCCTCAGCACATATAATATAGCAGCATTTTCTAATAGAAACAATACGATAAGGTGAACATTTACGAAAGCCGCTGCCTCCCGGCGCGTTGCATGTGAATACTTTAACTGTCATCCGGAGTCAGTATAAAGCACGCTGGGCTTTATTCTGACTGCAGGTGCCGTTTTAAACATGCTCGTGCAATCCACCGGGAAGCACCACTGCTTCATAAATTCTCCACTTAGAGCAGTGGTTCTCAAACTGGGTCCACAGTACCCCACACAGGTTACATTTTCCAGGTCACCCAGCGGGTACACAGGTGTAGTCATTACTCACTGACACATTTTAAAAGATCCACAGGTGGAGCTAATTATTTCACTTGTGATTCTGTGAGGAGACCTGGAAAACATGTACTGTTTGGGGTCCTGAGGACAGAGTTTGAGAACCTGTGCCTTTTGGTGTATTGTTTCTATTAGAAAAACGATCGATTTACATTTATGTGTACCAAGGAGCACTGTGGTGTTTTTCAAAGTAATGACAAAAATGAGGATGATTTGTTCAAAAATTTGCATATTACAAATACCATCCGCTTTGCACCTATACATGTTTGGAAATGATCCTAATTGTCACCTAAGCTGTAAGTGTTAGAAATAAGGTACTATATGCAAATGAGAGTATACATGTCTTTAAAGATGAATAAACACCGGAATCTCTCTGGATTTGACTTTAACCACAAAATGCTAGAAACGAATTACAGTACCATGGAAACATTACACTCATTTGCAAACCATCCTCATAGTTATCCTCAGATCATTTTCAACCTCAGAGACAGAACTAAAGTAACTAATTTCTTGTGATTAGTCTGTGATATATATATCAAAATAGCACGAGAAGGCAGCACTCCACGGATTTAAAGATTCAAAAAATACTTGCTTATACCAAGTTTTAATGCAACGTTTCAGATGTTTAATTCATCTTTTGTCAAGGCATAATAAATAATGTAACAGTCTTACCTTATATAATGAGTAACCCATGTGTAAAACAGCTTAACAACATTGAGACATACACAAAGGAATGAATTGCTTTTAAGAAGAGTTAACCGTGAATATCAGGAGCGAATGGTGTATGCCTGGGTCACTGGAAGACACCTACTTAACAAGCCACGTAATTTTAGACATTAAAGGCCAAAGGATATTCCTGCTGAGTTTGGTTAATCTACCGGCAATAATACATCGTTGAGTGACAGTGATACTAGTATTGGACTTTGCTGCTCAGTAGCCCCCTTAGGGGTCATCATCCGCGCAAAGGGAGTAGAAGACTTCAAGCCAGAACGCGCCGTAGTGGCCAGGGGAAGAGGAAGAGGCAGAGGGAAGCATGCATACAAACAACGGACTTAGGGGTCTTGAATGGAAATAAAGTACCAGAGTGCAGGACACCCCCAAACTGGCCCAGTTAAGCCACCACAGGGCACCGCCATAGTAAGAAAAGTGCAGTGTAAAAGACAGTAAAGAGCAGCCTAGGCTGCATGTAAGGAATGAAAATAAAAAGTGAGGTACATATATAATAAACAGTGAAGGGTTAAAATGTGTTATAAAGGAAAATGTGTTATAATGCGGTGCCCTGAAACAGATCAGCCAAAGCAATCCAGGGGGACCCACGCCCCAAAAATGAACCAAAGCTGCACTACACAGTCTAAATATTTGCAGGACTTACCTATATTGTGCCTCTGACTGGTGTGCATATTACAATGCCAGACTCCATGCTCTAACCAATGTAATAAGGGTGCTAGCCTGAGTGGAAAGTGTCTCAGGCTTTCCAGGTGTGCAAAGCAATGCACTGATTAAGTTTATATAGGAAGTGGGCCTCAGACTGCACACCTTGGACATATATATATATATAATTGGAAGTGTTACCTGTGGAGACAATTGATATATGCACAAAAAAAGAAGTACAGGTGCTCAACTCCAAATTAACGGTTTGTATATAAATATATAAATTTTTTCAATGAATAGAGGTTTTTCGCATAATCTTGGCCAAGGTTATGGGCCTACCCACCTCTATTCATTGCAAAAATGTATTTATTTATATACAATAAGTTAATTTGGAGTTGAGCACCTGTACTTCTTTTTTTGTGCATATATCAATTGTCTCCACAGGTAGCACCTCCAATTATATATATATATGTCCAAGGTGTGCAGTCTGAGGCCCATTTCCCATATAAGCAAATTTAATTAACTAGATTGGAAAATAGATCTGTGGATGCACCAGCGTAACCTCAAATTGAGGGACTAATTTGACAAAAATTTGATTACAAACAAAGAAATGGCCCTTAACTATCCTTTCAGGGCGATGTCCACTTTTGAACCGCCTTCTCAAAATACTTCCATAACAAGTTATATTAGGATTCTGGATTCTGCTGTATCTGATTCCATCAAACAACGTGTGCCTAGACACTCCAAATTGTCCAAGGTTGAGTTTATTGCTTTAAAAAATCTCAGCACTAATAACACTATTGTGATTAGATCTGCGGACAAAGAGGCGCTATAGTGCTTCAAGACATTTCTAATTATAACCAAAAAATATACAGCAAGACAATGACCCAAAGCACACAAGTCATTTGACCAAAAATGTTAAAGGAAAATAAATTTAAAGGACTTGAGACGAGCAGTTCATGGGAGGAAACCCACCAACATAACTAGGGGTGTGCATCGGCCACTTTTCGTGTTTTGTGTTTTGGTTTTGGATCTGGATCTTTCTTCGTGTTTTGGATCTGGATTGGTTTTGCCAAAACCACCCTTCCGTGTTTTGGGTTCTGGGTTTTGTGTTTTGGATCTGTATTTTTTTGAAAAAAAGCATAAAAACAGCTAAAATCACAGAATTTGTAGGTTTTTCTGCTCCTATGCTATTATTAACCTCAATAACCTTAATTTCCACTCATTTCCAGTCTATTCTGAACACCTCACACCTCACAATAGTGTTTTTATGTCCAAAAGGTTGCACCGAGGTAGCTGGATGACTATGCTAAGCGACACGAGTGGGCGGCACACACACGTGACCCATCTAGGAGTGACACTGCAGTGGCAGGCAGGATGGCAGTTAGAAAAACTAGGCCCCAAACTGTACATAATGCAAAGAAAAAAAGAGGTGCAAGATGGAATTGTCCTTGGGCCCTCCCACCCACCCTTATGTTGTATAAACAGGACATGCACACTTTAACAAATCAATCATTTCAGCGCCAGGGTCTGCCACACAACTGTGGCTGAAATGATTGGTTCGTTTGGGCCCCCACAAAACAAGCTGGCAATTAATGTGTCCCTGCACAAACTGGCTCTACGGAGGCAAGATGTCATCCTCATCCTCCTCATCCACCGATTCCTCACCCTCTTCAGTGTGTACATCCTCATCCTCACAAAGTATTAACTCGTCCCCACTTGAATCCACCACCACAGGTCCCTCTGTACCTTCTGGAGGCTGGTCTCCCTGGAAGAGCTGATAATTCATTTTGATGAACATCATCTTCTCCACATTCTGTGGAAGCAACCTCCTACGCCTTTCGCTGACAAGGTTCCCGGCTGCACTAAACACTCTTTCGGAGTACACACTGGAGGGGGGGCAACTCAGGTAAAATAGAGCCAGTTTGTACAGGGGCCTCCAAATTGCCTCTTTTTCCTGCCAGTACAGGTATGGACTGTCTGACATGCCTACTTGGATGCTGTCACCGATGTAATCCTCCACCATTCTGTCAATGGTGACAGTATCATATGCAGTGACAGTAGACATGTCAGAAATTGTTGCCAGGTCCTTCAGTCCGGACCAGATGTCCAAACTTGGTCCTGCCTGCCCTGCATCACCGCCAGCGGGTTGCTTAGGATACCTAAGTTTTTTCCTGGCAGCCCCAGTTGCGGGAGAAAATGAAGAAGGAGCCGTTGACGTGTCACGTTCCGCTTCAGCTGACAGTGTGTTCACCAGCAGGTCTTTGCACCTCTGCAGGCTTGTGTCGGCCGGAAAGAGAGACACCACATAGGCTTTAAACCTAGGATCGAGCACGGTGGCCAAAATGTAGTGGTCTGATTTCAACAGATTGACCACCCTGGAATCCTGGCAAAGCGAATGAAGGGCTTCATCCACAAGTCCCACATGCCGAGCGGAATCGCTCCGTCTTAGCTCCTCCTTCACTTTCTCCAGCTGCTTCTGCAAAAGCCTGATGAGGGGAATGACCTGACTCAAGCTGGCAGTGTCTGAACTGACTTCACGTGTGGCAAGTTCGAAGGGCTGAAGAACCTTGCACAACACGGAAATCATTCTCCACTGCGCTTGAGTCAGGTGCATACCCCCTCCTTTGCCTATGTCATAGGTGGATGTATAGGCTTGTATGGCCTTTTGCTGCTCCTCCATCCTCTGAAGCATATAGAGGGTTGAGTTCCACCGCGTCACAACCTCTTGCTTCAGGTGATGGCGGGGCAGGTTCAAGAGTGTTTGCTGGCGCTCCAGTCTTCGGCACGCAGTCGCTGAATGGCGAAAGTGGCCAGAAATTTTTCGGGCCACCCAAAGCGTCTCCTGCACGCCCCTGTCGCTTTTCAGAAAATTCTGCACCACCAAGTTTATTGTGTGAGCAAAACATGGGACGTGCTGGAATTTGCCCAGATGTAATGCCCGCACAATATTGGTGGCATTGTCAGATATCACAAATCCCCAGGAGAGTCTAAGTGGGGTAAGCCACTGGGCGATGATTTCCCTCAGTTTCTCTAAGAGGTTGTCGGCGGTGTGCCTCTTACTGAAACCGGTGATACACAGCGTAGCCTGCCTTGTAACGAGCTGGCGTTTCTGAGATGCTGCTACTGGTGACGCTGCTGCTGTTGCTGCGTAAGGTGATACATCTACCCAGTGGGCTGTCACAGTCATATAGTCCTTAGTCTGCCCTGTTCCACTTGTCCACATGTCCGTGGTTAAGTGGACATTGTGTACAACGGCATTTTTCAGGACACTGAGGACACTTTTTCTGACGTTTCTGTACAGTCTCGGTATCGCCTGCCTAGTGAAGTGGAATCTAGACGGGATTTGGAACCGGGGACACACTACCTCCATCAATTGTCTAAATCCCACTGCACTAATGGCGGATACCGGACGCACGTCTAACACCAACATAGCAGTCAAGGCCTCAGTTATACGTTTTGCTTCAGGATGACTGCTGTCGTACTTCATCCTCCTCGCTAAGGACTGTTGGAGGGTCAATTGTTTAGTAAAAGTAGTGGTGTTCCTACTTCCTCTCTGGGATGATGAACGACTCCCAGCAGCAGCAGCAACAGCAGCAGCGGCAGCAGTAGGCGTAGCAATGCAGGATCCTCCGGAGGAATCCCGGATAGGAGAGTCAGTCATGCCAGTGATATGGCCTGCAGGACTACTTCCGATCCTGACTAAGGAGGAAATTGACGAGGAGGGAGTTGACGGTGTGGTTTGCAGGCGCTTGGATACAACAGGACAACGGGATTTAGGTGTCCCTGGACTGCTTACAGTCTGAGCCAAAGTTTCTGAACTTGACAGTAACTTTTTATGAACGCGCTGCAGGTGCCGTATAAGGGAGGATGTTCCTAGGTGGTTGACGTCCCTACCCCTACTTATTTCACCTTTACATATGGTACATATGGCAAGACAGTTGTTGTCCGGATTTGGATAGAAATATTGCCAGACCAAAGAGGTGGAATGTTTGGTCTTCTGCCCAGGCATGACCGTGATGGGCTTTTTCATCCCACGGACAACAACTGTCTCCCCCGGAGCCTGATTTAAACAAACCACATCACCATCAGAATCCTCCTCGCCAACTTCCTCCTCAGCGCCAGCTACACCAGTATCCTCATCCTGTTGTACTTCAACAGTGACATCTTCAATTTGCATATCAGCAAGTGGACTGTGGGTGCTCCTTTCAGCACTTGCAGGGGGCGTGCAAATGGTGGAAAGAGCCACCTCTTCCCGTCCAGTGCTGGGAAGGTCAGGCATCGCAACCACCACCACACTTGGACTCTCTTTGGGGATTTGTGATATCTTCTTAGAAAGCACAGTTCTTCGCTGTGCTTTTGCCAGCTTAACTCTTTTGATTTTTTTAGTGGGAGGAGTGCTTCCATCGTCATGTGAAGCTGAACCACTAGTCATGAACATACTAGGGATCGACCTTAGCCGTTCCTTGCCACTCCGTGTCGTAAATGGCATATTGGCAAGTTTACGTTTCTCTTCAGCTGATTTAAATGTCTTTTTCAAGGTCATTTTCCTGAACTTTGCCATTTGGGATTGTATGTGCCCTCTACTATGACATTGGGCATCGGCCTTGGCAGACGACGTTGATGGCATGTTATCGTCTATGTCATGACTAGTGGCAGCAGCTTCAGCACTAGGAGGAAGTGGTTCTTGATCTTTCTCTATTTTATTTTTATCGGAGAAAGTTTGGTCCTCCATTTATGTTATATCGATTTGATATATACGTGCGGCTAAACACAGAAAATAAATTTTTTTTTGGTTCGGACTGGAGTGTACTTTGTGGGTTACAGCACCCTTTAACGGTCAAGCCAGCCGGCCCTTTACTTATGACACAGGCGCACTCTTGGCACTACTTTGTTGATGCACGTGCGGCTACTGCGCACACAATTCACAAACACAGAAAATAATTTTTTTTTGGTTTGGACTGGAGTGTACTTTCAGGGGTTACAGCACCCTTTAACGGTCAAGCCAGCCGGCCCTTTACTTATGACACAGGCGCACGCTTGGCACTACTTTGTTGATGCACGTGCGGCTACTGCGCACACAATTCACAAACACAGAAAATAATTTTTTTTTGGTTTGGACTGGAGTGTACTTTCGGGGGTTACAGCACCCTTTAACGGTCAAGCCAGCCGGCCCTTTACTTATGACACAGGCGCACTCTTGGCACTACTTTGTTGATGCACGTGCGGCTACTGCGCACACAATTCACAAACACAGAAAATAATTTTTTTTTAGGTTTGGACTGGAGTGTACTTTCGGGGGTTACAGCACCCTTAACGGTCAAGCCAGCCGGCCCTTTACTTATGACACAGGCGCACGCTTGGCACTACTTTGTTGATGCACGTGCGGCTACTGCGCACACAATTCACAAACACAGAAAATAATTTTTTTTTTGGTTTGGACTGGAGTGTACTTTCGGGGGTTACAGCACCCTTAACGGTCAAGCCAGCCGGCCCTTTACTTATGACACAGGTGCACGCTTGGCACTACTTTGTTGATGCACGTGCGGCTACTGCGCACACAATTCACAAACACAGAAAATAATTTTTTTTTTGGTTTGGACTGGAGTGTACTTTCGGGGGTTACAGCACCCTTAACGGTCAAGCCAGCCGGCCCTTTACTTATGACACAGGCGAACGCTTGACACTACTTTGTTGATGCACGTGCGGCTACTGCGCACACAATTCACAAACACAGAAAATAATTTTTTTTTGGTTTGGACTGGAGTGTACTTTCAGGGGTTACAGCACCCTTTAACGGTCATGCCAGCCGGCCCTTTACTTATGACACAGGCGCACGCTTGGCACTACTTTGTTGATGCACGTGCGGCTACTGCGCACACAATTCACAAACACAGAAAATAATTTTTTTTTGGTTTGGACTGGAGTGTACTTTCGGGGGTTACAGCACCCTTTAACGGTCAAGCCAGCCGGCCCTTTACTTATGACACAGGGGCACTCTTGGCACTACTTTGTTGATGCACGTGCGGCTACTGCGCACACAATTCACAAACACAGAAAATAATTTTTTTTTAGGTTTGGACTGGAGTGTACTTTCGGGGGTTACAGCACCCTTAACGGTCAAGCCAGCCGGCCCTTTACTTATGACACAGGCGCACGCTTGGCACTACTTTGTTGATGCACGTGCGGCTACTGCGCACACAATTCACAAACACAGAAAATAATTTTTTTTTGGTTTGGACTGGAGTGTACTTTCCGGGGTTACAGCACCCTTTAACGGTCAAGCCAGCCGGCCCTTTACTTATGACACAGGCGCACGCTTGGCACTACTTTGTTGATGCACGTGCGGCTACTGCGCACACAATTCACAAACACAGAAAATAATTTTTTTTTAGGTTTGGACTGGAGTGTACTTTCGGGGGTTACAGCACCCTTAACGGTCAAGCCAGCCGGCCCTTTACTTATGACACAGGCGCACGCTTGGCACTACTTTGTTGATGCACGTGCGGCTACTGCGCACACAATTCACAAACACAGAAAATAATTTTTTTTTTGGTTTGGACTGGAGTGTACTTTCGGGGGTTACAGCACCCTTAACGGTCAAGCCAGCCGGCCCTTTACTTATGACACAGGCGCACGCTTGGCACTACTTTGTTGATGCACGTGCGGCTACTGCGCACACAATTCACAAACACAGAAAATATATTATTTTTTTAGCACTTGGGGGGAGCACCCCTGATGGACAGAGCACCCCCTGGACAACACTACAGCACCCCTTTAGGACTGGGACACTGCACAGGACTTTGGAACTGACTGCACAACACAGTCCAGCCAGCCCCTATGGACTTTGAAGTAGTGGACACAGCCCCTATTAACAACAGCAGCACAGCACAACACAGCCAGCCCCTATGGACTTTGAAGTAGTGGACAACAGCAGCACTACACTACACTACACTACACAGCACTAACTCCCACCCTCCCTCTTCACTGTCCACAGCCGAGTGAGAAAATGGCGCCGACGCGGGTACCTTATATAGGATCCAAAACCCGCGAGACTCGGAAGGCGGGATGATGACGTTTTGCCTCGATGTCAGATCCGAGTCAGGCGGGAAAAGTCGAGCCTGACTCGGATCGGACTCGGATCGGGGGGGCTCGGGGGGGTTCGGATTTCAGAAATCCGAACCCGCTCACCCCTAAACATAACAGAGTTGAAGATGTTTTGTACAGAGAATGGGGTAAAATTCCTTTAAGCATGAGTTTCATTTCAGCTTTTTCCAAGTTTAACACGAAATTCAGTCACACATCTCTGACGTAATCTCACAGATACGTCTTCTTCATCCGCCATGACGAAACTTACAAAGAACTTCCACCCACTGTGACAAAACAAAGAAGACTACAGCAGTCCAACCGCAGTTTCAGACACAACGATGAGCTTCACAATAACCAGCATAGCGTTGCCACGTCTACCTATGGGACAGAACAACAGAGGCAGTCTCATTACTTTTCAATCAGCCGTCGTGTATATATATATATATATATATATATATATACATATACAGTATATATATATATATATATATATGGTCAAAGAAGGAGAACAGTGCGCACCACAGTAAGTAAGGTAAAGGTTTTATTAAATACAGCACATGTAAAAAACTTGCACTTAAGTTTCCAGAAAGCAGCATACACGTTTTACAGCAACAAGTCGTGGGATTCACAGAAGCCACAGAGCGGCACCAACAGCCTGAATATAAACAGCAGCACTTGTAACCATAGACCGGTGTTAGCGGTGCTCACGTCCCGGCTCTGATTCCCTAGCACAGACTTCACCAAGGTAACGGCGGTGTCACGGCGTCATGCCGTCACCAAGCCACGCCCCAAACGCGTTTCGTTATGGAGACTTCGTCAGTGGGTGTATATATATATATATATATATATATATCTGTAACCCTGGTAAAGGGTTAAATAATTATTATACTAATAATTGTATGAAATAATACGGTAAATGTGTAAGAACTGCTATAAATATTTAACATATATGTGAAATGTACAATGAGATACTGTATGTTGTTTACATAATGCTTGTATGATGTACTTCTGGGGGGAGGATGTGCCTCAGTGTATTGAATACATATACACTAGAAGAAGGGGGTGGAGTGGAGTGATATAGCTGGGGTGATTGGGTTCCTGTCAGGAAAAGAAGGGCAGGCTACAGAGAGAGGTATAAGAGGAGTTGCCAGCAGACTGACAGTGAGTCTGGAGATCAGTTCCTTGAGTGCTCAGCCCCCCCATCCCCCTGTGTCCTGTACAGCGGCTGAGCTATGGACAGGCTGCCAGGCGCAGTGGGGTGGAGCCGGAGAGGGAGCTCGGTGGGCCTGGCAGTAGGGTCCGACTCCCATTGGAGTCAGCTGCGGCTACCCAGAGGCTGTGAAGTGGAGGCAGGGCTGGCTGTGATAGACTGCCATGGCAACTGGCAGAGAGGAAGTGCTGTGGAGCGGCACTGACACCTGGGGGCAGAGCGTCGCTGAGTGCTGATAGTCGCAGAACGCAGGTGTTCCGGGAGTGTTGGAAGAAGGAGATGGGTTTACATCGCCAGAAGGGGGCAGTAAGCGTTACCAGGGTCCGGAGTAAGTGGTGTGGCGGACTTTCCCTTCATCCCAGTCAGGAAACGAGCAGTCTTAGGGAGTGAGGTGGATTCCCCTCAGAAACAATAGTCCCTTATTGTGAGCATATTACACACGTCTGACAGGGCTGTGGACATTCCCTATTGCAGCCCTACTTTCACTACCCCACTGCAGAACATTACAAAGCCAACACTAGAAGTGGCTGAAGTGTGAAGGATCCCCTCATTAGCCAGAATAGCCCTCTACTATTATTATGAGGTACCCTGCATACATAGTGAATGTGGTAGGCAATTGCAGCTTAATGTATGATGGACAGATGGGAGACAGGATACCCCACATCCAGCATCTTCTCCAGCCTCTCCCACAACAGTGCACCCTGTCATGCAGGGGCGTCTTCAGAGAGGAGGGGGCCTGTGTGCACTCCCCTGTGCGGGGCCTCCTCATCTCTCAGCGGGGCCGGCAGCAGACTGCCGGCAGCTAGTCAGCCACTGGAGCCTTAGTAGACTCCGGGCACTAGAGTGTGCCTGGAGTCTACTGCGCATGCGCAGAACACTGGAAATTGGCCACGGCGGCCATTTTCCGGTGTTCTGAGCCGTGCAGACACCTGCCGTGGGACCACGGACAGGTAAGTCTAAAATAATATGGGTGCAGTGTGTGCGGTGCGGGGCCCCGCTGGACCCGGGGGACCCGGCACCCATTATAGATACGCCACTGCTGTCATGCATACATGGGGACTGCTTACTCTGGTAACCTGTGATCTAGAGTAATAAAACAGCAGTGGTACTGTGAACTATTTGTTCAGCAATTCTTTATTCCCACATACAGTGAAGTACTGTATATTGGAGACCTGTTAACCTCTTTAGGGTTAATCTGCATATACATAAACTGGATGTGCAGGCTCGGTTCTACTCGGTTCCGCTCGTTTTTTTTCCCGAATCTTATTGGGTTTCAGCTGTCACGAGTATAAAGTAACATATTACCAATGCCACCAGCCATTATCAGACTGTGAGCTACATCTGGCCCCTGCACTAAGGGCTATGGAATAGACTAGCTCAAGGAGGATACATAACAGAGAGGCTCATAGAGCTATGGAAACATTACAGGGGAATATTAATAGCTCAACTAAAGACTTATATGTAACAATATTTATATTCTATAATATATGATTAAATGGTATAGGTTTTATTCACACACGTGATGCTATGCGGCAATCATATGGGATTGATATAGGACAGGGTCAGGATATTTAATGTCTAATGGAGTGAGTTTAATGTAACAGAACTTTAGATGAGATTTTATGAGTTCATCACGTTGGGATTGGTATACTTCCTCTTCTGATGCAATATTGGTTTTAACAAGAAGTAAAACATATGTGTTGGTGATGGGTATTGTAAGTGCCAAGTAATGTGATTCTATATGCTCCTTTTAAGTATCTGTTAAAGTATGTGACATTAGTAGTGTATTAATAGTTACTGTGATGCTTATCTGTGTAAAATGTTTATGGGATTACACTATTATAATTGTGTTATGTGAAGGAATATATAAAACAATTGTACATGCTATTATTTCATAAATATGAGTTAACGCTGTTACATTTGTGTAGTTACTTACCTGAAGATTTCACAGAAGGATCCAAGAAGAAGAAAACAGGTCTACCTAAGTGTTACACTGTGATATCCTGTGACATATTATATGGTTTGGATAGCTCCCTATTAAACCATGGATATTAGTTATAACATTTAAGTGGGCTTTCTCAAGTAGGCCCATAATGACCATTAATACTTGGGTGGAGGCACTGATGTAGGAAAGGTACACCACTGAGAGAGATGGTAAGGGTGAGTACAGTAGAGTATATGGGAGTTAGTAACCTGGTGACCCTAGAGAGGGTAAAAGGGGGTTACATATCTATATCCAAAGCCCTTATGTATAAGAATGGCACTCCAATTCTCAATGTAGAAAAAGTGTTATATTTAAATCATCATAGTGATATACAAACATCGACATTTCAAAGTCCTAAGACTTTTTCTTCAGGATGTATCACTATCAGTGTAACAAACAATCACACTAAAAAGTGGAGGTACAGTAACAAACCACTATCCCATAATCAGGGCCGTTGAGAGCCTGGCCGGGCCCAGGTAATAGAGGGGGCGTGGCCTAATAGCAAGAGGCGTGGCCATGCCCCCTTGAACAAAAAAAGAAATACTCACTACTATTTTGCGCTGCGTGCCAGGGTGGGGGGCGCTGTAAGCCCCCCAGCCTGGTGCCAAGCAGGGGGGGCGCAATCAGTGTGATCGCTCCCCCCCACAGCCATAGGAGACTGCTCCGGCTGCTTCAGCAGCTGCGAGCAGTCTCACACAGCAGCCCAACACAAGCTGTGCGCTGAGCTGCTGTGAGGGAGGGAGGGGGGGGCCACGCCGGACCCGGGCCCTCTAGCAAGCCGGGCCCGGGTAAACCGTACCCACTCCCCCCCCTCTCGGTGCCCATGCCCATAATACCTGGTGCTAATAATAGTAGTTCAATTATTAAAGCAGCAACATCCAGAGAGCTTGTGAGGGCTCACATCAACAACAATAAATTAAAACAAAAAATGGTGATGCGCTAATGGAAAGGGTAATGTTCCCAATATGGCAGAAACAGAAATTCAGGACACCATCTGTTTATATCAATACATTTTATATTATAAATACGTATACAACACTCTCTAAATACTAAACATATAAAGCTCCTCATTAAAAATATATAACACTGCTGACAGAATTTTGCCAAGTAAGAATATAATATGGAAAGCCTCAAACACAGAAAGAAAACTATTAGTTACAATCAGTAACAGACTGTTTCAAAATAATATCCATTTGTCAGTGATCTCACCACACACTATAACATATAACGGAGTCCCGATAGTTATGTGCTGGATGGATGAACAATTCCTCCTATTACACACATCTTGGGTTTTTACTCCTAGTTGTTTGGTGAAAGTATTTGAGCCTTCAGATAATTGGAACCTATATGCACTTTCCTGTTGTTGTATGGAGCCTCTGACATCTACAGCCCCTCAGGCCGGACGTCACTGATGACCCTCCGGGTCTCCACCTAGACCAAAAGCAGGACCAGCACTGGTAAGTAATTGCGGCTCCAATTTCTGAATGGCTTTATGATATCACTCACCACTGGTAAAAGGAGTTCTTTATAACAGCTGTAATGTCCAATGGAGACCAATAATGTCCTTTCAAGACTCAATTCTCAGTATAATACACGGTCTCATTCAGACCCACTCGCAAGCACCTGAGCGCTCGCAAGCGGGTCGATGTTTGGCTGTGCGCACGTGCAGCGGCTGCACTGCGCATGCACAAGCCCCGGAGCGAGAGAGAAATTCTCTCGCTCCGGGGCTCACTACAAAAGGGGCAGCTGTCGATGTTGATCGACAGCTCGCCCCATTTTGTAGGCGTGGTGGGGGGTTATTTCACAAACAGAGGCATTGCCATTTGTGGGCGGCCCCACTGACATCACCAGTGATGTCAGTGGGAGAGCTTCCGGCTCTATTAGATGGTCTTGACCATTGTGTCCATCATCCTGGCCGCTCGTTAAGGCTGTGGGTGGTAACCCACAGCCTAGCGAACGGCCAGGAGGCCGGTTCATTTTTTACATGCTGCCGCTCTCATTCAGAGCTAGCGCTCGCATTTTGCGAGCATCTCTGAATGAGGTCCACAGTCTTTACTTAACAGCGGCAACTGCTACAAGTTCCGGAAATTTTGTCAGCACTGGGCAGGTATATCTCTGACTAGTTTTGCTCCTTTAATGGGAGCTTTATCAAAGAGCTCTTTGATAAAGCTCCCATTAAAGGAGCAAAACTGCAGAGTGACATTGCCTTGTTTTACTGCAATGCAAACGCATGCGCACAATGCATACACACTGCATACCATTGGCAACAGCAAGAGTTTGCATCTTAGCGAGCGGGTCTGAATGAGCTCCTGTATTCAGGCCCGCCAAGAACCATGCCGGTCCTGGGTAAAAAGGGGGCGTGGCCTAATTGCAGTAGGCGTGGCCGTGCTCCCTCAGGTAAAAGAAAAAGATAAATGTTTTGCAGCCCCCTCAGCCCAGCGCATAGCCAGTGGGGGGTGCGACCAGTGCCACAGGCACTGGCATAGGAGACTGCTGTGGCTGCTTCTTAGCAGCCATGAGCAGTCTCCCAGTGCAGCCCAGCACACAGCAGCATGTGCTGGGCTGCTGTGATGTAAGAGGGGGGGGGAGTGGTGCCAAATATCCCCCTCATCCTGTTGCACTTCTACTGTAGCATCCTCAGGGGTCTATTTATTAAGCAGTGTTAGGAGACAGAGTGAAAAGTGATAAGGTACCAGCCAATCAGCTCCTAACTGTCATCTCACAGGCTGTGTTTGAAAAATGACAGTTGGAAGCTGATTGGCTGGGACCTTATCACTTTTCACTCTGTCTCTTAACACTGCTTAGTAAATAGACCCCTGAGGATGCTACAGTAGAAGTGCAACGGGATGAGGGGGATATTTGTGTAGCTGATGCAGGTGCTACTGAGGATATTGATGATGAGAAAGTTGATGATGAGGATGTTCTTTGTGTAAGTGATGCACCAGTGGAAGTAGTTCTTGCCCGTGATAAGAAAAAGGCCATTGTCATGTCTGGGCATTAGACAAATAAAAATCCACCTCTTATGTTTGGAATTATTTATATCCAAATCCGAACAACAATTGTCAAGCCATCTGTAGCATTTGCAAAACCACAGTAAGGAGAGGTAGGGACCTTAACCATCTAGGAACATCCTCCCTGTTGCACCATTTGCAGAGCATGCATGAAAAGTAAAAAATTAACAATAAGTAGACCAGTATCAGCTAGCTCCCTTCTCTCTGCTAGATCCAAGCACCCGCCATCTCCACCATCAACACCTTCATCAACAATATACTCAATCATGATTGGAACTAGTCCCTGCATCCAAATTGATAAGGCTAACTGAGTCCTCCTCTATCAAGGATTCCTCACAGAATGCTTAAGTGCTATGCCTGCTGCTGCTGCTGGGAGTGGATCTTCATCATAGAAAAAGACCAAGAAGACTACTAGTAGTAGTTGAAAAACAATTGACTGTTAAACAATCCTTTGTAAGGAGGAGCAAGTATGACAGCAGTCACCCAGTTGCACAGCGGATCACTGATGCCATAACATCTATGCTGGTATATATATCTGCCATTAGTGCAGTGTGTTTTAGACAGTTAATTGAGGTCCTGTTTCCCCACTACCAAATCCCATCTAGATTTCCCTTCACTAGAAAAGCAATTCCCAGTCTGTACAGGGACATTAAAAAAACTTAATTAGTGGCTTCCAAAATGCCATTATACTCACTATCCATTTAACCACAGGTATGTGGACAAGTGGAACAGGGCAAAATAAAGATTACATGACTGTGACAGCTCACTGGGAGGGTGTATTGCCTTTAGAAGCTCATTCAGAGGTATGCTACTCTGTGTATCACGGGTTTCACTAAGAGGCATACCGCTGACATCCTCTTAGAAAGACTCAGGGAATTCATTGCAAAATGGCTTACCCTGCTTAGACTCTCCTCTGGTTTTGTAATTTCTGACAACACCACCAATATTGTGAGAGCATTACAGCTGGGTGAATTCGAACACGTCCCATGTTTTGCTCACACAATCAACTTGGTGGTGCAAATTTTTTAAGAAAATGACAGGGCCGTGCTTGAGATCTTCTCTGTGGCCCAAAAAATTTCTGGACATTTTCGCCATTCAGCATGTGCATGTAGAAGTTTGCAGCACCTGCAAGAACTGTTGAATTTGCCCTGCCACCAGTTGAAGCAAGAAAAAGTAACAAGGTGGAACTCCACCCATTTTATGCTTCAGCAGATGGAGGAATACCAAATAGCTATCCAAAGCTACACAACGACCTATGACATAGAGAGAGGAGGGGGAATGTACCTTACTCAAGCTAAGTGGAGAATACTTTCTGTGTTGTGCAAGGTGATGAAATCCTTCGAAGTAGTCAGTGAATTAATAAATATAAGTAAAAATATAAGTACATAAATACACTGAGAGTGATATAGTCCCTCTCTGGATGCTGCCCTTGAGAGTCCCTTTGGAGCTGGTTGTCTGCCGGCAGACTTCCTAGGATAGCCACGGTGCGAGCTGTGCGGCTCGTGCAGCTGATTCTCTGCAGAGAAGTCGATCCTGATATCAGCTGCACGAGCCGCACAGCTCGCACCGTGGCTATCCTAGGAAGTCTGCCAGCAGACAACCAGCTCCATGGGACTCTCAAGGGCAGCATCCAGAGAGGGACTATACCCGGAAGACCAAGGTAATTACACACCTAATCAAAGGAGTTCAAGATGCAGACATATTGTCCACACTATCAGAGCCAGTACAAACATCTCCACGGCACTGACCACATACAATTGACTTATAGTGACACAAGTCACATTGCACTCAGTCCGATCAGGACCATCTATATCGATTACAGAGTAAGTAAAACGCTTTCCAGCGTATCGCTCTGCACCGTACACACATTGTGTCAGAAAACGTTTATATGTATTGTCTATTTGTCATTTCATGTTGTATACCGGTATTAGCTCCTTTTAGATAGTACATTGGCTACAATTGTATCTGGTTTTATATTTTTTATAACACTATTCCAATAAATATATGTTTGTAGAGTCATATCACTCTCAGTGTATTCATGTATTTATATTTATAGTTTATACTTATATTTATTAATTCATTACACTGATTATATCCTGTTAGACATTTACTTCATAGTGGTTGTATATTGTTTGTATGACTACTATACATGATCAGCCCATTTATAATCTGCTATCAAAGGTGTTATATGCGCTGTGTGTCCTCCCTCTTTTACTACTCTAATGTACATGTATAGTGAGGACTTGTAATGCCCTCACCAACGCCAAGCTGCCATAACTCAAGCCAGATTATTGCGGATTAGCGCATCCCTTCCTTATACATCACATGTCAGACAGTCCAATTGACTACTGGAAGGAAAATAAGGCATTTGGAGGCCCTTGCACAAACTTGCTTTACTCTATTTGAGCTGCTCACCCTCCAGTATACACAGAAAGAGTTTTCAGCACAGCTGGGAACCTTGTCAGTAATCAGTGTTGGAGGCTAATTCCTAAAAATGTGGAAAAGATGATGTTCATCAAAATTAACTTGAAATTCTATGAGAAAGACCTTTACAGCCAATTACGTTAAAAAATACAGAGGTACCTGTAATGGTGGATTACAGCGGGACAAATTAATATTGTGTGAAGATGATGTACAGTACACACTGATGAGGGTGAGGAATCGAATGATGATGGCGACAAAATCTTGCCTCTGTAGAGCCAGGTTGTGTTCGTAGAGATCATTGCCAGCAATGTCAGCTGTCCATTGGTAACTTGTTTTGTGCTGGCCCACACAAACCAATCACTTCAGCCACAAGTGACAGCCCCAATCACTTCAGCCACAAGTGGCAGCCCCTGTCGCTGAAGTGATTAGTTTGTTAAACTATGCATGTCCTGTTTACTATATACAACATAAGGGTGAGTGGAAGGACCAAAGGACAATTCCATCTTGCACCTCTTTTGTTTGCATTATGTACTGTTTGGGGCATTGCTGACTGAGATTTTTCATTTTATAGTTTATGAAACTGCCATCCTGTCTGCCACTGCTGTGTGGCAAATGTTTCATAGATGACCTATATGTTTGTAAACTGCCGTTCTTTTGTGCCGCTGCTCTGATGCTTACTTTTTTTTTGTTTCAAATTGTATTTATTTCAACTAAAATCACAAATAGGCATACTTGCAAAATACTCTTATGCCTTTTTTCAACTTTGATTTGTAGATACCAACCTGGTGGGCTTGGCTTTCCTTTATCATAACAGCCATGTTTGGCCAGATGCAACTCAAGCACCAAAAGGAGAGGCTATTTTTTGATGCTATCTGGAGATTTTCTCCCTACTCCCCTTCAAACCTTCACATAAAGTACATAATTCCAGAAGCACAATTATGAGAGATGTTCAGTACCAGACTTTAATAATCCCTCTGTCCCCTTCCTGTTTAGAGCTTCCATTTTGTGTGCTGCCCAGTGGCAGATCTACATTTTTGGGGCCCTGAAGCTTGAACTGTTATGGGGGCCCCTTTGTCACCAGCAACAATAAGGAAACATCCAACAAGGTCAAAAGGGCCTTGCTGCCCTTGCAAGGACTTTGAGGCCCAAATGCTGGAGATGTGGAAACCACCCCAGTGAGTGAGAGACTGTAGATAAATAGGATAGATAGATAGATAGATAGATAGATAGATAGATAGATAGATAGATAGATGTAGAAACCTCCCAGAGAGTGAGAGACTGTACATAGCTAGATGTAGAAACCTGCCAGAGAGTGAGATACTGTAGATAGATAAATAGATAGATATAGAAACCCCCAGAGAGTGGGAGATGATAGATAGATAGATAGATAGATGTAGAAACCCCCAGTGAGTGAGAAACTGCAGATAGATAGATGTAGAAACCTCCCAGAGAGTGAAAGACTAGATTCTGTAGGGTCCCAGCTATTGATCCACCTGAGTGGGATCTCTGGAATCCACATGAGTCAGATCTCTCCCCATGCTGCATGCTCCCGCCTCTGAGCTGCATGCCATGCCTCAGTCAGCTTAGCATTCAGTTTGTGCTCAGCACTGCAGGGCTGACTTCTGGCAGGTGGGACAGCACAAATGGAGATGGGAGCATCTAGTGGCACCTGGCAGTACTGCACTCAGCAGTTACACTGACAGCAGCTCTCTTTTCTGCACCCAGCCGTCTCATAAGAGCCATCAACTGGTCGGAGCTGTAGATAGAGTGTCTGCCCACCAGTACTGATCAGGAAGGGGGGCTCTGGGTATGCAGAACCCGCCTACATGCACTACTGTAGAACATATTCTAAGGTCAGTGTCAAGTACTTTAACCCATTGGCTTATTATTCTATCAGTAAAATAACCGTATTTTAATAACACACACTTAAAAAACTCAACTGATTTTGTTGAAAACTTCACTCATTAAAAAACAATTTGCTTGAGGGCCCCTTGGGGATTAGGGGCCCTGAAGCTTAATTTTTATTAGTTTCACAATAGATTCACCTCTGGTGCTACCACATTAATAGCTCTTCCAACTGTTCGTGAATCGAAATGGGCATGTGTAATACCTGTATTACTCCCGTCGGTGGGAGGGCCCAAGGACAATTCCATCTTGCACCACCTTTCTTTGCATTATACACTGTTTGGGGCATTGCTAAGTGTCTCTTTGTGTAGATAACAAACATTATTGTTATAGTTTATTAAACTGCCATCCTGAATTCCAGTGCAGTGCCATTCTCTTACCTAGATGTGCCATGTTGGTAATTGAACTGCCACAGCCAGGGAATTCTTCTACATGTGATTGATAAATGCCCAATATGTCCAGTCATTTTTATGGCCACAGACAGCATCTCCTACATGCCCCTTTCAAAAAGCTCAACTTGGAAAGGACTGTTGTGAATTATTCAAATATTTTTTGTAAATGCCTCCCTTCCTGCCTCATAAATTTGCTTCTGAATCCAAAACTACAATTCAATGTAATATGAATCAACCCTTCCTTTTCCTGACTTCCACTACATACATAATCTACCTTTCTCGGCCCACTGATCTAGTTCAGATGAATTCCAAAAATGTCCAGACAGTAACTCTTACATGCCCCTTTAATCTTTAATCATTCACATCAGTCCTGTTTAGCTCTTTGGTGGTTCTGCATTTTAATATATATATATATATATATTTTTTTTTTTTGTTTGTTTCTTTCTCATGCTTCAATAAATATATAAAAAATATTTGGAACCACATAGAGCTCAACTGGGGCAAGGACTGATGTAAATATTCATAAATTTGCTTCAGAGTCCAACACTTAAATTAAATTTACTATGAGTCAACCCTTCCTTTCCCTGCCATCAACTACATACATATTCCTTCTCCCTTGGGTGATGTAGTTCAGCAGGAGAGCCACAGGCACCTTTCCTGTGATGTAAACAGCAAGTCTTGGACAAATTATCTACAACAACCTCCCTGAGCCTAAACTAAACCTCTGTTTGCAGTGTCTACTATTTAGCACCTCCACAAGCATGGCCACTGCATTTGTATTAGATGTACAAAAATTATACAGAGTATCCAGGCTGAATCAGTATTCAATGAGGATGTGGCACAAAATAGCTGCCCTCACTGTGTATTAGTGGCAGGTGCTCTGCAGATGTCACTCAGGTGATCAGGTTTTAGGTGGTTGGTTCACACTGGATTGGACAAAGTGGGCTTCAGTGAACCTGCTCCCATATAAGTCCAAAGCATCTCTGCATAATATCTTCTGACAAACTACCCAGGAACTGAAGAACTTGATCCTATATTGATCCTCCCTCATAATTTTCTTCAGAATCAAAAAAATTAAATAAATGAACAAACCTAATCAATCCTTCCATCCTTTCCCTGCCTTCAATTACTCCATAAACATACTCCATCTCCTTTGGGCCTCTAACCTAGTTCTTGATTTATCAAAACATTCTTGGTTTCTCTATGGTGTCATATAGTTTATTAAACTGCCATCCTGTCTGCCACTGCAGTTCAACTCTGATTTGTGCCATGTTATAAGCTGAACTACCACATGTTTGTGCTGCCCACTGCTCTTGCTTAGCTTAGTCAGCTAGCTAGCTCAGTGCAACCTTTTGGCCTAAACTGGATGAAAACAATATTGTGAGCTGTGAGGTGGTCAAAATTGACTGGAAATGAGTGGAAATGAATGTTATTGATGTTAATAATCATGTTTGAACAAAAAAAGCCCAAATTATGTGATTTAAAAAATACAGATACAAAACCAAAACACGGGGATTGGCGCACATCTCTATTTATAACACATATTTCCTTGTAAGAGCATCCGTAAGAGGACAAACCTAATAATATAAAGTCAAATATACACAAAGCTTCCTTATTTGTATAATCATGAACAGCTGAAGTGTTTTGCATTATCATTTGCATCATATAGTAAAATAGAGAGAACATCCTGTAATTCAGCAATACCCTGTATCACCTTTCATCAGGACGGATCGATTCTATTCCTGAAGTCATGAACGTTTCAGTGGAGGAAGAATATAACATACAACATCTGGGTTTGGTGGTTGCAGCAGGAATTAGCTGTATAGCAGGGATAATGGTGAATGGATTCATTGCTGCTGTGAATGTCACTGACTGGATGAAACGAAGACCATTGACCACGACTGACAAAATTCTTACCTACTCTGGGATATCAAACATGTTCTTCCAAGCTGCTGGCCTACTGAATATGCTCTGTAATATGTTTTCACAAGTACCTATCATATATAACATAATTGTTGATTTTTTTCAAGATATTTTCTTCTTCGCCAGCATCTGGTTATTAACCATCCTCTCTTTTGTCTTCTGCTTGAAAATATCCAACTTTCAACATGTCTACTTTCTACGGCTGAAGGTTATTATATTGCAGAGGGTCACCCATCTGACTATGGCTTCTGTGCTGGGGTCCATTTGTTACACTTCAATATATTTTTGTATCACTAACAGTGAATTTCCAAAAAATTCAAATGAACCGTATTACAAGAAATTACCTGAAACGCAACTATATATGTTTTATTCGTGGGCCGTTGTGCCGTTCCTCGTGTTCCTTGTGTCGTCAATCCTTCCTATTTTCTCTCTGTGTCATCACATGAGTAGAATGAGATGTGGCCGGGCTGTAACTGGACAAATGGACACTTATTACAAGACTATAAAGTTCTTAACTTATTCATCTCTTAGCAATGTTTTTTATTTTACTACCATCGTATCTTTATGGGTTCATCGGCAAACACTTAGCATTGTAGAAATTCAATTTATTTTCAATATTTTCCCAACGGTGCATTCCATTTGTCTGATCTTCATAGTAACCAAACTAAGGAATCGGTTTACTGGCTTCCTACAATATGGAACGAATTGCGTGTTCAATAGAAAACATTCTTAACCCGACTCTGGAGGTCCATTGGAGGCAATAAATTAGGGCTTTAAATAAACTCTATGGGCAAAATTTACTGAGCGTCGGATTCTAAACCCCGGCAGTTTAGTAGGCGGTGGTTTCTAAATGACAGCCCTGCTCTATTCTAGTCTAAAATTTGTTTTGACGGCAGTTTTGCAGCGGTTTTGGTCTTAGTAAATCTGCGGTAGCAAAACTGCGGCCAAACCGCTGGGGTTTAGAAAATGCCGCTTAGTAAATTGTGCCCTTTGAAAATAAAGGATTAGTGTGATCAAGCTGTAATTTGAGATATATTGTATGAAATTTAAACAAAATTCCTCACTAATCGAGAACTCAACTTATCAGCATGAGATGTGGAAAAACGAAATCTGCATATCCACTTGCAAATAGTGGAACGACTGTACAATTACAACATTGTAATCATACAGTCATTCCTCATCCCCTGCAGTGCAGTCGTTCAGTGCAGGCACCTTCCCTCATCCCTGAACATGGCCAATCCGTCGCTATCGGCAGATTGACCATCATGTTCAGGCGATGATTGATGTCGGAAAACGACCAGCGGGAGCGCACATCGCTGGCCGTTTCTAACATTAAACTGCCCGATTTATGCACGACTAATGATCAATTCAACGATAACAATGTCGTTATTGTTCAATTACTCATTTATATCTGCAAGTAGATACGCGGCCTTAGACGTTTAAAATGAAGTGAAAAAACAAATCTTTTTCTCTGAAATCAGCAAATATATAAGTTAATATAACCCAAGAATAACTATTTAGCTTTTAGGATTAAAGGGAAACAATTCACAAAGTAATTCTGTCTAATGGTTACAACCATGGTTTGAATTTCCTACAGTATGTTTTTATCTTTGGATATGGAGTCTAGGGGTTAAATCCCAAGTTCGTGATTAGTCCACATGTGTTTGGGCTATTTATTCCCTGCACACTCACATGTCCTGGTCATAGATTCATGTTGTTCATTCTGCTCTGTGATTTCTTGAGATTTGCTGACTATCTACACCTACTGTATGCTTTGTTCATTCAGTCCCTCGAGATTTATATCAGTAGCTATTTGGATTTCCCTGCTTTATACTTCTCTTCTAATTTGTGACTATTCTCAGACACATAAGCAAACTTTAGAATGTTTTACATATATCATTTATTGTTTGTATTTTCCTGCCGTGTGACTATTCATCATCGTTTTACTCTGCAATACCTAATCGTATGCCAGAGGCTTTTGCATAATTCAGTTACCATTTGGATTTCCCTGCTGAGTGACTCATTACTGCAATAATCATTCTGGTATCAGTTCAGGGGCCTATCCATTAGGCGACCTGAAAAACTGAACGTCTAGCGTTCAGTCCTTCAGGTCGCCTAGGTGCGGTGCCCGCACTGAATGGCGCTCACTGAACGTCATTCAGTGCAGGAGACCGACCTCCCTATCTGCGAACATGTGGAACCTGACGATCGTTATCAGGTTGATGAGCATTTTTCACAGATAGTCGGGGTCAGCAGGGACCCAGCATGTACATGCATCACTGGTCCTTGCCGGCTATCCATTAGACGACTTTCTGAACGTTCCGACCAAAACCTCCTGGTCATATGCTCATCTTCTAACCAAGACCTGTTACTCCATCATGGTATCAGCCTGCACTTGTCACCATGGCCAGCTTACTTTGTACTACATAATATATATTATTATAATCGGTTCCTCTTTGCCTATGTGCTGGAGCCATCAGTTACTGTATTACCTTCCTGCTTGCAGGATCTTTATTTCTGTGTGTCACAGGTATGTTTCAATAAACAGCGCTATTGTTTCACTACTAGTGTTTTTGCTTGACGGTCTGCTAATGGAATCCAACACTAAAGGTGCATACACACACAACGATTTTTTGAACGATTATCGATAGCGATTAGGGATGTGCAGGCTCGGTTCTACTCGGTTCCGTTCGGTTTTTTTTCCAGAATCTTATTGGGTTTCAGCTGTCACGAGTTTTGGATAGCCAATAAGATTCGGTAAAAAAAACCGAACGGAACAGAGTAGAACCGAGCCTGCACATCCCTAATAACGATATAGTTTATCGTTCAATCGTTGAAAACATCATTCACTTTCTGATTTAAGCTGGGTACACATCTAAAGATTATCTGTACAACCATCCAACTAGTTGATTGGTTGGAATGAAAATCTGGTAACGTATGGGAGTAACTGATGATCAGCAATTTGCTCCTAAATGCCAGAAAATGGCCAAAAACTGTTGTTTGAACAAATTGTTTAGATTAAATATTTAACAAACTTGTCTGACGACCATTTTCATCTGTTTTCTGGCATTTAGGAGCAAATTGCTGATCATCAGTTACTCCCATAAGTTACCAGATTTTGATTCCAACCAATCAACTAGTTGGATGGTTGGACAGAAAATCTTTACGTGTGTATGCAGCTTTAAAACGATGAACGATTATTGTTCATGCACATTCACGTTTGTAGTTTGTAGGGCAGTCAGACTGACCAACGCAACGATTTTCAGTAAGGGAATATGCAAAAATCGTTTGTAGTTCAAAAAATATCTTTCATTACATTTAGTAAATGAACGATTTTAGTAAACGATTTTCGTTCATTTTTCCCTTGAAAAAATTAACAAAATCACTTACTAAAATCGTTGTGTGTGTATGCAGCTTAACCCTTCATTACATAACACAACACAGATGATACATAGGAACCAGCCACATTCACAAAACGGCTCACTCTGAAAAAAATAAAAATAAAACACTTTATACAGTTTGTATTAAAATACACTGACACATTTACTGATTTCATGATTCAGCTATACTGTAACCACTCTTAGGGCTTCATTCAGAGCCGCTCGTAAGCGGTCGCTTGTTCGTTCCGAGCGATGTTCGCACATCTGCGCATGTGTACGGGTTGTAATTAGGGGTGAGCGGGTTCGGATTTCTGAAATCCGAACCCCCCCGAGCCCCCCCGATCCGAGTCCGATCCGAGTCAGGCTCGACTTTTCCCGCCTGACTCGGATCTGAAATCGAGGCAAAACGTCATCATCCCGCCTTCCGAGTCTCGCGGGTTTTGGATCCTATATAAGGTACCCGCGTCGGCGCCATTTTCTCACTCGGCTGTGGACAGTGAAGAGGGAGGGTGGGAGTTAGGGCTGTGTAGTGTAGTGTAGTGTAGTGTAGTGTAGTGCTGCTGTTGTCCACTACATCAAAGTCCATAGGGGCTGGCTGTGTTGTGCTGTGCTGCTGTTGTTAATAGGGGCTGTGTCCACTACTTCAAAGTCCATAGGGGCTGGCTGGACTGTGTTGTGCAGTCAGTTCTCCATAGGGGCTGTGTCCACTCCAAAGTCCTGTGCAGTGTCCCAGTCCTAAAGGAGTGCTGTAGTGTTGTCCAGGGGGTGCTCTGTCCATCAGGGGTGCTCCCCCCAAGTGCTAAAAAAATAATATATTTTCTGTGTTTGTGAATTGTGTGCGCAGTAGCCGCACGTGCATCAACAAAGTAGTGCCAAGCGTGCGCCTGTGTCATAAGTAAAGGGCCGGCTGGCTTGACCGTTAAAGGGTGCTGTAACCCCCGAAAGTACACTCCAGTCCAAACCAAAAAAAAATTATTTTCTGTGTTTGTGAATTGTGTGCGCAGTAGCCGCACGTGCATCAACAAAGTAGTGCCAAGCGTGCGCCTGTGTCATAAGTAAAGGGCCGGCTGGCTTGACCGTTAAGGGTGCTGTAACCCCCGAAAGTACACTCCAGTCCAAACCAAAAAAAAAATAATTTTCTGTGTTTGTGAATTGTGTGCGCAGTAGCCGCACGTGCATCAACAAAGTAGTGCCAAGCGTGCGCCTGTGTCATAAGTAAAGGGCCGACTGGCTTGACCGTTAAGGGTGCTGTAACCCCCGAAAGTACACTCCAGTCCAAACCAAAAAAAAAATTATTTTCTGTGTTTGTGAATTGTGTGCGCAGTAGCCGCACGTGCATCAACAAAGTAGTGCCAAGCGTGCACCTGTGTCATAAGTAAAGGGCCGGCTGGCTTGACCGTTAAGGGTGCTGTAACCCCCAAAAGTACACTCCAGTCCAAACCAAAAAAAAAATTATTTTCTGTGTTTGTGAATTGTGTGCGCAGTAGCCGCACGTGCATCAACAAAGTAGTGCCAAGCGTGCGCCTGTGTCATAAGTAAAGGGCCGGCTGGCTTGACCGTTAAGGGTGCTGTAACCCCCGAAAGTACACTCCAGTCCAAACCAAAAAAAAATTATTTTCTGTGTTTGTGAATTGTGTGCGCAGTAGCCGCACGTGCATCAACAAAGTAGTGCCAAGCGTGCGCCTGTGTCATAAGTAAAGGGCCGGCTGGCTTGACCGTTAAGGGTGCTGTAACCCCCAAAAGTACACTCCAGTCCAAACCAAAAAAAAAATTATTTTCTGTGTTTGTGAATTGTGTGCGCAGTAGCCGCACGTGCATCAACAAAGTAGTGCCAAGCGTGCACCTGTGTCATAAGTAAAGGGCCGGCTGGCTTGACCGTTAAGGGTGCTGTAACCCCCGAAAGTACACTCCAGTCCAAACCAAAAAAAAAATTATTTTCTGTGTTTGTGAATTGTGTGCGCAGTAGCCGCACGTGCATCAACAAAGTAGTGCCAAGCGTGCGCCTGTGTCATAAGTAAAGGGCCGGCTGGCTTGACCATTAAAGAGTGCTGTAACCCCCAAAGTACACTCCAGTCCAAACCAAAAAAAAAATTATTTTCTGTGTTTGTGAATTGTGTGCGCAGTAGCCGCACGTGCATCAACAAAGTAGTGCCAAGCGTGCGCCTGTGTCATAAGTAAAGGGCCGGCTGGCTTGACCGTTAAGGGTGCTGTAACCCCCGAAAGTACACTCCAGTCCAAACCAAAAAAAAATTATTTTCTGTGTTTGTGAATTGTGTGCGCAGTAGCCGCACGTGCATCAACAAAGTAGTGCCAAGCGTGCGCCTGTGTCATAAGTAAAGGGCCGGCTGGCTTGACCGTTAAGGGTGCTGTAACCCCCGAAAGTACACTCCAGTCCAAACCAAAAAAAAAATTATTTTCTGTGTTTGTGAATTGTGTGCGCAGTAGCCGCACGTGCATCAACAAAGTAGTGCCAAGCGTGCGCCTGTGTCATAAGTAAAGGGCCGGCTGGCTTGACCATTAAAGGGTGCTGTAACCCCCAAAGTACACTCCAGTCCAAACCAAAAAAAAAATTATTTTCTGTGTTTGTGAATTGTGTGCGCAGTAGCCGCACGTGCATCAACAAAGTAGTGCCAAGCGTGCGCCTGTGTCATAAGTAAAGGGCCGGCTGGCTTGACCGTTAAAGGGTGCTGTAACCCCCGAAAGTACACTCCAGTCCAAACCAAAAAAAAATTATTTTCTGTGTTTGTGAATTGTGTGCGCAGTAGCCGCACGTGCATCAACAAAGTAGTGCCAAGCGTGCGCCTGTGTCATAAGTAAAGGGCCGGCTGGCTTGACCGTTAAGGGTGCTGTAACCCCCGAAAGTACACTCCAGTCCAAACCAAAAAAAAAATTATTTTCTGTGTTTGTGAATTGTGTGCGCAGTAGCCGCACGTGCATCAACAAAGTAGTGCCAAGCGTGCGCCTGTGTCATAAGTAAAGGGCCGGCTGGCTTGACCGTTAAAGGGTGCTGTAACCCCCAAAGTACACTCCAGTCCAAACCAAAAAAAAAATTATTTTCTGTGTTTGTGAATTGTGTGCGCAGTAGCCGCACGTGCATCAACAAAGTAGTGCCAAGCGTGCGCCTGTGTCATAAGTAAAGGGCCGGCTGGCTTGACCGTTAAAGGGTGCTGTAACCCCCGAAAGTACACTCCAGTCCAAACCAAAAAAAAATTATTTTCTGTGTTTGTGAATTGTGTGCGCAGTAGCCGCACGTGCATCAACAAAGTAGTGCCAAGCGTGCGCCTGTGTCATAAGTAAAGGGCCGGCTGGCTTGACCGTTAAGGGTGCTGTAACCCCCGAAAGTACACTCCAGTCCAAACCAAAAAAAAAATTATTTTCTGTGTTTGTGAATTGTGTGCGCAGTAGCCGCACGTGCATCAACAAAGTAGTGCCAAGCGTGCGCCTGTGTCATAAGTAAAGGGCCGGCTGGCTTGACCGTTAAAGGGTGCTGTAACCCCCGAAAGTACACTCCAGTCCAAACCAAAAAAAAATTATTTTCTGTGTTTGTGAATTGTGTGCGCAGTAGCCGCACGTGCATCAACAAAGTAGTGCCAAGCGTGCGCCTGTGTCATAAGTAAAGGGCCGGCTGGCTTGACCGTTAAGGGTGCTGTAACCCCCGAAAGTACACTCCAGTCCAAACCAAAAAAAAAATAATTTTCTGTGTTTGTGAATTGTGTGCGCAGTAGCCGCACGTGCATCAACAAAGTAGTGCCAAGCGTGCGCCTGTGTCATAAGTAAAGGGCCGGCTGGCTTGACCGTTAAAGGGTGCTGTAACCCCCAAAGTACACTCCAGTCCAAACCAAAAAAAAAATTATTTTCTGTGTTTGTGAATTGTGTGCGCAGTAGCCGCACGTGCATCAACAAAGTAGTGCCAAGCGTGCGCCTGTGTCATAAGTAAAGGGCCGGCTGGCTTGACCGTTAAAGGGTGCTGTAACCCCCGAAAGTACACTCCAGTCCAAACCAAAAAAAAATTATTTTCTGTGTTTGTGAATTGTGTGCGCAGTAGCCGCACGTGCATCAACAAAGTAGTGCCAAGCGTGCGCCTGTGTCATAAGTAAAGGGCCGGCTGGCTTGACCGTTAAGGGTGCTGTAACCCCCGAAAGTACACTCCAGTCCAAACCAAAAAAAAAATTATTTTCTGTGTTTGTGAATTGTGTGCGCAGTAGCCGCACGTGCATCAACAAAGTAGTGCCAAGCGTGCGCCTGTGTCATAAGTAAAGGGCTGGCTGGCTTGACCATTAAAGGGTGCTGTAACCCCCGAAAGTACACTCCAGTCCAAACCAAAAAAAAATTATTTTCTGTGTTTGTGAATTGTGTGCGCAGTAGCCGCACGTGCATCAACAAAGTAGTGCCAAGCGTGCGCCTGTGTCATAAGTAAAGGGCCGGCTGGCTTGACCGTTAAAGGGTGCTGTAACCCACAAAGTACACTCCAGTCCAAACCCAAAAAAAAATTATTTTCTGTGTTTAGCCGCACGTATATATCAAATCGATATAACATAAATGGAGGACCAAACTTTCTCCGATAAAAATAAAATAGAGAAAGATCAAGAACCACTTCCTCCTAGTGCTGAAGCTGCTGCCACTAGTCATGACATAGACGATAACATGCCATCAACGTCGTCTGCCAAAGCCGATGCCCAATGTCATAGTAGAGGGCACATACAATCCCAATTGGCAAAGTTCAGGAAAATGACCTTGGAAAAGACATTTAAATCAGCTGAAGAGAAACGTAAACTTGCCAATATGCCATTTACGACACGGAGTGGCAAGGAACGGCTAAGGTCGATCCCTAGTATGTTCATGACTAGTGGTTCAGCTTCACATGACGATGGAAGCCCTCCTCCCACTAAAAAAATCAAAAGAGTTAAGCTGGCAAAAGCACAGTGAAGAACTGTGCTTTCTAAGAAGATATCACAAATCCCCAAGGAGAGTCCAAGTGTGGTGGTGGTTGCGATGCCTGACCTTCCCAGCACTGGACGGGAAGAGGTGGCTCTTTCCACCATTTGCACTCCCCCTGCAAGTGCTGAAAGGAGCACCCACAGTCCACTTGCTGATATGCAAATTGAAGATGTCACTGTTGAAGTACAACAGGATGAGGATACTGGTGTAGCTGGCGCTGAGGTGGAAGTTGGCGAGGAGGATTCTGATGGTGATGTGGTTTGTTTAAATCAGGCTCCGGGGGAGACAGTTGTTGTCCGTGGGATGAAAAAGCCCATCACGGTCATGCCTGGGCAGAAGACCAAACATTCCACCTCTTTGGTCTGGCAATATTTCTATCCAAATCCGGACAACAACTGTCTTGCCATATGTACCATATGTAAAGGTGAAATAAGTAGGGGTAGGGACGTCAACCACCTAGGAACATCCTCCCTTATACGGCACCTGCAGCGCGTTCATAAAAAGTTACTGTCAAGTTCAGAAACTTTGGCTAAGACCGTAAGCAGTCCAGGGACACCTAAATCCCGTTGTCCTGTTGTATCCAAGCGCCTGCAAACCACACCGTCAACTCCCTCCTCGTCAATTTCCTCCTTAGTTAGGATCGGAAGTAGTCCTGCAGGCCATGTCACTGGCATGACTGACTCTCCTATCCGGGATTCCTCCGGAGGATCCTGCATTGCTACGCCTACTGCTGCCGCTGCTGCTGTTGCTGCTGCTGGGAGTCATTCATCATCCCAGAGAGGAAGTAGGAACACCACTACTTTTACTAAACAATTGACCCTCCAACAGTCCTTAGCGAGGAGGATGAAGTACGACAGCAGTCATCCTGAAGCAAAACGTATAACTGAGGCCTTGACTGCTATGTTGGTGTTAGACGCGCGTCCGGTATCCGCCATTAGTGCAGTGGGATTTAGACAATTGATGGAGGTAGTGTGTCCCCGGTTCCAAATCCCGTCTAGATTCCACTTCACTAGGCAGGCGATACCGAGACTGTACAGAAACGTCAGAAAAAGTGTCCTCAGTGTCCTGAAAAATGCCGTTGTACACAATGTCCACTTAACCACGGACATGTGGACAAGTGGAACAGGGCAGACTAAGGACTATATGACTGTGACAGCCCACTGGGTAGATGTATCACCTTACGCAGCAACAGCAGCAGCGTCACCAGTAGCAGCATCTCAGAAATGCCAGCTCGTTACAAGGCAGGCTACGCTGTGTATCACCGGTTTCAGTAAGAGGCACACCGCCGACAACCTCTTAGAGAAACTGAGGGAAATCATCGCCCAGTGGCTTACCCCACTTAGACTCTCCTGGGGATTTGTGATATCTGACAACGCCACCAATATTGTGCGGGCATTACATCTGGGCAAATTCCAGCACGTCCCATGTTTTGCTCACACAATAAACTTGGTGGTGCAGAATTTTCTGAAAAGCGACAGGGGCGTGCAGGAGACGCTTTGGGTGGCCCGAAAAATTTCTGGCCACTTTCGCCATTCAGCGACTGCGTGCCGAAGACTGGAGCGCCAGCAAACACTCTTGAACCTGCCCCGCCATCACCTGAAGCAAGAGGTTGTGACGCGGTGGAACTCAACCCTCTATATGCTTCAGAGGATGGAGGAGCAGCAAAAGGCCATACAAGCCTATACATCCACCTATGACATAGGCAAAGGAGGGGGTATGCACCTGACTCAAGCGCAGTGGAGAATGATTTCCGTGTTGTGCAAGGTTCTCCAGCCCTTCGAACTTGCCACACGTGAAGTCAGTTCAGACACTGCCAGCTTGAGTCAGGTCATTCCCCTCATCAGGCTTTTGCAGAAGCAGCTGGAGAAAGTGAAGGAGGAGCTAAGACGGAGCGATTCCGCTCGGCATGTGGGACTTGTGGATGAAGCCCTTCATTCGCTTTGCCAGGATTCCAGGGTGGTCAATCTGTTGAAATCAGACCACTACGTTTTGGCCACCGTGCTCGATCCTAGGTTTAAAGCCTATGTGGTGTCTCTCTTTCAGGCCGACACAAGCCTGCAGAGGTGCAAAGACCTGCTGGTGAACACACTGTCAGCTGAAGCGGAACGTGACACGTCAACGGCTCCTTCTTCATTTTCTCCTGCAACTGGGGCTGCCAGGAAAAAACTTAGGTATCCTAAGCAACCCGCTGGCGGTGATGCAGGGCAGGCAGGACCAAGTTTGGACATCTGGTCCGGACTGAAGGACCTGGCAACAATTTCTGACATGTCTACTGTCACTGCATATGATACTGTCACCATTGACAGAATGGTGGAGGATTACATCGGTGACAGCATCCAAGTAGGCATGGCAGACAGTCCATACCTGCACTGGCAGGAAAAAGAGGCAATTTGGAGGCCCCTGTACAAACTGGCTCTATTTTACCTGAGTTGCCCCCCCTCCAGTGTGTACTCCGAAAGAGTGTTTAGTGCAGCCGGGAACCTTGTCAGCGAAAGGCGTAGGAGGTTGCTTCCACAGAATGTGGAGAAGATGATGTTCATCAAAATGAATTATCAGCTCTTCCAGGGAGACCAGCCTCCAGAAGGTACAGAGGGACCTGTGGTGGTGGATTCAAGTGGGGACGAGTTAATACTTTGTGAGGATGAGGATGTACACACTGAAGAGGGTGAGGAATCGGTGGATGAGGAGGATGAGGATGACATCTTGCCTCCATAGAGCCAGTTTGTGCAGGGACACATTAATTGCCAGCTTGTTTTGTGGGGGCCCAAACGAACCAATCATTTCAGCCACAGTTGTGTGGCAGACCCTGGCGCTGAAATGATTGGTTTGTTAAAGTGTGCATGTCCTGTTTATACAACATAAGGGTGGGTGGGAGGGCCCAAGGACAATTCCATCTTGCACCTCTTTTTTTTCTTTGCATTATGTACAGTTTGGGGCCTAGTTTTTCAAACTGCCATCCTGTCTGCCACTGCAGTTTCACGCCTAGATGGGTCACGTGTTTGTGCCGCCCACTCGTGTCGCTTAGCATAGTCATCCAGCTACCTCGGTGCAACGTTTTGGACATAAAAACACTATTGTGAGGTGTGAGGTGTTCAGAATAGACTGGAAATGAGTGGAAATTAAGGTTATTGAGGTTAATAATAGCATAGGAGCAGAAAAACCTACAAATTCTGTGATTTTAGCAGTTTTTATGCTTTTTTAAAAAAAAATACAGATCCAAAACACAAAACCCAGAACCCAAAACACGGAAGGGTGGTTTTGGCAAAACCAATCCAGATCCAAAACACGAAGAAAGATCCAGATCCAAAACCAAAACACAAAACACGAAAAGTGGCCGGTGCACACCCCTAGTTGTAATACGCATGCGTGAACCAGTCAGTGCGGTCGAAAATCATTTGTTCGCTATACAGCGAATGTCTGCTATTTTGAGTGACAGGAAGAGGCGTATGTGGGTGGTAACAGGGGAAGGTGCTTGAAAACGGGGAGTGGAGATCAGAACGCAGGCATGCTTAAAGGTCAAAACGGGCGTTTTATGGGTGTGCATAATTAATACAGCAGCATCATTGACCACGTCACTTGGTTGTTTTATAGTCAGAACTGCTCGCAATATAGTGGTAGGAAAAACCAACCACAAGAATAGCGAGCAGTTCATACGCTGTTCGATGTACTCGATTAATCTATTAAATAGCGGACATGACGTAAGATGCGAGCGGCCAGGGGGCGTTTTTTAAAAATAAACAACCGCATGTTTTGATCGCTCGTTCAGACATGGAGGCGGCAACAGACCGCAAGGAGCGAACGGTTCATTTGAATAGCCACCCCCTTTTTCTGAACGAACGACCGCAAATAGCGACCGGCTCTGAATCAGGCCCTTAGACCCGTAGTCAATTTGGAGCGAAAGGAGGTTTTCGCATGTTTTTGGCAAAAACTTTTCGCCGGTCACGTAATTTTCGCCTATTTGGATTTTACTCCGTATTCAGTTTTAAAGACTTTCCTCCTAGGCGGAAAGTCAATGCAATATAATAGGCGGAAAAAAGTGCAGAATTGTGGTTTGGGGTGCAACGTTGCGGGAACCCCCGTGCAGCCTTCAGACAGTCCCCCAAAGGTAAACTGTGTCAAAATTAAAAAAAAAAAACACTTAAGGACACTCCAAAAAATGTTGGGGGTCAAAGTTAAAAACTAGCGAACTTGACTCTGGGGGGGTCCCCAAGTGTGCCCCAGGTGTTTTTTTTCATTGCAGGGGCTTGCGACAGGTGGATTTTTCACGATTTTTTCAACTTAACTTTAGTAACTTTTAAATTTGCTAGGACACCCCAAATTTATTGGGATAAGTTATTTTCTGGAAAAAACCCTCCTGAATACTATTCTGCACCACGTATAGAAAAACGCTGTTTAGCAGCTATTGAGCCCGTTTATAAACACCAAATACCTTCAGCAAGCCAAATCGGGGTGTACCATAGCTAACCCCCATGTCAGAGCATCTTTTGGGGGTTGTCAGGCTGATTTCCCCGTCCAAGTTTCGCCGGGTCTCATTTTCGCCTATTGAATACGGGGTAAAGCGGGCATGGCCGCAATACTTTTCCGCCTACAAAAGACGCAATGTAGGCGAAAAGTCTGGGAGACAGAAAAGTATTGCGGATCCGCTCTAATTGGATACGGCTCTAAGCCAGATGGACCTTACATGTTGCTTGGTTCCAGAAAGCCACCCATTCTGGTAGATACTCATTAAGTAACATACAGTATATCAGAAGGAATAAAATCAAATGAAAACATATACAATGTGAATGCACAGATGACCACTTTGCAATTTAGTTTGGCTACTGCGGCTGGAATGATTTTCCTCGCAAAATGTCCACATGTTGTCTGTTGACATTTTAACAGTGTCAACATCATAACTGTCAGCATTACGAATGTAAATGTTGACCCAGTGACCGCATCCCATTGCAGCAGATATTGGCACCTCCTATATTAAGCCGTTGGCTAGGATACCATACCTCCCAACATGACCCTCTCCAGGAGGGACTCAATGCTCTGGTCCTGGACTTCCCTGGTAAGAGGTGGGGCTGCAGCGCAGTTCAAAATTCAAATAGGGGAGTCACACCAACTGTCATTTCACAGCTGCCAAACATCACTGGCTGGGACTCACTGGCAGTTGGTGTGACTCCCCTATTTGAATTTTGGACTGTACTGCATCCCCACCCATGGAGCCTCCACCAATCATAAGTTACCAGGGAAGTCCAGGACCAGAGCATTGTGTCCCTCCTGGAGAGGGTCATGTTGGGAGTAATGGGATACGCATATTGATGATACTTTTGTATATGGAGTAAATTTGCTAAACACACAAGGCGGCCTGAATGGAGGAAGGGTACAGGTGACCGCCCAGATAACTGTACCAGACTGCTAGGGAATAATAGTGGAAAGTGAATGTGACTATGAATTTGCGGAGACAGATTGTAAGAGATTTTTTTAGGTAGAGCAAAGTGTTGTGCTGAAATCATATGTGGTTAATGTGAGCATTAGAATTGTATGTAGAAAACAGTTAAAGGTCATGAAAGATGAACGTGTGCGAGTCTATGGAGTATATTTACTAAAGTGCGGGTTATTAGAAGCAACCAATTAGAGTCTATTTATCGTTTATCTAGCACCTTCTACAAGATAATAGCTAGAATATGATTGGTTGCTATGGGCAACAAGTCCGCTTATAAAAAAACCTGCACTGTAGTAAATATACCCCTATGTTGGATGTTGAAATTGTTAAAAATGTGGTTATGGATGACCCTGAGGGCGGGATGTACTAAGCATCGCATCTGAAAAACATGAAGGACCATAAAAAGATTGAATGGCTATAAAGAAAGGCCGCAATATGATAGACTGAATAAAAGTTTTATTTCAGTATAAATGAATGTGTGTAACATCTGCTATTGCTGTGTGGAGGTCCTACTGTACTTTTAAGGCTGTGTATGGGTAGATCTCAAACCAGATAAAAAGTAAAACAATTGTCATGAGTAACGTATGAGTGATATCTAGTCTAAAAAACACATAGCAACTGTCATGTGTAAATGTCTGAGTGATTTCTATGGTAGCACTGATCAGGTGGTGAAAGACTTTGGGGGAGATTTATCAAGTCTTGAAGAGAGAGAAAGTATTAACCAATCAGATCCTGTCACTTTACAGGCTGTATTTAAAAAAAATACTGATTGGTAAGGACTTTATCTCTCTCCAAGCTTTGATACATCTCCCCCTCCCCTATATATTGTTTGAGAGGTATGCAGTATATGGGATCAGTCATGTCTCTATCACCTCCCCCTTTGAAACACCTGTGTCCGCCTATAAACTGATTTCATCAACTGCAATGTGTGTATCATTGTCTGAGAGGCATATTTGGGATCAGTAGCTGGCAGGGAATGCTGGATCTTGTAGTGCAATGTTAGAAGCTTCTGGGGTACCTCCTGGTAAGTAAGATCTCAGTTTAAAAACACATGAATGCATAACCCAATATAGGGACTCTCTATGCTTATCCTTAGGTCCACTCTTTTGTTTACAGCCCGGCTGGCAGGAGGAGGGTTACGGGAGGTTGCCGCAGCAACCGAGGTGCCGACCAGGTGGGCTGATCCAGGTGGGTGTGAGAAGCTGGACCTCCAGCATCAGCTGCTACCGTGTCAGGGAAGCCCAGCATGGCGTGGTGGCATCTCATACCACCAAGTAGGCAAGCAGGTAACAAATATTTGCAGATGTGTGTAACGTGGGTTCTGCTCTTCGTTACCTATAGAATGCTACCTCTTTCACCGGTTTGGGGCAGCTTGCTGTTTCTTCATCACTATCAGTAACTTTCAACCCTTATTAAATAAATGAATAGCACTAACTATGTTTTGGTTACTTATTAATTTTTGTGACTTTGCTGCCTTAAAATGATTAAACTAACCAAATTGCATAACTCTTCAATGTTCTTCCCAAATAACTAATCTTTCATCTTTCAAATAATTTATGTGACTAGTAATATGGATCAGGCATGTACAGGGTCACCGCTGTCCTGCCCAGCTATACTGACTCTATGCCCATGAGGCATGGATTTCCTGGTCATCCTGCCTCCATTGTGACACTGAGGGCAATTAGCAGGAAGGGGTGGCTGTCACACTGAGCGGATATAGAAAAATAGCCGACAGATGAACGGTCAGGTAAGATGAGGTCAGGATCAATGGTGAAAATGCAGAACGAGATAACAGGCTGAGGGCAGGGTTACAGGCTGAGGTAGAGGAGCAGAACAGAGATACAAACTTGGTCGCTACAGTGGATTCAGTCAGACAAGCACAGATCTAATGATGGAGTACAAGCAAGAGATTTGATACTCTGGCATCAATTTGGTGCGTAGAGAGGGTTTAAATAGTCAAGCTGTTGGAATTGGGTGCCAAACTGACATCACATATTAGCTCATACAAAGACATATAAAGGCTGCAGTTCCACACACTGACCATCATAGGGTGCTCCAAATACCAAACAAGCAGCAAAGCACAAAAGCCACCCAGAGGATGACAGATGGGAACTGCTGCAAAGAAGTGGAGAACACTGGCAACAAGACCCAATGGACCCACCACAGCAAATTAGATCTGAAGGGACCAGACAGATGGTCTCAGACTCCCACTGTCAATTGCCAAAATATTGACCCCAGAGACCTATCCAATGCACATGGTAAGTAGCCACCTGGCCTGGCAGTGTGACCCTCCCTAAGGATAGGCACTGAACATCCAAAGAATAGTTTGCCAGAAAAGGAGCAAGGACATCTTATGACATCACCCAAAAATGTTCTTTAGAATCCAAGCCCTTCCAGTCCAACAGAAAATAGCAACCTACTCTGGAAATTTTGGGGTCAAGAATCTTATTGACCTTAATTCATCTTTATCCTGAATACTGATGGAAGGATGAGGAGACTGCAGAGAAGAGAAAATAAGTTATTTATCAACAAAGGATTCAATAGACAGAAGTGAAATCTATTAAGACTTCGGTGCTGTAGTTCCAAGTAAAATGCCACCAGATTGATCCTCTGGGAAATCTTGCATGGACCAATAAATCCTGATGCCAACATCATAGAAGGGACTTTTAAATGAAGATGGCATCTAGATGACCAGACTTTATCACCAGGATTGAGTTTCAGAACTATAATACTTTTCCTGTCAGTAGAGATTTTAAAGTGTTAATAGTTTATATTGAGATTACTTTTTACTTATTGTATGAACAATTAGTGGAAATATTATGAAGAAACTGATTAACAACAAGCAATGTGTATGCATCCCATAAACAGTATAAATGGAGACATGTTAGATGAAGCGCGATAATAATTGTTGTGGAAAAATTTTGCCCATGGTGACAGATAGAACCAGTTGTCTTGGGGCCCTTGTATATGAGGCCAAGGCAGATGCTGATGGAAGCTCCTTCAGGGGAACAAAGTGACACATTTTAGAAAATCAATCTACTATCACCCATAAGGTAATGAACACATTTGACTGGGGCAAATCAGTGATGAAGTCCATGGATATATGCATCCAAGGATGATCAAAAACTGGCAATAGTGGACTACATGGAGATGGCATTTGTAATTTATGCTACTAGGTGCCCCTGTGGCACAATACTGTTCAACTATAATAATGGGACTAGAGGGAAAAGAAGTCAAACAAAGACTTGCACACAATTTCAAGAACTTTCAGCTTCCAAAAGCCACCCTGAAGTTCAAAATTATTCATTACGTTCCCCCACCAAAAAGAGGTGGCCGATTGTGCACAGATGCTGCTTCAATTAGAAGCAAGATGACTCAATACTCAGTCCCTGCCGGCCTAAATAAAAAAATGTTGCTTTCTAGCTTTATCACTCTTTTGTCTCTTTCTGGATTGATGTCTGTAGCTTTTAAGTTGCACGTACAGAGCTTGGTCTGCTTCTGTTACATTACATTATACTGTGATTTTGGTAAGTGGTCTACTGTCATACAGTAGATACATGGTGTGGATTGGATGTACTGTTCCCACGAGGCTCTGTTTGCATTTCAATATAATTGAGCATACTTAAAAAGCATATAAGTGACAGGTCATACTGGTGTATTTAAGGTAAGCTGTTTTTGAAAGTTGTTATCCCTGAGGAAAGTTTAAATAATCTGAAACATCAGGGTATCACCTTTGTGGAACCTATTTTTTAAGTGATTCCCAGAATTGTCCCCCATAAACTGTGTTTGTGGATGAAATATCTTGGGGTTCACCCAAGCAAGTGACCTTGCCTATGTATAAATCCTGAATTCTGGGCTCCACCCATATATTTACATGGTGAAGAGTAAGGGCAGAAGTTCTACAGGAAGGACTACTTCTATTTTCTGGGGTCTGGAGGAAGTGTGGACAGTGGTATCTAAGATAAGATTATCAAATATCTTCCCCCTGATAAAGTCCTTATTATAAGCCACAGGCAAAGTGTGTTGGCTTTGTCTTTGGACCCAGACTTTCTTTTATTTTGATTCATCAGAACTGGGACCAGTGCTGCAGATGAGCTTCATTTTAATTGTTTGCGGGCATCATTTTTTTGTCTCTGTTAGGTCAAAATAAATTTGTCTGTGAAACGTGTTACGCTATGTGGATCCTTCGTCTGGTACAGCGTGATCTCATTATCTAAACACAGAATCATTCATTCTAAAAAATTCAGTTTATTGAATCATGGTTTTGCTCACAAAGAATTGGATGTTGGTATGAAGATACCTATTATTATTGGAGTGTTTTGTTAACAAAATTTGCAGTATATTGACTTGTGTTCAGTGCATTGTGGTTCTTATTCACTAATATGTATAAAGCACTTTAAGTCACGATATTCACTAATTGAGTCTGTATTACACAAGCTGTTTTATTTATGTTTTAAAATACCATGGAGATGTGATTGAATCCAAAAAGAAAGGAGTGAGAAGTAATTACATACACAGAAAGGCAGCTGTTATCCCTACTTCTGGTACACTTGCATTGTAGAATCATTCTGTTGGAACTATGGGCCTGATTCAGACCCGGACGCAAGTGGGCGTTCGTACGTTCGTCGTACGTACAGAAATATGTTAATTCAAGCGCTCGCTCGTAATTTCAAACGCATCTAAACATCCTCCCCAAACTCTACCGACCCCTCCTCTAACTAACGAGCGTGCCAAATAGCGAGCGTACATCCCCAATGTGGCTTGCAGGGAACGCACGCACAAGTCCAACCCGGAAGTGGGCCTGTCAGATTCCGATTACCTGCTCCTTTATTCTGCCTACCTCCCTCAATCGTATCATGCCAATCAATATATCAATTATCTTAATTGCTCGTCATTTTTTTTTTTTTTTTGTTTGCAATGCAAGAAACTTTACTCTTGTCCGTGTTTGTCTTTACCCGCAGACTACGTACGGCTTAAACATTCGCTTTTATTTGTCAAAATACATGTTTGAGCCAATTATCCATTTGTTTTCTTTGTTTTTAACCACGCATATTTTACTGGGTTCATTTCTTTATTTCAATTAGCTTACGCATGTCACTGCATCAAGCCTATCTTAACTCGCAATAGATTTGTGGCCCTGTCGAACACATGACTCATACACTAACCAATAGAATTTGTCCTGTTAATTTCCCAAATACATTAGCCACTCAAATTTTTTTTCGGGTCTTTATTAAAATTGTTTTTTATAAAATACACCATTGCCATCATGAGAGCCTCGGCATTCACCAGGCGCGAGCTGATGGTGTTAACCGAGGTGATGGACAGGCGGATCACCAGCCAGCCTCCCCCCATCACCAATGTGTTTTTAAATGTTTGGATCTAATCCTGTGTCTGTGCCTTTTCCTTTTTTTGGTTTGTCCGAATTTATGTTTGTCTTTACCTTTTATTGCTGATGTCCCCATACACATATCCCATCTGTCAAAATTTTTAGTTTTCTTGTGCAATTTTTTGGTTGTCCATTTTTGTGTCCTTTGGTTTTTTGGGTTAAATGTGCTTTTGGTCACAATATTGTCATTTTTGGATACCTTTGTTTGGCTTGTTTTTTCAGTGGGTTTCATTAATTATGTATTAAGCCCCACACTTTTCTAACCCACAGAGGACCAGAGGCGTTTGGCGGACCTAGCCGGGTGCGTCCAAAGGATGCGGGGCCACATCATCGGGCTGCTGGTGGTCCTTGACCATATGTCTGGGATCCTGCGTTCCTAATTTTATTTTGTTATTTTAAAATTTTTGTATTAATAAAAAACTTAGAGTTCTGTCTCATTCCTTGTCTCCAAATCTTAGATTGTTTACACTGACATAAGTAGACTCTTCCAGCAAGTATTTGCAATTAATGTCACTAAGATTGTGTGTTGTAGTTTTTTAGGAAACAGGCACATGAAACAGCTAACAGTAACAATCTGCTTGGGCTTTTTATGGTGTGTGACAATTTATATATTACTACATTTTACATGTTCCAATTTGGGGGGCAACCTGCTTAGGCCGAGATTACAAAGCCTACTGATTGTACAGAATACCTTTGGTTGTTGGTTTTGACCCAGAAAGCATATTTAAATTTAGCTCAAATTGCGACATTACAGGATTAACCCTTAAGCAATTTTAACGTGGGTGAACCTGGTTACACTTGCTTGCAATGGTCAATAAAATTAGCAAAATTACACTCTAAAAACATTTATTCACAACATAACTAAAAAACCAAAGTGTTGGCTCACAAACAATACACACAGTGATAACAAAAAAAAAACCCATCAAACACCATATGAAAAAAGAAAAGAAAAATCAAGAACTGGTTGACGAATGAGCATGCCAACATGATTCCACAAATGTTGCGTTTCAATATTGGTTCCAGAATATATATCCAATGTGTCCCCATGAAGGTTTGTTTTGGGTAGCAGAAAGTAGTCATCGTTTGAGTCCCAAAGATTATGAAATCAAACAGAAGATGGGAAACAAAAAACAAATTAATTAGATGGTCTCCAAAAATCCTTACCACATTGTGTCAAATAACTTCTTTGGTGCCAATAATTACCTAAAATATCTGGCCACCACATCATCGCGTATGGCCCCCCACATATTGACCTCCGACCAACCTCGGGGGGGCCATCCTCTGGCAAGGCATCCTCTGGCTGCATTGGGACAAAACTCCTTATGGTGATGTTGTGAAATATCCCACACAGGACCACCATTTTCAAAACCATACCCGGCAAATACATGAGTTCGCCACCAGAGCGGTGGAGGCATCTGAATCGGCCTTTTAAAAGGCCGATACAGCACTCCACCACTTGCCTGGTGGCTGTAAGTGCGGAATTAAAATTACTTTGTGGCCCTGGTGTGGGAGCCAAATAAGGAGTGAGCAGCCAGGGCGTGCAAGGGTAGCCACTGTCTCCTGTGAAAAAGAAGTGACAACATCAGGATCACTGTGTATCGAGCTTAACATTGTTATGTACTAAAGGTCTCCACTTACCCAGAAGCCACGCATCACCAGCTTGTAGGTTGTTTAATTTGTGCCATATCCCTGATTGCCGGATGACGAATGAGTCATGTGCACTTCTGGGTAATTTTGCATTCAGGGACAGGATCTGGAGGGAGGCATCACATACCACCATTACATTCAGGGAGTGATAGTGTTTGCGGTTTTGAAATTTGGCCTCCAGCCTTGCTTGGAGGCTGAAGTGGTATGTGAGTACCATCCACAACCCCTATGATGTGTGGGAAGCCAGCTATTTGGTAAAAATTGGCCTTGGCCACACTAAGGGCACCCATATCCAAAGGCATTTGAATAAAATGATGGAGGTGCTTGAAAAGTGCCTCCATCACTGCCCTCAGGATCCGGGAAAAGGAGGATTGGGATATTCCCGCCACTATTCCCACCGTTGTTTGAAACGATCCTGCGGCACAGAAATGTAACACCGCCATAAATTGCGTAAGTGGTGGTATTGCTGTAGGACTGTCAATTTGCCGCTCAAGATCACTCTCTATTAATGAGAGAGTGTCTATGATGATTTGGGGTGGAAGACAGTAGCGTCTTAACACCTCATCATCGGGCATTCCAAAAAGGGTGACACGTGTTCGATATATCTTGGGCCTTGCACGCCTACAATGCCTACGCCTGGGTCGAGATTGAGGTTGGTCGGCTTCCGGGAGCATGGCCAGAACAATCCGACCAAGTTCAACCGGAAATGGCAAGAATTGAATGTAAGGTTTTTTTGGCCATAAATAATTGAAAAATTACTTAGCTTGACGATACAATCCAATGATGCTTACATGCCGGGGTATTGTCATGATGTTCCCAACCTATAAATAATAACAAATAAACAATGCAACAATTTAGGGTGGGCATTTAGGAATCTAATTTGGTTGCAAGACAAAACATAAAAGGGGAGAAACACACATTTGGGCAAAGAGCAAAACGACATTGCGCAGACTACCTCAATTTGGGCCCAAATTTAATAAAAAATTGCTAAAGGGAACTCACAAACAAGTTCACGGAACAAAATAAGCAGATAAAAAAGCACTAATTAGTTTGCAAATACAAGTCCAAAAATAAGCAGATAAAAATGCGCTAATTAGTTTGCAAATACAAGACAAAAAATAAGCAGATAAAAAAGCACTAATTAGTTCGCAAATGCAAGACAAAAATAAGCAGATAAAAAAGCACTAATTCGTTCGCAAATACAAGTAAAAAAATACGCAAATAAAAATGCGATAATTAGTTCGCAAATACAAGACAAAAAATAAGCAGATAAAAATGCGCTAATTAGTTCGCAAATACAAGACAAAAAATAAGCAGATAAAAAAGCACTAATTAGTTTGCAAATACAAGTCCAAAAATACGCAAATAAAAATTCGATAATTAGTTCGCAAATACAAGACAAAAAATAAGCAGATAAAAAAGCACTAATTAGTTCATACATTTCGGAATCACAAAACCAAAGGTTAAAAGTGTAAGGTCAAACAAAGTGGCGTAAAAAAAACATGAATATTTACTAAACAAGTGAAAAAAAAAACTTACCAATAGAGGATATATAAGTCACCGGATAAAAAGGTCGTTGGGGCAGAGCCAAAAAAAACCTAACAAAGGACAGTCTGAAAAAAAATTACGACCCAAAATTAACAAAAAGAAGGAGACACAAAGTGAACAAAAGTAAGACGGGCAAAAACTTACCCAAAAATAACACGACAAAGAAAACAACCACACCAAAAAAAGCGAACGGAAATAAAAACTCCAAAAAGACAAACCAAAAACAACTCCAAACAACGCCAAATACAAATCCTGCCAACAATCCACTCCGACCAACGTAACCTCCAACAACCAACACCCGCCACCTCGACTCAAGACGCCCCAAGCCATAAATAGTGTTTATTTTCCCGCACAAATTAAGGAGGGATCATAGGAACGCACAGTCAATGATGCGGACGAAAAATAAGGACGCATGTATAAATATGTCACGACCCAAAAAAAACGTTCTGGTGTATTTCTTGTTTTGAGGTAAGAAATGGCGACAGACCAGGGAAACAATGGCCAAGAGTCTGCCGGTAAGTATTTCATGCATTTCCAAACAAGGATTTTTAGAAACATAATATAGTGCAAGTTTGCAAGCTTTAATTTCTCAACGTTTAAACAAATAGGTGAGGAGGATGACATGGAAGAGGCTGCTGGGCCCAGTATTCCGGCCAAAGCAGGGAAAAAGAAAAGGCAGCCACAATTCACAAGAAAGGAGATGGAGGTTTTGGTTCAGAAGTGTGTGGACATCCTGCCACAGGCAGACAGGAATATGGGTGCAAGCCAGAAGTGGAGAATGTGGGAGGAGGTAGCCAGTGCTGTCAATAGGGTGGGTGATTATGTCCATCTAGCCCGGGATGTCAAACGGCGGTAAGTAAAAACTTGACCACCCTAAAACCAAAACCCCCCAAAAAAACGGAATAATGGTTCCTTTTTCACCCACAGATGGCAAGACTTCAAATATCACCTGAAACAAAAAATGGCGGACAGGGCTAGGCATGCAAGGGGGACAGGTTGTCCATTGTCAGGTTGGAGGCTTGCCAAGTGCTCTGGGAGCTGATAGGCAGCCCCCAGCCTCGCCGTGTGGATGATGCACACGTGCTGGATTGCAAATTAGTCTGCTATATTTTCATATTTTGTTTCATTTATAGCATTTTGTGGTCAGGCTCAGACAGGCTCCACTGTTTCCTCAACATAGAGAACTGAAATCCTTTATTTCCTCATTTGAATCAGCATTAAAAGCATATGCAAATGTGCAATGCATGATGGTATTTTAAAATGTAACATGGCAACTGATTTATTAGATAACACATAGCTCCTCAGTGGCAGTCAGCATCTGCAGACTTTTTATGGGGAAACATGTGGATTTATGGGTCAAGATAACTGCATCCATGGGGTTACCAATGTAGCACATTCTATGACCAAATTGTGGCACAGTGTTTAGCATTGCTACCAGGGGTGTTTCTAGAGAGGAGGGGGCCCGTGTGCAGTCTCCGACACGGGCCCCCTCCTCTCCGACCGGCAGCGCACTGAGCTGTGCGCGGCCAGCGTCGGAGTTATAGACTCTGGGCACTAGAGTGTGTCCAGAGTCTATAATGAATGCACTGGTCACCGGGAAAATGGCCGCGGCAGCCATTTTTCCTGTACTGCGCACGCGCTAACGACTTTAAAATGGCAGCGGTGGCCATTTTCCAGTCATTTTACAGTGCTGGACCCCCCGCCGATGTGGGACTCCGGAGAGGTAAGTAATATTATGGGTGCAGGGTGTGTGGTGCGGTGCGGTACGATACTGTATGTATATGCACTGCACTGTTATCAGTGTCATCTGCAGAGGGCTACAATAACCAGTTATATGCAGTAAGTACTAGCTCATGCAATACGTTTGGTTTTATAATTTATTAATAAGCACATCTGATGTTTGTGATTCTTTATACAGTAGTATTAAGATGGTTGACACCTATATGTAACCTTTACGATCACTGCGTAGGCAAGAAAAAGGTAATCTTGTCAACATTCATAAAGTTGACATTATGTTATGATCACCAAGGAACCACCATGTAAGACCCCTAGAGTCACGCCAGTAATGGTCTTCTGCCAATAACAGCTACCTGATGTTCCCTTAAAGCTGAGTAGGCTCACTAGTACTTAGGTGGCCATTTGGTCTTAAACTCGGGACAGTAGGGGCTTACACGGCAATCCTGGTTATCACTGGATGTGTAGCGACTTATGGTGGTACAGGCTAGCAAAGGCCACAATGGTAGTTACTGTACTGTAATAGTCGCTATACTGTGACCAGAATGATGAGTAGCAACCTTGAGTGTCAAGATGCAATTTTGGTGGTTAGATGTGGCCTTGAGGGCCGAGGAGCAGCCCTGAGGGCCGAGGTGCGGACTTGATGGTATGGGAAGCTAGACCACAGACAGACGCCATAGATGGAGGCAGCATGAGCAACAAATGCAGATAGCACCAAGGCTGAGATCTAGATTGCTGCTTCAAGGTGAATGCTGAGGATGCAACGAGGCTGCAGGCTGAATCCGATCTTTTTATAGCAGAGAATGGCAGCAGGCAATGCAGAGTAGCATGGACAGACAGGAATCAGGGTTCACATACAAGGCATAAACTATCACTTGCTGCGTGACGCCGGACCAGACAGGCTAATAAATGATGCTCCGCCAATGAGCTTTGTATACACAGATTGACTGACATTTGACAGCTGGGACACTACACGTCTATCCTGCAGAGCCAGCCAGCAGTACACACGGCCGCCTGGCATCTTGGTCTCCCAGCAACCATGGGTACCATCCCAAAAAGAGAGAAGAGGGGGATTATCTTGTGGGCTTACAAGCTTCTAAAGTTTAGTAAATTTTACTAAATGAATATCACCTTAATTCAAAATACACAATAAATCAACAGCAAGAATAGAAAAAGACACAACCAATGGCACTAGAAACAAATATATGAATTTACATATAGTGCAAATACATCCCTTGGAAGTCTATTTACTAAGCAGTGTTAGGAGACAGAGTGAAAAGTGATAAGAAAGTGATAAGGTGCCAGCCAATCAGCTCCCAACTGTCATTTTTCAAACACAGCCTGTGAGATGACAATTGGGAGATGATTGGCTGGCACCTTATCACTTTCTTATCACTTTTCACTCTGTCTCCTAACACTGCTTAGTAAATAGACCCCTTGATGTTGTAATATGGTGTATGACGTCCTGAAGTTAGGTAGACAGATTTATCTCCTTTCTAGAGCGTCCTTGGGGTAAGTTTACTAAAGTGAGAGTTATTAGAAGTGGAGATGTTGCCGATAGCAACCAATCAGATTCTAGCTATCATCTTCTAGAAGGTGCTAGGTAAATGATAAGTAGAATCTGATCGGTTGCTATGGGCAACATCTCCACTTCTAAAAACTCTCACTTTAGTAAATATACCCCATGAATGTTGTTCACTCGGTCGATATATAGAAAATAAAAGCATTGAAAAAGAACCAATGAGTAGTAAGTTTATACAATGTTTCCGTAATAAATTAGGAACGGAAGTCTCCAATATAAAAAAAATTGACGTACCCCACTTACAATTATAGTGAGGTAAACCAATGTATAGCGGTATCTTTAACAGCCCAGTCACATAAGACATAAACAGGAGACTTCTATTTCTTTAAATTTTTTCAACAATGGGCGTACCCCAAACTCACAGCATAATAATGGTGAAGGGGCCTGGGACAATCTACGGGTGTTGTGTAAGTGGGTAGTGGAGGTGAGTAAATGATGAGGCAAACACTGTGAGTCAAATCCACCTGTTTATTGGGTGAGGCACAATGGTCCCTAGGTGGTTTCGTAATGTGAGCTTGGGGATGGATGGCTCTGTGCGATCCTTGGTCAGGGAGTTGGTGGACTCTTTTAGGGGGCTCCTTGCCATGCGGCCCTTACTTCTGCACGTCCCCTTGCTGGACCTATGGTCTGCAGTCTTACAGGACCAGAATGCATACGTTGTAAAGGAAGTCCAGTACAGTACCAATGGCGGCGTCCTGCGCTTTTGGATTAAAGAACCTACCGGTAGGTGGAGTGATGTTCCTGGTTCGCTGCAGCATTGGTTCTGCTCCCAGGTGTGGGCCAGGTGGTTCCTGACACCCCTGCGAGCCCGCAGGGTGTCTGATGGATGGGCACCCGTCACTGTTCTGTTCTGTAGGTTGGGGTGATGCGGAGGTCCGTGCTGTGGTTCTGCCCCATGGTCCCATGGGGTCAGTAGGTAGCACAATTTCTGTGTTTCTGCTGCGGTGGTGTGTGGGGGATGTGAGTTCACCAACGCGTTTCGGCCTATAGCCTTCATCAAGGAGTTACTGATGGGTGGGATGAGATGATGTTATATAGGTGGAGGATGGGTGTGTAGGTGGTCACAAGTGGATGTGCAACCTATCAGGTTAGAGGTGCTAATGTGAATAGGATGCAGGTGGGGGGGAGGAGGCGGGCGGTGTTGGAGTTGTGGTGATTGGCATGTATGGTGGCCAACTAGTGTGTGTGTAACTAAGCTGGGGGGGTGTGCATGTGCAGGTGTTCACCCTGGACGCACGCAGTGTTTACATCACGTGGGTTATGGTGGGGCTGGGCTGTACAGAGATGTGCATTGCTGTGGGAGTGCATGTCAGGACGGAACCCCGTCTGACATCATGCTCATACATGGGTGTGCTGTCCTATTGGGAGTGAGCGCTGATGGGTCATGTGGTGTGAGTGGTATGACGTACCACATGACGTGCATGCTGTGGGATTCCCGTCAGCCACTGTGGTCACGTGGTAATTGTGGTCCTATCAGGGGGAGGCGTCGGGTGATTGTACTGGTTGCCATGGTGACACATGTCTAAATGAGCACAGTGGTGATGATGCGAGGACTAATCACAGAGTGTGGGTGATGTGGTGTGTATTGATGGGTATTGGGTGAAGCTGAGCACCTGAGAAGTGGGTAATCGAAAATTGGAATTCCAAAATGGCCTGAATCGGACTGGAATTTTTGCAGGATTTGGGTTAGGATGTTAGAGTTAGTTGATCCATGTCTGGTATTAGGAATATTGTGTGTTAATAGGAAGGGGTATTTAAAACCAGCCTCATACAGTCTCCCATCATGCCTTGATAAAGATACAAACCTAACGTATCAAAACACGTTGGCTGGGAGAGACTGACCTTGGAGAATATTGTGGAACCTCTTGGGGGAATTTTGGAGTTCATCCCGGGACGCTTGGATGACTTTCCTTAATTCGCTTTTGTTGTCTACTCTTGAAACCGGTAGACAGATATTCTGGTAAGGGGCCACCTTTTCTCCTTTTTCTGTGTACATATTTTTAATGATCATGTCTATATATTTTTGTGAATAAATGCAGTTATACACTATGGAGATTCTCTCTCTTTAAATTATATCTTCCATACATTGGATTGACGTACTTTATGGAGAAATAAGAGAGGGATCATCATTGGAACAGCATTACAGCTTATATACATGCCTATTTGTCTACACATGTGTGTAGACCACGCATTCTAGTAGGGGAGCCATCTACATACGTATCAGAACAGACGATTTATTTAGACTGTATTATGCTATGATATTGTTTTCCTTTTTTTTGAGTGTCATCATCTGACTGAGAACCCACAAGTGGGGTATTTTGGAGAAATTGCAGTTGATTAGAGCACCAAGTGGATCATTTTGGGGATATTTATTTTGTTTGTTCTTACTGTGTGGAGTTTCTAGGTGATACCACTACACCAAAGATCTTGCATGACCAGACACTGGCCAGGCTGCGGGAAGCTTCAGCTCCCACAACCTGACCAAAGGAACGAAAGTCACGATGGTCGTGATGGAGATCCCAGCCGGTGACGTCGATTGCAGTGCTGGGTGTCTGACCCCTCTTTCTGCATTGGCATCTGAGTTGGATGGATTTACTCAGCCTCTTATGTGCCGCTCTGCTTCTCCGTCCATCTCTGAATCACGCCAAGTGTCTTTAGCATCTAAAGGTTGAATCGAGACTGAAAAATTAGCAAAAATAAAAAAGCAATAAATACCATTTTCAAGTGCATATTTTGTTATGAAAATTGCTGCATAGAATACAGCCTTTGGTCATTTTGGAAAGGTAGATTAATGCTGAAGCAAGAACCTCTATATTTCTCCACCAATTTGCCTAAAATATATTTAATGTGTTAGAATGAGCAAAAACAATTAATGATATTTTCTGGAAAAACAATGAAGAAGATGTATTAAGCTTTGGAGAGAGATAAGGTACCAACCAATCAGCTTCTGTCACTTTACAGACTGTCTTCTGAAGACAATAAGGTATAATTTGTGTGCGTACTGCATGTTGGAACGCAACGAGCAGAAACATTGAAAAATGGGCTCAGTACATGAGTGAGAAAACCATCAGCAACTAGGGAGTTAAATCAAATTAAAAAGTAACTAGTACTTAATTTAATTCTAAAAATGATTTAACTCTGCTGCTTAAAGCCTGAATTCCTATACGTACCTTATGTTTTCTTATATTAACATCAACAGGGAACTTAATTATATAAACTAACATTTACACACAATTTCCTTACTTGTATAGACATGAACAGCTGCAGTGTTTTCCATTATCATTTGCATTACACAGTGAGGTCCATCCTGTAATTCAGCAATTACATGTGTTACATTGCATTGAGGAGGATCACTTCTATCACTGAAGACCTGAACAGTTCTACAGGGAGGAAGAATATAATCTGTATAACAGGACTAATGATACATTGATTAATAGTTGCTGTGAATGTTCCTGACTGGATGAATAAGACCAGTGACCAAATTCCCACCTCCATTAAGTATATTCTATCAATCCACCAGCCCATCTTTCTGTCAGATTTTCTTACACTTACCTATCATATAACATAATTATTACATTCCTCACTCCTACAGACATGGCATAAAATAATTAAGCAAGCCCTAAAAACCATGTACTGGCTGGTGAGCCAAGAAGCCGCTTCAGACCAAATAATAGCAAACAGACTGACCAGGAACTGCCCGAGACTGAGATCTATTTCAGAATGATTGAAATCATTATCTAAGGTTGTGTTGTCTTCTAAGGAAGCAAATGGGTTATTGACCCTTCTCTCTGTTGTCCTCTGCTTGAAGATCTCCAACATCCACAGTATCTTCTTTCTGCATCTGAAGATTATTATATTACATAGTGTCATTTGTTGAATTATTTATTCTGTGCTGGGGTTAATTTTTGTCCTGTCACCTTATTTCTTAATTGCTATAATTGAAATCCCTAAGATATCAACTAATGGACATATAATGGGGAAATAAGGTAAATGCAGAACAACTTTACTTGTTTTATTGTGTAATTTAGTTTTAAATAATTGTCCAACTCTACAATCTATTTCCCTGATCTGTGTAATAATGTAGCAACAAAAATGTTCTTATCCCAACTTCAGATGGTCAACTGGAGACAATTACTCAAAGTTGTAAGTAAAGTCAATACATGCTGTAAACTGCATTAGACTGAGCGAACTGTAAATTGTAATATATTCCATAAAATTAATACAATATTAAAATTTGATGCGTTTCATGGATCCTCTGTCCACATCATCAGAATGGGTTATGCTGTATTCTGAATTTAAATACATTGTGTCCCTCTGTGAGAGTATTGATAATGATTACCAATCATTACATTATATTAATTTGTGCATAGGGTCCTAATTAAAATAGCTTAAATGCATATATGATTGATTGAAGACAGGAGTGGTCATATGATTTAGTAACATTTATTTGTTGTTCGTGCTCTAAATGTTCATTAGCATTTTCTTTACTCTCAGTGACACAATGTATTTAAATTCAAATAACAACATAACCCATTCTGATGAAGTGTGTAGACCACATGTGAAACGCGTCAAATTTGATTATGCTATAGATCACCTTTCAGAACTAAACAATTATACTATTTAGAACTAAAAAGATATTGAGAAATATTCCAAGATTAAGTTTATGCTTTTAATGGATTATCAATAAAGATTCTATTTATTCTAACGTGTTGCTGAACTGGGCTGATCCATCACCAATATTTTATGTCCATTAAAACTACACCCAAAGAAAACAAACCCTCTTCCATATCTACTAAGAGAAGATTCTAGATTCCTCTCCTTCTCTGAAAGACAGCAAAACTAACCAGATCAAAATGTCTAGTTCAGTTAGTGGAGGGATGCGGATTTCCCACTCCTACAGATATGCAATAAAAATATTAAGAAAGGAAGACCAACCAGGGACAGTCATGGACTTTTAAGGGTAGGATAAATGAGATCTATTTCAAAATGATTGAAATCATTATCTGAGATCAGGAGTTGGAGAAACAAGCTGATAAAGTGGCTAAAGTTCTTAAACAGAGTAACCAGAATAAGCCATCACATCTTATGCCCTTTACTAATCCCTTGCTCAGACAAGGACTGCTGAGATCAGATGCCTGAATATAAGGAATGTTTGTGCAAGCCCTAATGGGGTGTGTCATTATAATCCATTATGAAAGACAGCAAATAAAAACTCTCAGAGAGACAGTTGCAGAACTTAATGCCTGTGAGAACATACTGATGTCCTCACATGTGCTGCTACGGTATGTCAGGATTAGCAACAATTACACATCTGTGCAAACACAAGAGGGAACAAGCATGCACACTGGGTGCCAGGTAAGGTAAGACAGATGCTACAATGCACACAACTCTAGGAGCGTGGACTCTAGGTAGTCTGATTTTTGTGATGAGAAGCTTTAGTCAATTTGGAAAAAGAAAAGCCAAGGCACTAACCCAAGATCCATATTCTGTGCCTAGCCAGCATGCCAAATATTGGAGATTCCTCCTAGAGATTTTAGAATCCAAAAAATATATATTTATATTGTACTGAATGCTCCACTGGGGCAGGGACTGATGTGAATGGCCAAATATTCTCTGTAAAGTGCTGCAAAATTTGTGTGCACTATTCAATATAGAGTTACAACTTCATCTGGAGGAAAATGACATCAATGCCATTTATTCAGAGACAATCGCATGTACAGTAGGGTCTGGCACAGCAGTTGCACAGGTCTGATAAGTTAGGTCAACATGTCGACATTCATCATGTCTACACAGATTTGATGTCAACATGATAGACTGTCAATAAACTGTCCCTGGTGGTCTAATGGTGTCTTACCTGCTCCTGGTGGAAGTGGCATCTCCAGAGTCATCCCCCGAGTCCTGGCGGTCATGTGAGGAGCAGTTCTGGTGGGGACATATGAGGAGCAGCGTTCCGGTGAGTATTCTTTCCCTAACTGTAATCCCTACCTCTAACCCTAACCATCTTGGCGGTCCCTAACCCAAACTTTTGGCGGTCCCTAACCCAAACTATCAGCATTCTGAGAATGTTGACATTTGACATGACATTTCATATATATTGACATTGTGGACTTGTCGACATTCTGACTGTTGACAATGTGGCCGAATCTCAATTGCACTCCTCTTATAAGATGCTCCTGCTGCAGTGTTTCCCAAACTGTGCGCCACGGCACCCTGGGGTGCCTTGAGACACTTGCAGGAGTGACTCAGGTTGGTGGTCCAGCACCAAATCAAATTATTTATGATCAATGTAACGTAAATACGTGGACAAAGAGAAACGCAAACCTGTCACCCACTACATAAATGAACCTAAGGATGACATGTCAGCACAATTTACTTCACTTTACTACTTAACTAAATTTTTTACTGAATTTCTCAATAATAAACTTTTGGCTTAGCGGTGCCATAAAAACAATTCTGATGCATTAGGGTGCAGCATTTCAAAAAAGTTTGGGAACCACTGCCCTGCTGTCAATCCCACTACTGTATGTATATTGCTGTGGACACTATGGCACTTTATATAATAAAAGTAGCCTATAAATCACGTTACTGAGCACAGTGGAGGAGTCTCTGACCTGACTACTTGTTTGAAATCATGATGACATAGATCCAGATTAGGCACACAACCAATGGCAGAACTGGTTCAAGTGCTCCTAAGAAGTTAGAACTTTGAGGCCAAATCACCCACCTTAAGTGCATACAGTACAGTTCACTAAAAGGACGGATATTGCTAGAACTCAGGCTTAACATTTCCACACTAATTTAGCCAAAATTTAAATATAAATGTCCTTTTTTTAATAGTCCTATATAGCTTCAAGTTGTTGTCTTAATCCACAAAACTTCCTTATTTGTATAAACATCAACAGCTGCAGTGTTTTGCATCATAATTTGCATTATACAATGAAATAAAGAGTGCATCATGTACATCAGCAATAACCTGTATTACTTCTCATTTGGACAGAACACTCCGTACTATAACTGAAGGACATGAATAGCTCTATGGAGGAAGAATCTAACATACTACATTTCAGAATTCATGTTGCAGCAGGAATTACATTTACAGTAGGACTAATAATAAATGGATTTATCGTTGCTGTGAATGTCACTGACTGGATGAAAGGAAGACCGTTGACCGCAACTGACCACATTCTCACCTCCCTCGGGATCACAAGGATGCTCTATCAGTCTGCCTGCCTCCTGGAAATGTTTTATCACATTTTCTTTGAAGAATACCCTGTGATATATAACACAATTGTGGATATTGTTTTTACAATTACCTTCTATGTCGGCATCTGGTTAGCAAATCTGCTGTCTGTTGTCTTCTGCCTGAAGATCTCAGACTTCCGCAATGCCTGCTTCCTACATCTGAAGACTATTATATTACAGAGGGTCACCCATCTGATTATTGCTTCTGTGCTGGGGTGCTTTTGTTACATTTCAATATATAATTTGATTGGTCTAATTGAAATTCCTGACAATTCATCTAATAAAACACATAACAGGGAAATAAGACAAATAAAAAATTACATGTTTTTTTTGTGGACCATGGTGCCGTTCCTCATGTTCCTTGTGTCATCAGTCCTGCTTATTTCCTCTCTGTGCCATCACATGAACAGGATGAGAGGTGACCGGACTGTAACAGGACAACTGGACGCCTATTACAAGACCATAAAGTTTTCAATGTTGTCATCTTTAAGCTATACCTTTTACTTTGCGGCCGCTCTTACTCTTTGGTTCCATCCAGGACCACTTGACAGTGTAGGATCTATTTTTATATTGAATTTTTTTCCAACTCTGCATTCAACTTACCTGATCTATGTAACAACCAAGCTAAGGAACCGGTTCTCTGTGATTCTCCGCCACGGAACCAGCTGCTGGCCCATTAGGCAAGCTTGTTAACCCAAATCCGGAAATCTGGTTGATGGAGTCAAGTAAGGTCCATACACGTATTTAATGAATAAAACCAAATTGTCATTTGTAACATACTCTATAAAAAGAAACCCAATATTTTACTGATAAAGAACAAATAAGAAAAAATGTGGAGCGTGATATGTGGAATATTGTGGTGTGTACTGCACTAGTAGAACTGTTACTTGTTTTATTTCTAAAACCTGCAATGTGTACACTTGTTAACCTAGAAATATAGACCCATTATTTTATACGTTGCAGGACTTTTACTATTTTGCAAATAAATTTTCTGGCTATTCTTTTTATATATAGTATATACACATACTCAAAACAATACAGCAATCAAAAGAGAACCGAGGATCAGTTAGTAAACATTTTATTGGCAAACTAAACCTTTTATACTGGGAAAAACTCCAGCTCATTAGATTCACTAATCACAAAATTGATCTGTTTCTACTGTACATCTATTTTGCCTTCAAGAGTATTCATGATAACTTGACCGATTCAAGCCATACAAAATACTTGACTTTAAGTAACTAAATCAGGTCAAACACATTTTAACCTGCATGCCCCATAATGAAATAGAAAATACATTGGAAGAATACCATTAGAGGGCAGTGACTGGCACAATACCAAATCACATTTGAACAACTCAGTCAGTTTGTATTCTGCATTTATATATATCCTCAGAGCCGTAACTAGACTTTTTGGTGCCCTGTGCCAGAAAGAGCATTGGCGCCCCCTTCATTTTTCAAAGGGACATAATGCCCCCCAAAAAGGGCCATGGCTTCATGGGGAAGGGCCAGGGAAGAGATAGGAGAGGTCAGGAGATGCTGGGGATGAAATAAGAGGAAGCTACAAGCAAGAATGATAATAAACAGAAATTTGACAGGCCCAAACAGTGCCCCCTGACCTGTGGTGCCCTGTGCGATGGTACCAGCCGCACTACCCTAGCTACGGCCCTGGTGATCCTTTAGCAATCCTACGTATCATACAGGAAACTCTCTGGAAATCTGTTGCATATAATTTACCAGTAGATCTATTAATACCTATTTCTTACAAGAGATCCTTCTGTCTATTAGAGACAGGTTTTGCAGTATGGATTACGCACAGATACCTCGGGGAGAGTTAATTCATGTTGTGTGTCAGTAAATGGGAAGAAATATTCAGCTGCCAGTGGATTTTATATAATAATATGTACACATGATCCTTTTACATATGCTATAGATAGTAAGTATTTAGTACAGTAATGTGAAAACAAGCAAAGCTCTTAGCAATCCTACATGAAGTACATTTGACATTTCACCAGCAACAGATTAATGATACCTCTGGGAAAATCCATGTGAATCCAACTTGGAACTTTGGTGTGGAAAATTAAATCAAAACCGATATTTAATTATTGAAGAAGGAAATAGGGTTTCTAACTGTGCAGCTTAAAGGGCAATGAGGAACTACCTCACTATGCGGCTGGGATTGCTGGACCTGTGAGAATTATTTTACTCCGGATTTAAAACAACGTCATCAGGGCCAGAGACATGCACATATACAGTAGGCTCTGACTCAGTGATTGCACGGGTCTGGTATGTTAGGTTGACAGTTATCATGTTGACATGCATAAGGTCGACATGATCATATCAACATTGTCGAAATGTTGACATCATTAGCATGTTGACAGTGACCATGATGACATGCAACATGTTTACACTGATGACATGCTAACATGATAAACTGTCCGTGGTGGTCTAGTGGTGTCTTACCTGCTCCAAGCGGCAGTGGCATCTCCAGCCTATCTCCTGGGTTCCATTAGTCATGTGAGGAGCAGTTCTGGTGGAGGCGTCTGAGGAGCGCTATTCCATTGAGTATTCTTCCTTTATTCCTAATCCCTGACCCTCTATCTAGTGCATAACCCTCTCAGCAGCAACTAAACCTAACCGTCGGCATTCTGAGAATGTTGACATTAAAATTAGCAAAAATTCAGAAGTTGACATTGTGAACATATCAACATTTGGAGTATGTCGTCATGGTGCCTGTTGACATGTTGAAGCATGTCGCCATTCTAGTGTCAACATGGTGGTGTCAAAATGATTAATGTTGACATGGCAATTGTGGACAATGTGACTGGATCCCGATTGCACACTGGACACTCTTATAGGAGTCCACTGCTGACAATCCCACTACTGTATGTACAGTTCTGTGGACACTCTGTGGTGCCTTAAAAAAAAAGAATAATAGTAAAGTATAAATCAGAGTACTGAGCACAGTGGTGGTGTCACCAACTTCAAGTTGTGAAACTGTGATGAACAAACTGGTTCATCTGCACCCTAAAAAGTTAGAATCTTGGAGGCCAAATCACCCACCTTAAGTACATACAGTACTCTAAAATGATGGATATGGCCTGGACTCAGGCTTAAAGTTCCCTTACTACTATAATTTAGCCACGATTTAAATGTAAATGTCCTTTTCATAGTCCTATATTATTTTATTGGTGCATATTTTAATATCTGCACATTTTTCCTAAATACATTGCTTTATCTCTCTGGCTGTCATTTGGGCTTTTTAGCTACTGTTTTGTCTTTGCATCAGCCAACAATAATATTTATTTTGCAATTCCAGGATGCAATGCTTTAAAAGGTTGATAACTTTTAGCCATTGGAACTGAAACATTAACAGCATTCTCTTTTTAATATTTTTGAACTTATCATACATGTATTTATTTGCATATTTCTGTCAGAAACTATATACAATTGGTTTATACATTACAGTAGTGCAGGACAAATGGGCTGGTAACTTAAGAGTAACTAAGAAGTGAAGTAAACTATATTCTAACATGCTGGACATTATTTTGCTTTTTACAACTCTTTTCGTCTGAAGGATTAAGGCTACTGATATACATGGATTAGGGGTATAATAGATAGCCTTGAAAAATACTTAACTGAAATGAATGGAGAGCTTGTAGCCAGTGGCTGTGACCTTATATTTTAGAAAATCAAAATAAAGTTCTACTCCTAAGTGTATATGTATAATCACAAAGTCCATAGTCATCATTATCATTATAGTCATCATCGTTACAATTAATAATTTTTTTATATACAGTACATGACTAAATAAGTTTTTATAGACAATTCTAATTTTTAGTTTAATTCTAAAAACAATGTAAGTATGGTGCTTATAAAATGTAAATGCTTAATGTGACATATTAGGCTTTTCTGTTACCTTATGATAACATCCTAAGAGGGACACTTAGTATAATATACATATAGCTTCTGTATTTGTATAATTGTGTACAGTGGATGTGTTTTGCATTGTCATTTGCATTATACAATGAAATAAAGAGACCGTCCTGTACCTCAGCAATTACCTGTATTACCTTTTGTACAGAGCACTCCTATCACTGAAGGACATGAATAGCTCTATGGAGGAAGAATATAATATACAACATTTGTGTATTCACATTGTAGCAGGAATTACATTTACAGCAGGACTAATAATAAATGGATTTATCGTTGCTGCGAATGTCACTGACTGGATGAAAGGAAGACCAGTGACCGTGCCTGACCAGATTCTCACCTCCCTCGGGATCACAAGGATGCTCTATCAGTCCGTCTGCCTCCTGGAAATGTTTTGTCATATTTTCTGTAAGGAATTCACGATCATATATCACATAATAATGGAATTTTTATTAGCAATTTCCTTCAATGTCGGCATCTGGTTAGTAAATCTCCTGTCTGTTACCTTCTGCCTGAAGATCTCCAACTTCCGCAATGCCTGCTTCCGACGTCTGAAGACTATTATATTACAGAGGGTCATCCATATGATTATTGCTTCTGTGCTGGGGTCCATTTGTTACATTTTAATATATCTTTTGATTGGTAAAATTGTAATCCCTGACAATTCATCTAATAAAACACATTATAGGGAAATAAGTCAAATAAAAATGTATATGTTTTTTTTGTGGACCATTGTCCCGTTCCTCGTGTTCCTGATGTCATCAGTCGTTCTTATTTCCTCTCTGTGTCATCACATGAACAGGATGAGATGTGACCGGACTGTAACAGGACAACTGGATGCCTATTACAAGACCATTAAGTTTTCAATTTTTTCGTTTTTAGGCTATGTCTTTTATATTGTCACTGCTTTTACTGTATTGTTTTATCAGGGATCACTTGACAATGGAGGAGGTCTATTTATATTGAATGTTTTTCCAACTCTGCATTCTATTTACCTGATCTATCTAACAACCAGGCTAAGGAATCGGTTTTCCGCGATTATCCATCATGGAAACAACTGCTGGCTCAATAGACAAGGTTGTTAACCTGAACCCAGAACTCTAGTTGATGCAGTCACTCAAAGATGTGAGTCGTGGTCCATACATGTAATTAATTAATAAGCACAAATAGTAAATAGTAGTGATCATTCCGCCATTCATAATATCATTCTGATGTGTACCTGTGGTGTGGTATGTTGGCCTGACGGGCCGACATATTGTCCCAGGACACATCAACCTATAGGCCCATAGACCTATTTTTTTGGACACTGAGAGAATTTGGACTGATTTGCAAAGTAATTACCTGGCTGCCCTTTAGATATATAGTACAAAAAACAAGAAAAAAAATGAAGTAATCAAAAGAGAGCTCAAAACAACTCAATCAACATTTTATTGCCAAACCAAACATTTAATACAGTTATTGCAAAAAAACTCCAGCTCATTAAATTAATGTATCTCAGAATTGATCTGTTTCTACGTCTACAGATGTGTCCTCAATACAGCATATGGCGAGAGACGACCTGCACGACTAAGCTGCTCCGAGAAGTGTAGAGCACCGTCTTTTACTTTCAACTTTGCACATTATGCTTACAGCTGACACAGCAAAACACCACTCAGTGCACTAGAGATGCTGGGCTGTGACTTTAACCACAATCATATATGTTAAACATTTGGCAGGACAGTGCTCACCAGCAACAGATTAATGATACCTCTAGGAAAACTCATGTACATCCTACTTGGAACTTTGGTCTGGAAAAAAAAAATCAAAGCAGATATTTAATGATTGAAGATGGAAATAAGGATTTATTACTATGCAGTTTAAAGGGAAATGAGGACATGCAAATAACTGACTAACTATGGTGCTGGAATATAACTAACTATGATGCTGGGATATAACTGACTAACTATGGTGCTGGGATATAACTAACTGTGATGCTAGGATATAACTGACTAACTATGGTGCTGGGATATAACTGACTAACTACAGTGCTGGGATAGCTGGACCTGAGAATTGTCTCACTCTGGATTAAGAACAACAAGATGAAATACTGTAATTGCTAATTTTCAAAATTGGCCTTCACAGCTATATCCCGAGGTCGGTACAGTAAGTAAAAATTATTTAATTAAATAATATAGGGTAATAAGACAAATGTCATCACGAATAAGCAGCTGATCTTTAGGATTTGTAAATTAATTGAAAGTCCAACAAGAATTCACATTTCATGTGTCACATTTTTTATTTCAAATAAATTTGTTGTCCAAGGCAGTGGGGTGCTAGGGGGCACTTACAGGGCAGCCACGGGCTGCTGGTCCAGGACCAAATCAAAATTGTTTATGATCAATGTGATAGGCAAAACCATAGCTGGTGGCTGCCAATTATACAATATGGGGACAAACAGAAGCACGACCCTGTCCACCACCACATAACATAACCTAAGGATGATATAAGCACAATTTACTTAATATAATTATATTTGTAGGATCAATCAATAAGAAAGTTGTTGGTCTAGGAGGGGGTAGTAAAAAAAAAACTGATACTCTAGGGCGCCATGATTCAAAAACGTTTGGGAAACCCTGGTCTATGCTTGTTTTTGATCTGATGTTGGACTTAGGCAAAGTTACATTTGGTGCATTTTTGATAGATTGTTTTTGTAGATATTTCTTAGGAAGCACACTTATATTATTACAATAGTTACAGTTGCAATTTGCAATTACCCAGGATCCAAGAGTTCTTTTTTTAAGTGTCCTGTTCAGGGGTAAAAGTCAAATCACTATTTTGTACAGTAAAGCAAATTGATCAAGGCATTATCACTAACAAATTTAATATGGAAATGACTCATCTTAAAGGGTCTCATTGCTAAATACTTCATATTTCAAAATAGTTAACTTTTCAACAATCCAATTTGAATAGATGGAGTGCTTGTTTGAAGCAAAGAACACAATTTAAAATATTAAACAAATATTTAATAACACCACTATACACAAAACTTTAAAAAAATTAACAACATTCAGAATTGGTGCAATAGTTTGCTCAAAGCTCAGCAGCAAAGTTAAATCAGAAGTTTAAGATCGCTATTATTCAAACACTGTTATAGCCATCTGACGTATGGGCCTGCAATCCGGTACCTCCAAAAGATCTTTCTCCCATATATTTCTTTATAGCAGCAATTATCCTTTGTACTGTAATAGATCACTGGAAAAGGAGATGCTCACTGTCCAGGTGCCAATAAATTTATACACACCATCCGCAGGATCTCCTCCCTGTATTTAGTTAATATAGATAATATAAATGGTAAACCCAAATGGACAAATACAAGTTGAAATGTGTCACAGTGTTAGCTTGTCATTTATAATTGATGGAAAAAATCTGAAACATCTTTATAGAAATTTTGACTAGTCTGCCTTCAATGTTTCTCTATAAGGAAGGGTATGTGATTTTTTTTTAAATTCAATGGGGAAATACAGGAAGGATGAGATTCAAACAATGACTAGTCTGATAATACAGCTAAATTACATCACACACAGCCATTGTTACAAAAAACCATTGCTCATATGGCTCACAGTCAGTTATATGCTGAGATTGAGCTGATTTTATACATAAATACACAAGCACACAAACACTTGGGCATGATTCAGAGTCACACAGAAAGAGACCAGTTCTGCCATTTTTGGCACTGCACGGTGGATTTGTGGACTATTCACAGTGGCAAGGAAATCAGCCATATCTCCACTTTTGGCTGTAAATTGGAGGCAACAGGGTGTTGGCATGAAGGAGAAGTGTGCAATGGACATGCCATGGGCGTGAAAACAAAATTGCAAGCTATTCAGAGCACAAAGATCTGGTAGTTTCAAATGGATCTCTTGCATGAAGGATAGGATCTTTTACATGAAAGTTAGGGCTGGTGCATACAAAGGTCCAGCCATTTCAGATGGATCTATTACATGAAGGTTAGGGCTGGCACATACAAAGGTCCAGCCATTTCAGATGGATCTTTTACATGAAGGTTAGGGCTGGTGTATACAAAGGTCCAGCCATTTCAGATGGATCTATTACATGAAGGTTAGGGCTGGCACATACAAAGGTCCAGCCATTTCAGATGGATCTTTTACATGAAGGTTAGGGCTGGTGTATACAAAGGTCCAGCCATTTCAGATGGATCTATTACATGAAGGTTAGGGCTGGTGCATACAAAGGTCCAGCCATTTCAGATGGATCTATTACATGAAGGTTAGGGCTGGCACATACAAAGGTCCAGCCATTTCAGATGGATCTATTACATGAAGGTTAGGGCTGGTGCATACAAAGGTCCAGCCATTTCAGATGGATCTTTTACATGAAGGTTAGGGCTGGTGTATACAAAGGTCTTGCTTTTTGCAGATGGATCTTTTACATGACGGGTAGGGCTGGTGAATACACAGTATATGCTGATAATGATGATGGCTTCTCAAACAAATAAATGGATAGGGGGCAGTGCTCTTGCACAGATACAGCCAATCTCTGAATACTGGCAGGGATCCACATTATTTTGTGGGTATGGAAATGGTTGCAGATGTCCATGTTTTGCGTGTGACTCTGAATCATGCTAATTGCCTATTACTGTAACTGTGTCTGCTGATAACTACCATTTTAACTAAGTTAAGCTTATTTTAAACTTAATGCTACAAAAAATGAATGTTAAAATTAACATTGATCATACATTGCGATATGGATGAAAATATAGTTTAACATTTTCCCTTTAAAGGGAAAACTAATTATTAAGCTTAACTTGTACCATTAAATACTGTGAAAGTTTAAGAGGCAATTAAGTTTTTCAATTAATTTCTCAATTCTCACTTCCAGGAAAGCTTCCTCACAAACTGAAGCTGAAGATGGTATTCCCTGTCATGTTACTGCAGAACCTCAATGACAAGCTCTAAATGGAACAAGCAACTACATATCTTAAAACCCCATGTCATACAGACCGCCATATTAATAGGCTGCAACATGGGGCAGGGGATCTACATAATATGTTATCACTCATTTCCCCAAAAGCTGTGGTCTGCCATCCCCACCAACAATGGTCATACACAGTCCTTCAAAGTGGCCGGGATCAACTTAAGGAATTTGAGCTTCTCTAAAGAACCATTGTGCATCAGCAGCAGCAAGAAGAACCTCAACATGTTGTCTCCCAAGAGAAACCTCATAATGTTGTTGATAGATCTCATATATGTAAATATATTGTAAATTAAATAATCTTACACACTTAAAATAATTTGTTTAGAAAACTCAATGAAAAAAATGGGTTACATGCTAGTTGTTTAAATTAGTCCATAAGAAAAATTTGTAAATTAGCTCTATTGTACTCTCGGACATTAGACACTAACTTTTAAATGAAACTATGGTAGAACCAACATTTTCTCTTCAATTGCAGATGGCTTAGCTTTAAAATCAGATTAAGGTTGTGCTTTAGAAATATTGTCGATTTGTCCTGATGAATTAGAACATATAAAGTAATACAAAAATATTTTCTCATTGTCCACAGAATTTTCTTTTAATTTATATTATTTTGGGGTGCGGCTGATGGAGCCACACCACCCAGTAAGTACAGTAATATACTCTGTCTCTCAAACACACACAATCTTCCCTTGAAATATCTAAATTGAGTTAAAAGACTTGACAAATTTTTAAATCAGAAAAAGATGTCTTCTTTAGGTTGCAACTCACTTGGACACAGCACAGTATTTTTTGGTCAGCTAAGCAGGCAAACACAGTACTTTCTCTGCTTGCAGATTGCTAGCTATAGTTTCTGTCCCTTTTTCCCACCTTGACATGTACAGTTTAAAAGACTGCTTTTTTGTTTAGCAAGAAACGACACTGAGCAAACTAGATCTTTGGTCTGCTAAGCTTGCATTCACAGCACTTTCTCTGCCCCTAATGCACAAAAAGACAGGAGGATCCTGTGTCAGATTGCCAGCTATAGTGTCTGTTCCTTTATCTCCCCTTGACATCTACAGGTTAGAAGACTGTGCTTTTTTGTCCAGCAAAACACAACACTCATACTGAGTACACACTGATATATATATATATATATATATATATATATATCGGCCATTCCACTGTGGATACAGTCATTATCCCAACAGGTGGGATGCTGACACTTGAATACCAGTGATGGAATCTCCACAACTTTTAGAATCTCAGTGCTGGCATCCTGAAGGTAAGTATAGGGGTTAGGGGAATGGTTAGTGGTTAGGATTAAGCACTAGGGGGATGGTTAAGGTTAGGCAGTGGGGAGAGAGGCTTAGCGGTAGTGGTAGGGGTAGAAGAAGTGTTAGGATACCTACCAATACGTGTCATTATTCTAACCCTGTCAGGATCCCGGCATCTGGATTTTGACCACAGGGATCCTGAGACATCCCATACCCAAACCATTCCATTGAACAGCTGATATATCTATAGTGAATGACGTAATTCATAGACATATCAGATTGTCCATGCAGCACTGCAGATGGCTGATATACAGTATCTGAATGATATATTGGTCATCTGCTGGTGTGCACAGGTGACCCATCGATTGCCCGTACACATGCTGCAGTGATCACCAATGATTGACATCTCAGCTGGGCAGTCGAATTCTAATGCCTGCCCAGTTGTGACATCAAGTCCGGCACATCAGTCACATGATTGGTAAGTGTTTAAGAACTTATCAATCGTCAGATAGGTTGACCCATTGACCTAGTGTGTACCAGGATTAAGCAAACTAGATGTTTGGTCATCTAAGCTTGAATTGCAATATATACAGTAGACAGATACCCTTGTGAAAATTCATTTTCAGACATACACAGGAGGAGCCGGTATTGTAGATTACTTGCTATAGTGTCTGACCCTCATAGACACACAGATCAAAGATGTCATATTTTCTATACACACCCACACCTACAACTCTCTCCAATGGCCTCTACTGTAACACTGCTACAGCCAACAACTCTCTCTCTGCACTTATCTGAAATGACACCTGAAATCACGAGCGGGAGGACTTATATGTAATCCATAACACGCAAGATCTGACATTTCAAGGAACATTACACTTTACCTTGTTTTGAGACCCAAATTTGGTGGAAGGAGCTGAGCAATGACTTGGATCGACTCGGTGCCCCAAAACTTGTTCTGTGATATTTCTCTGAATCCGAACCACTCATCTCTACTATAAAGAGATACCTCCCTAAATTACTAGCCGAGAAAATCATTACCTACATCTGTATGGATCATCTGTACTGGAAAAGCTTTTCAATATCACAGAAAATATTCTCCTAGTAACATCTCTGTGACTGTAACACAAAGAAATTTAAGACCAAGCAAGTTTTTTTTATAGCATGTGCAGTACAACCACACCAAGTAGTGTAGTCAAATAACTATATCTTTAAGAAATTCAAGATAAAATTCCATACAAAGGGTCAGTATTAGAATATAATAAAAAAATGTGAAAAGAAAAAAATATGTGAAGTAAAATAATAATTCTGCCCCTATCAGTTTTATATAATTTTTTTCTGTTACTATTATAGGGCCTGATTCAGAGCCGGACGCAAGTGGCTGCTCGTTTGCTCCGAGCGATGTTTGCCCAACTGCGCATGCGTACGGATCGTAAAACGCATGCACGAACCAGTCAGTGCGGCCGAAAATCGTGTGCACGCAAAATAGTGAATGCCTGCTATTTTGAGTGACAGAATGAGGCATATGTGGCTGGTAACAGGGGAAGGTGCTTGAAAACGGGGAGTGGAGATCCGATCGCAGGCGTGCTTAAAGGTCAAAACGGGCGTTTTATGGGTGTGCATAATTAAAACTTCAGCGTCATTGACAACGTCACTGTTTTTTTTTTTAGCCAGAACTGCTTGCAAAATTGTGGTAGCAAAAATCAACCACAAGAATAGCGAGCAGCTCATATCCTGTTCGATGTACTCGATTAATCTAATAAATAGCGGACATGACGTAGGATGCGAGCGGCCAGGGGGCGTATTTTCCCAAAAAACGACCGCAAGTTTTGTACGCTCGTTCAGACCTAGAGGCGTGAACAGACCGCAAACAGCGAATGGTTAATTTGAATAGCCACCCCTATTTTCTTGACGAGCGAGCGCAAATAGCGTCCGGCTCTGAATCAGGCCCATAGTTTTGATCCCTCTTACAGCACCTATTTCTCATAGAAACACTATAATAATGGAAATATATCTGACAATGGGATGTAGTCAAAAGTTGATGCTATAATGACGGCAGGGTCTACATTTTGACTTGTTCAGAATATCAACATATAACATGATGATATTGATAATATTGATACTGACTTGTCATCACATGAAGTTATGGATAGGTGGCAATTAGGGATAGGCTGCAGTTAAGGTTAGGCTGCAGTTAAGGTTAGGCTGCAATTAGGGTTAGGCTACAGTTAGGGATAGGCTGGAGTTAGGATTATGCTGCAGTTAGGAATAGGCTGCAGTTAGGAATAGGCTGCAATTAGGGATAGGCTGCAGTTAGTTTTAAGCTGCAGTTAGGGATAGGCTGCAGTTAGGGTTAGGCTGCAGTTAGTTTTAAGCTGCAGTTAGGGTTAGGCTGCAATTAGGGTTAGGTTACAATTAGGGTTGGGCTGCAATTAGTGTTAGGCTGTAGTTAGGGTTGGGCTGTAGTTAAGGTTGGGCTGTAGTTAAGGTTAGGCTGCAATTAGGGTTAGGCTGCAATTAGGGTTAGGCTGCAGTTAGGGTTAGTCTGCAATTAGGTTAGGCTGCTGTTAGGGTTGGGCTGCAGTTAGGGTTGGGCTGCAATTAGGTTAGGCAGCAGTTAGGGTTAGGCTGCAATTAGGGTTAGGCTGCAATTAGGGTTAGGCTGCAGTTAGGGTTAGGCTGCAATTAGGGTTAGGCTGCAATTAGGGTTAGGCTGCAGTTAGGGTTAGGCTGCAAATAGGGTTAGGCTACAGTTAGGGATAGGCTGTAGTTAGGATTATGCTGCAGTTAGGAATAGGCTGCAGTTAGGAATAGGCTGCAATTAGAGTTAGGCTGCAGTTAGGGTTAGGCTGCAGTTAGTTTTAAGCTGAAGTTTGGGTTAGGCTGCAATTAGGGTTAGGCTGCAATTAGGGTTAGGCTGCAATTAGGGTTGGGCTGCAATTAGTGTTAGGCTGTAGTTAGGGTTAGACTGCAATTAGGGTTGGGCTGCAATTAGTGTTAGGCTGTAGTTAGGGTTAGACTGCAATTAGGGTTAGGCTGCAATTAGGGTTAGGCTGTAGTTAAGGTTAGGCTGCAATTAGGGTTATGCTGCAGTTAGGGTTAGTCTGCAATTAGGTTAGGCTGCTGTTAGGGTTGGGCTGTAGTTAAGGTTAGGCTGCAATTAGGGTTAGGCTGCAATTAGGGTTAGGCTGCAGTTAGGGTTAGTCTGCAATTAGGTTAGGCGGCTGTTAGGGTTGGGCTGCAGTTAGGGTTGGGCTGCAATTAGGTTAGGCTGCAGTTAGGGTTAGGCTGCAATTAGGGTTAGGCTGCAGTTAGGGTTAGGCTGCAATTAGATTAGGCTGCAGTTAGGGTTAGGCTGCAATTAGGGTTAGGCTGCAGTTAGGAATAGGATTGATAACATTCTGAATGTCATCCTTTCATACCACACACCTAACACCTGGAAATGACTGGCATTTGAGGAGTATGATCTATTTTGATGGGAACTAATAGGTCAACTAAAATGACACAAAAAGGTTGCTGTGCACATCTCATTGGGGATGTGGAAACACCTCACAGGTGAGTGTTGTGCGTTATTGGGATGTGACTTCACGGCATGTCCTGTCTCTCTGCATGCTGGCCAAGGCATGACTGCTCGGACAGGCTTTTAGGCGGCCAGACGGGCGCATCTGTCCATAAGCGCTTCTGCCATTTGCCAGAAGTACCAGATAACCAGTTTGGACCTACACCATATCCATCTGTGCATTTAAATGTTTTACGCTGCTTAACATTATTATTATTTTACAACATACAGTAACATTAAATTACTGTATGTGACAGAACTATTTCTCATACTGCTTTAAAACCGACTAATTTATGATACATTAGTTATGTACAGTATTTACCATCAGCTCCAGCCTAATGGCTGTCTAGTATATATTGAAAGTTGAATTTCTATTGGCTTTACATTTTATGTAACTGTTTTTTTTTCTGCATGTACCTGTTATACATTAGAGCCACATTTCACAATCAGCTCTTCTGACTCTTCAGGAGTCTCAACTGTGGAATCAGCTTCTTGAAACATGAAACCTAATGTTTAATTTTTTGCAAACCACAGTTTATTCGTGTGCTATATCAGAGATTCTAGAACTCCACCATTACAGTCTAGGTTTAAAAATATCCATGCTTTAGCACAGGTGATTTAATTAGTACAGTACCTCATTCAAATTGATTTAACCATCTGGGCTCAAGCATGGATATCCTTAAAATCTGCACTGTAATGGTGGCGTTTGGAAACCCAGACTGTACTATACTATTCTTTACAGCTAAAAAAGAAAAAAGATTCCTTCCAGTACACTGCAAAAAAAAAAAAAACCCAGCAGAAAGGCTTGAATACTACATGGTAATAGAAATCTAGAGATCTTTGTTGCATATATTTGTAAATACATGGTTATGCGCTGGGCCGCGTCAAGGCTCCTCTGTACCGGTGTCCCTAACGCTACATAATAGTAGCACCCACTCTGGGTCATAATTGCATACTGTTGTGCCACATAATAGCAGTATATACATAAATATATTTAAGTTGAGAGCCAACTCACCTAGGATATACCCCAGAAATTTCCAAATAGTACTACTGGAACCAGCACAGCCTCCCAATGCTGGTCCCATCCATGCCTCTATATCTGCAACAAAGACCTCTGGATTTCTATTATCATGTAGTGTTCAAGCCTTTTTGCTGGTTTTCTTACAGTGTGCTGGGGGGAAACCTTTTTTTCTGTGTTCCAGAGAAAACCCCTCCCCTTTGCAAGCACCTGTGTAAAACCATAAAGCTGATATGAGCAACCACTATTTTGTATTGCTATTCTTTGCACATAGTTTATAATATCTGGACTTAGAATTCTTATACATAACTTTATTTGGCAATTCAGAGGTTGTATAATTTTTTAGCTTGAGATGAGATTTAAATGATCTCCTAAAATACTGTACTGTAAGTTTAGTTATATATTTTTTTTATTTATACTTAATATAACAGTTATGTTACGTTATGGCTATGGTATTTGAAGCTGCAACCAATTTGTACTGTTTTTTAATTTGTGGTATTGAAGCTGCCATTTTGCACAAGAGGCTAGCGCCAGATTGTTTTCTCTCTCTCTGATGCAATAAAACCGTTTCACAAGACTGCATTGATTAATGTGAGATGCAAAACCTGTATATCTGCGTGCGACTTAGTCTGAATCTGCATTTAAAGTGCAGGGGCTGCCGCTTTTTTTCACGCCAAGTTCTGTCGTACAGATTCAAACTCAGTTGCACACAGATATACAAGTATCGCATATCAAATTAATCAGTGCAGTCTCATGAAGAAATTTTGTCTCATTGCAATTCTACTAAGGTGCACATTGAATAGATACGAAACCATTTGGCGCAGTTTACTCATGGCAGACACCTCGTGCAGCATGGCGTATTTAGGCTAGATGTATGAGGACACATCTCTATACTGAGTATATTGGTAATAATAAAATTATTTCAAACATACTACATTAATTATTTTTTGAGTGGAAAAAGGGCACGTAATAGACAAACTATTTTTAGGTGTAGTAGGAAAAAGTAGATTAAATGATTTTGAGGCACACCAACTGTGCAGTTTATTTTGCTAAATAATGATTAATAATGTATTACTGCAATTAAAATAAATTATAATGAAAGAATAATATGAACTATATTTGCTGTGGCATTTATTTTAGCAATTATTAATTAAAATTCATTTTACGTGAGATGTTCATCATGTGTTTCTCCGTCAGACACCAGGAAATTTCCAACATCGAACCAGCTTCTTGATCTGCGGAATGAGTTTCAGGGTTAGGGTAAAACAGAGAAAAATATTTAATCATCTTGTTAGGACTGGCACCAGGACACTTTTTGGCTCTTTCTTCTAAAAATAAAAGACTACAGGTTGAGTCTCCCATATTCAAATATTCAGAAATACGGAGTATTCCGAAAAACAGAATTTTTTTAGCATGACTGAGATAGTGAAACCATTGATTTCTGATGGTTAAATGTATACAAACTTTGTTTAAGGCACACAATTATAACAAATGTTATATAAAATTACCTTTAGGCAGTGTGTATAAGGTGTATTTGAAACATAAATGAATTTCATGTACAGTATGTACACAAACTTTGTTTGATGCACAAAATTATAAAAAATATTGTATAAAATTCCCTGCAGGTTGTGTGTATAAGGTATATATACTGTAATACATAAATGCATTCTATATTTAGATTTGGGTCCTATTCCCAAGTTATTTCATTATGGTATGCAATTATTCCAAAGTACGGAATATTCCGATATCCAAAATACCCCTGGTCCCAAGCATTTTGGATATGGGAGACTCAAGCAGTACTGCCTATTTGTTTATATATTTGTAACCTTTATATAATACGGTGTCCAGTTCAGCCCTTTATGAACCAGAAAGGATTAACATTAAGTGTAGATAAGGGCATCATGTTTTACACCTTTCCACACTGTCCTGAGGAAGAATCACATATGAACCACGTTGGAAAACCACAAGGAATGTATCCAGACTATCAAGCATAGGGGACATAAGGAAGAGGTTCCATAGACCTCATGTAGCTGTTTTCTGGTACAGTTCTAATTGTTACATTTGTTGTTACCTAATTGTTGTTTAATAGAGTAAAACTTGTTTATAAGATATCATGCTATGTTTTGCATGACTCTTGTCTATGCATGTTGATGAGACGTTCCTGTGAAACAAGCCCAACTGGGAGTACGTAATGTCTGTACACAATATGAAACCTATTGATGATGCAGAATGGGATTGTTATGCCAGCGGCTGTTTCAAATCCTGACAAGGCTAGCCCGGCTGGATGAAATCCCGACAGCAGTGGTAAGTAACCCTAACCCTCCCCTCTCCCCCCCTAACCCTAACCTCCCCCCTAGTGCCTAACCATAACCTCTTCCCATTAGTGCCTAAACCTAACCTCCCACCTCGCTTCCTAAACCTAACACAACCAGGGGTGTGCCTAACCCTAACCTACCCAGCTAGTGCCTAAACCTAACCCACCCTTCCCCTAGCCTAACCCTAACCTTCCCCAGGGGGGTGCCTAACCCTAAGTCCCCTTGGGTGCCCTAACCCTAAGTCCCCTTGGGTGCCCTAAACCTAACCTTCCCCATCCCCGAGCTAAGTGAATATTTACCCCTTCCGCAATGACTGGGATGGCGGGGGTTGGGGTTCCGGCGTTGGGATTATGACATACTTCGGTATCTTGATGCCTGTCATGAATTCCTAGCCAGCATTGTGCCATCGGGATTGTGGCCGGCGGCCTTGCGGCCATCGGTCATATACCTACATTCTGATGATGCATGACAAAGCTGCTTCTTGTGAGCATGACACCATTTGGGGATCTCCTCCCACTGACCATACAGAGTTTTTGTTCTTTTAAATAGTTTTTAGGAAAAATTGATTGTATTGATTTATACACAATGGTTGTCTCTATTTATATCTTCTATATATAAACATTGTTGTCAATTCCAGCTTATAGGTCTAACAGGGAAGTGCAATTTCTTTTTAACATTTCATTTATAAATAAAAGCTCTCTTGCACCTCTCCCCTTTGTTCTTTTAGCAATAGCAAACCTTGCGATACACCACCTGTTTATCTGGTTCTGGGGCAGAACCTTGGATTTTAGTAGACTTCTCCCTGAGTCATTTAGTAGCACCAGGAATTACACCACTTAGTGTGGATGACACAACAACCTTCTAATAATGCTAATCTGCAATTAAGAAAGGTTCCTGGACTGCACACCCTAAATATATATAATGGGAGGTGCTACCTGATGAGACTAATTGCAGGCACAAAAACAGACAAATCTCAGGTGCACAACTCCAAATTATTGATAATATATAAATGCAATACAATTTTGCAATCAATAGAGGTTTTTAGCATAATCTTGGCCAAGGTTATGGGCCTACCCACCATATCCAGGTAACCTCTTTAGGGTAGGTCCCTAACATACTAGGGTTCAAATCCAGAGCGCAGGACACCTCCAAACTAGCCCAGCTAAGCCGCCCCAGGGCACCACCATAGTAAGAAAGGTGCAGTGTAAAAGAGATAGTTAAGAGCAGCTGCATATAAAGAATGAAAATAAAAAAGTGAAGTACATGTATAATAAACAAACAGTGAAGGGTTAAAATGTGTTATAAAAGAAAAATGTGTTATATTGCGGTGCCCTGAAACATATCAACCAAAGCAATCCAGGGGGACCCACGCCCCAAAAATGAACCAAAGTTGCACTACAGTATATAACTTGTAGGACTTGCCTAGAATTGTGCCTAATACTAGTGTGCATATACATTACCAGACTCCATGCTTTTAAACCAATAAGGAAGGGGTGCTAATCCAGACTGAGGGCATCTCTTTTCCCTCAGATGTGCAATAAAGCACATTAAATGGAGTATATAGGAAAGGTTCCTAGACTGCACACCCTAAATATATATAATGGGAGGTGCTACCTGATGAGACTAATTGCAGGCACAAAAACAGACAAATCTCAGGTGCACAACTCCAAATTATTCATAATATATAAATGCAATACAATTTTGCAATCAATTAGAGGTTTTTAGCATAATCTTGGCCAAGGTTATGGGCCTACCCACCACATCCAGGTAACCTCTTTAGGGTAGGTCCCTAACATACTAGGATTCAAATCTAGAGCGCAGGACACCCCCAAACTAGCCCAGCTAAGCTGCCCCAGGGCACCGCCATAGTAAGAAAAGTGCAGTGTAAAAGAGATAGTTAAGAGCAGCCACAGCTGCATATAGAGAATGAAAATAAAAAAGTGAAGTATATAGTAAACAAACAGTTAAGGGTTAAAATGTGTTTTAAAAGAAATATGTGTATATGCACACTAGTATTAGGCATAATTCTAGGTAAGTCCTACAAGTTATATACTGTAGTGCAACTTTGGTTCATTTTTGGGGCGTGGGTCCCCCTGGATTGCTTTGGTTGATATGTTTCAGGGAACCGCAATATAACACTTTTTTTTTTTAGAACACATTTTAACCCTTCACTGTTTGTTTATTATACATGTACTTCACTTTTTTATTTTCATTCTCTATATGCAGCTGTGGCTGCTCCTAGCTATCTCTTTTACACTGCACTTTTCTTACTATGGCGGTGCCCTGGGGCAGCTTAGCTGGGCTAGTTTGGGGGTGTCCTGCACTCTGGATTTGAACCCTAGTATGTTACAGACCTACCCTAAACAGGTTACCTGGATATGGTGGGTAGGCCCATAACCTTGGCCAAAATTATGCTAAAAACCTCTATTGATTGCAAAATTGTATTGCATTTATATATTATCAATAATTTGGAGTTGTGCACCTGAGATTTGTCTGTTTTTGTAATCTGCAATTAGTCAAGTGATAGAAATCTTTGGTTGAGAATTTATCTTTTTATTTTAAAAGAGCTAAAGTCCTACAATTTAGTGAATGAATCTCAACACCGATGACTTGTCATCATGATATTCATTGCCATCACTGCAATGGATATTATTGTTTGTTATACAATAATCAGTTTATATAGACCATACTATCTTTTAATTTTAAAAGCAGCTCAACTAGGGTGGTAATAAAATGTAATTGTTTAATGTGACATATTCAAATTTTCTGTTACCTTATACTAACATCCTAAGAGGGGCATTTAGTAAAATATACACACATCTTCCTTATTTGTATAAACATGAACAGCTGCAGTGTTTTGCATTATCCTTTGCATTATACAGTGATATACAGAGACCATCCTGTAACTCAGCAGTAACTCTTGTCACCTCTCATTTCGCTGAATGACTTCTATCACTAAAGACATGAATAGCTCTGTGGGGGAAGACTACAATATACAACAGTTGTGTATTCATGTTGCAGCGGGAATTACAATTACAGCAGGAATGATGACAGATGGATTTATCGTTGCTGTGAATGTCACTGACTGGATAAAACGAAGACCAGTGGCCATTACTGACCGAGTTCTCACCACCCTCGGGATCACAAGGATGTTGTATCAATCCGTCTGTCTGCTGGACATCTTTCTTCGGAATTTCTTTATAGAACTTTGTATTGTATATAAGATAGTTGTCAACAGTTTTCTTGCAATGTTCTTCTATGCCAGCATCTGGTTGTCAAACCTCCTGGCCGTTGTCTTCTCTTTGAAGATCTGCAACTTCCACAGTGTCTTCTTCCTACGTCTGAAGACTATTATATTACAGAGGGTCATCCATCTGATTATTGCTTCTGTGCTAGTGTCCATTTGTTACAGTTCATCATATTATTTGATCACTACAATTGGAATCTCTGAGAATTCCTCAAACAAAACAAATAACTGGGTAAAGGATGATATAGAAGTTTATATGTTTTTATTCTGGAACATTTTGCCGTTCCTCATGTTCCTCATATCATCAGTCCTTCTTATTTCCTATCTGTGTCATCACATGAACATGATGAGATGTGATCGGACTGTAACAGGACAACTGGACGCCTATTACAAGACCATAAAGTTTTCAGCTCTCTCATTTCTTAACTACGCCTTTTATTTCATCACCCATGTTACTATATTTTTCTATAAGGGATCACTTGATAATGTAGGATTTAATTTTGTTTTGAATATTTTTCCGACACTGCATTCTATTTACCTGATCTATATAACAGCCAAGCTAAGGAATCGTTTTTTTGAGCTTGCCCAACATGTGTCCAAATGCTTGTATAAATTAAGACATTGAAGATCTGATGGAGACAATCATTCAGTGTTTTGTGAAAAGTCCATTTAAGTAAAGAATTGATCTTATCTATTTTTAAATTGTAACATATTGTATAAGAGGAATGACTTTACCTTACTGATCAAGGAATCATAAGTCTAATTATCACGACATGCGGGAAACTGAAGTGCTACAACCCAAGTGGAAGCATTATGGGGTCTATGTACTAAGCCTTGGATAGAGATAGCTCCTAACTGTCAATATTCTCCATCCACTTTATCGCTTATAGATAAAATAATAGTAAAGTATAAATCACGTTACAGAGCACAATGGCAGTGTCTCCAACTCCACAACTTGTGTGAAGCCATGATGATAAGGTACAGAAACAATGGCAGAACTGGTTCATGTGCTCCTAAGAAGATAGAGCTTAGAGGCCAAATCACCCACCTTAAGTACATACAGTACAGTACAGGATGGATAATGCCAGAACTCAGGCTTAAAGGTTCCACACTACTATAATTTAGACAATATTTAAATGTACAGTAAATGTCCTTTTTCATAGTCCTATAGCTTCAAAGTATTGACCAAATCCATATTATATTATTGGTTCATATATTACTATCTGCACATTTTCCTAAATACTGTCTTTTATCTCCCTGGCTGTCATTGGTGCTCTTTAGCTTTGCTTTCGCATCAGCAGACAATGGGCCTGATTCATGATGGATCGCAATTGACTGATTGTTGTGTACTACGCATGCCTATGCACTGCTCTGCCTTTGTGCGGTCATCGCACTGTGATTGCTGTCGCAGAGTGGAATCCATAGCAGAGTGACTGACAGCCCATGAACGTATGGGGGTGGTGTCCTACTTTTAACAAACGCTGCAACCACTGCAAAAAGCTTAACCACTTTGCAAAGTGTTGCAGATCCAGACATACCGTGACACACCATGAGCTACATGAGACACAGGGAGAAATACAGATGCATAAAGTCAATCATGTGGACATGGAGTCAATAGTACACACCGCTGAGACCATATATTGTGAAAGTGTTGATCATACCAAGGAGATATTTTCAATAACCTATGTTATAAAAAGAGTGGCAATACACTGAAGATTAAAATCGACACCAGTGCCAAATGCAACGTAATGTCCAGGACTCTGGTGGATAAAACCAGCCCACAAGCAACAATAGACCACACAGACTCTAAATTTAGTGGCATATGGGGTTCAAATTATTAAGACCATGGGCACCACCACATTGAATACACATGTGCACTGACAATTGTTTGGACTGCCTAACAGCATGGGCCATGGGTTGATACATTTGGGGCCTGAAGTACACATAATATAACAAGACACCCCAGATTTTAGTGACTTAAGAATGTATTCACTTGTGACACCATCGGCAAACTACCTGTCATCTACCACATGCGCTTGGACAGTGTGCACACCCTGAAGCGTTCCAATCGCTATGAAGGATAAAGACCTAGCTGAGTTTCAGCACATGTCATAACCCCTATTGAAGAAGTGACCCAATGAGTATCTGCAATAGTAGCTGCTGCAAAAAAAGATGTGACTGTCAGGACTGTCAGGATTTGCATAGACACCATACACCTTAATAAAGTGCTGCTAAGACCCCATCACCCTTTGAGAACAGTAGAACAAGTCATTGCTGACAGACCAGAAGCCAAGGTCTTTATATGCAAAATGTGGGCTTTGGCAAATCCCATTAGACAAAGAATCATCACTCCTCACTGCTTTTATGACACCAGCTGGGAGATATGCCTTCTTGCGCATGCCATATGGCCTGACTACAGGCAGTGAGGTATTTCAATGGTGTATGAAACAACTGTTTGCTGGGTACCCCTGTGAGATTATAGTTGATGACATACTTGTTTGGAGCCATAATATGCAAGAGCATGATGAGAGTCTCTGCCAAGACTATGGGCTAACAACTTAAAGCTCAACCTCTACAAGTGCAGATTCAGAGTTCCTGAAGTTCCATACGTGGGTCACCTCCTCACAGACCAAGGTGTTAAACCTGACCCTGACAAAACGGTGACCATCCAGCACATGCCCCTGCCTGTGGACAAACTTAGTCTTCAAAGTTTCTTAGGGATGAATTATTACCTGTCAAAATTCATCCCCAATAGTGAGATCACTTCACCCCTGTGGCATCTTTTGCACCAAGATACAGAGTGGTGTTGGTTGAAACCACATCATACCAGGGTGTCAAGACTTAAGTACATACTCACCAGCCCTCCTGTTCTGCAATACTTCAATGTACACCTACCAGTAGTGATCTCACCTGACACATCACAGCATGGGCTGGGTGAAGTTTGCCTTCAGAGGAATAGACCCATTGCTTTTCTTTCCAGGGCACTAATGGAAACAGAATCACGTTACGTGCAGATAGAAAAATAGCTGCTGGCATTGGTGGTTGCTTGCCACAAATTTCATGATTTCATTTATGGACGGCCAGTTACCTTCGAAACTGACCACCAACCACTCATCACCATCATGAGAAAGCCCCTGCACAATGCATTTGCCCGTATTCATTGGATGATGCTCAAATTACAGAGGTACCACCTAGATATCATCTACAAGCATGGCAAAGAAATGTTCATGGCTGATGCCCTCTTTACAGTGTTTCTCCCCCATTCTGCTCCTCTACACAATGATGACTATGATGTGATGCTCATGAAATTGCTGTCCTCTGCTCGTATGGAGGAGCTGTGAAGAGAATCTTTGGTAGATGATTTATGTCGATGTCTCTCTCAGGTTGTCCTGCAAAGCTGGCCTCAGTCCTTCAGGAAGCTTCCCCAAGACTTACACCAATTCTTTGCGATGTGAGATGAGTTATCTCTGTCAGACGGGATCAATTTGCGAGGTCAGAGATTTGTTATACCTTACACATTGCAAAAGTACTATACCATGCAACTACACCAAGGACACCCTGGTCTGGCGGCCACCAAGCACAGGGCCAGGGTACTGCTCTATTGGTCCACCATGTTTCATGATTTTGAGAGGGAGGTCTCTGTTTGTGGCCCATGCATGGTCCTTCACGTACAAACCTAAAGAGCCTATGCAACCACAATGCATCCCAGATATTCTGTGGTCTGTCACTGCTGCTGATGTTTTTGTATGGAGGGGTAAGGAGTACCTGGTTTTCATAGACACTTACTTAGGATGGTTTGAGATCAATCATTTACCCACTTTTACCAGCACCACCGTCATTACCAAGCTCAAAGGACACTTCGCCACACTTGGAATACCTCAAAAACTCATCCCAGACAATGCCATACAGTTCATGAGCAGTGAGTTCAAGATGTTTGCTAGTACTTGGCATTTTACACATATCACCAGCAGTCCACTATATCCACAATCCAATGGGCTCGCGGAAAGAGCTGTTCACTCCACCAATTATCTATTAGGGAAATGCACATGAGAACAGACTGATGTCAGTTTGGTGCTCTTAAACCTACGTAACATACCACATGGAGGAATACCATCCACTGCACAGTGGTTATTATCACATCGCACCAGAACCCACATCCCAATCACTAAACAACAATTACAGCCTCAATTACAGACACAAGTGCAGGCAGCGCTGGCTTCTAAGTGCATGTCTAATAAAAAGAATTATGACTGTACAGCACACATTCTCCATCAGTTGGTCCCAGGACAAGCTGTTTGAGTACAGACCACTTGAGGATATGACAAGCTTGCTACTGTTGTAAAGGAAGTCAACCAGCCCAACAGTTATGTTATTCAGGCAGATGGAACTGTGTATGAGCATAATTTTCATCACCTGTTGAATCTACCTGAGGAGACTATTACTGCGCCCAGTGTAACAGAGGACGGCACAGACCCTCCTCACATCACACCAAGCTCCAGGTTGTCAGAACCTATGTCTTCCTCAGTTGATAGTGAATCACCATCTGACTCAATGGCACCTCCATCTATCACTCACAATGACCAGGCACCCATGCCGCACCTGCATACCGCCAAGTTGGGACATGTTTGCAAGCCTAATACCCAATTTTAGGACTAGGTCACATAACTACCCCCACCCATCTTCTTTCTCTCTGTTATTCTCCTTTTTTTCTGTTACCCCCTGTCAACTCTGGACATTAGCTATGGCTAAAGAATTGAGTTCTTTCTTGGTCACCCTGTGGGCTTTGTCTGCTATAGCCTACAATGGAGAAAAAGAGATACTGGACACAAGTGTATGTAACCACAAGCATCTCCTCTTCACTTTATTTAAAAGACAGACTCATATTTATAGGCTCCAAGTTACACATCTGTTGTTCATTATTTTCTGAAAAAACTGTAGTGCTGTTTAAATATTGGAATCGCATACCTTACCATATATGTACATATTATTTTCTATGAATATATGACAGGGTCTGTACAATGAATTAACTCCCTCCTGTCCTGTGCATTTACTTCTTATAAATACATGGCATACAGTACTTGAAAACAAAATGGATTCTTATTCTAAAATGGCTTCGATACTTCTACATTTCCCTCCTTTCAATTCAAATTTTACATACTATTGTCTTTCAAATTGCACGGACGTTCTGGGTGTGTTCATGTAGCAGGATCATAGCTGTCTTTGATATTTCTTTAGATGCTTTAAACCTAGAACAGCAATCAAGTGTAAGTATTTTCCTTATTAGCCATAAGTCTATCCTGACAATCAGGTAAATGATTACTAGTAATGTGAGTCCTTTAGCTATTAACATGAAAATTCCTGAAAACTATTCTTCTGTTCCCTTGAACCAGTTTGACAGATTCAACCACGAAAACCATCGATTACTATCAATATAATACTCTGTATCATTATGCATCTTCCTAAACTTGTCTTTCAATTTCTTAACTTTCTCCAAGTGTACATATATTGGGTCAAATAAATTATCAGCTATATAATTACAGCAAACAGGTCTCATTATTTTACACATACTACCCTGTGTAGCTGTGAGATACTCAAGGATCAGCCTATACTGTCCCAAAACCTTCACCTGGAATTTCAATTCATTAGTAATTATTTCAAACACATCAAATATTTTATCTGTAACAGTATTAAATAGTCTGGCTAAAGCTTCTATATTGTGACCATTCTTTACACTAGGTCTGGATATTGATAAAACTAGAAACAAAACTATAACAAGAACGAAGCACAGTATATAGTACGTCCTCAAAAACCTTTGTCTGGCTTAGGGCCTAGCAATATATAAATATATATATATAATAGACTAGCTTCTTCAAGAAAGAAAAACACTCTCCAGATTTTCAGCAAGATTATTCAGTATTTAATGATTAAACCAACATAATTTGCCAACGTGCAAAGGTCCAATATGGACCTTTATCAAGGCACAATAGCTTCTAAACATCAATGGTTCACTAAAAGGGAGTACATATAAACAACGTAAGCATTCATAGTCTGACAGGTCCTTTAAAACACATAAGTTCAAAAATGTTTTAATCCATGATCAATATGTATGTGATATAGGGAGGGGTGTGCCTCATATTACAGTAACATGATATCCAATAGAAGCCCACACTGCAAGAGACTATTCACAGCGGTAGAAAAAAACAAAATCTTTATGCAGCAACTAGTATTGAGAATACAAGGGTCGAATGTGCGCCCCAATGTAGATTATAATAATAGCAACCAGGTGGAGGGACAATTTCAGAAAAGTAGTCATGTATCACACAGCATATACATAAAAGCCAAGTACATGGGGGTATGTGCAGTACAATCCCCAGGTGTATATATTACACCAGTATGCATAAGGAGGCTGTGGGAGCCTGGAGGATGAAAAAAAAGATGTCTTACCTCAGCGTTGGTCTTTCAGAGAATGTCCTCATGCTGTAGCATCGTCTGAGCTCAGGGTTTAAAAACCCCATGACCGGAAGTGCATCACCTCCGCTGAAAAAAATGGAAGTGCGCGATCGCGATGTAGTATGTTCTATTGAATACCATTAAAGCTAAAAAGACTGAGAATGCACATCCATAAGCATGTAGCCTATTGAATAGTGCTTAGGGGAAAGTCTCAGAGTCCTGATTGCCACAGCCACAGGTGAGTCATGTTATAAGCAGGAAGTGGGGCAGTATGACAGTAGCTGGCGGCCATCTTGTGTGTGGCTCAAGATATATATATAATAATAGCTGTCAGTGAGCCTTGGCAGGACTTGAAGTGATGGGCAATTATTGGTGCTACTGAAACTCATAAAAAAGGCTAAGCTGGTGTTATTAGGGATATATTGCCATAAATGCATATTATACATATCCAACCATTAAAATGTGATATGGGCATACCCACATGTACATATATAAATGCATATGTACACACACATACCCGCGCATACATGTGCATACATATACAAGGTCAATTTACAAACATTAGAGTAAATGGTTATTTAGTGTGTAGTAGGACCTGGGACTAGAGGACCTGGGAGTACAATGCAAGTATATAGATCAACATCACAAAAAACAATTAGCATTAGGTGAACAGTACAGACAAATGCAATGTTAAATATAATATTTGATACCGTGTTATATAGATAAAGTCATTTTTCAAAGAAAGATACCCAATGGGCAATTCTCGTTAAGTCCCCGTGGTGCCACAGTATCAAGTCTGTAGATCCACCGACTTTCACATTTTTTAAGTAAAGCCAGTCTATCACCTCCTCGTTCTGGAGGCGGTATCCAGTCCATAAGTTTGCATTTGAGGGTTGCTACCTGATGTCCCATCTGTAAAAAGTGTCGGGCAACAGGTTTATCTGACTGACCACTATTGTAGGCTGCTCTGATGGATGCCCTATGGTTAGCCATACATTCCCTGAAGATCCTGGAGGTGAGCCCGACGTAGTAAAGACCACAAGGGCATATGAGTATGTAAATGATATGGTCCATTTTACAATGGAGCTTCCATCTAATCTTTATGGGTACACCCATGTGGGGGTGAGCAAGAGTTTTGCCTGGAACCATAGAACTGCAGGTCACACAGCCTCCACATCGATAGCTACCGGGTCGGTTCTGCATGACTTTGATGATAGAGTTAGTCATTTCCGGGTTCATTGATGGCCTAAGTAGCAGTTGTTTCAGGTTAGGTCCCATTTTATATGCCATCATAGGTGCATTGATGTTGGTAAATGGTAGAATGGGGTCAGATTGGATGATCGGCCAATGTTGTCGGATTGATCTTTCTGATAGTCTGGATCTGTTGCTGTATTGGCTGACATAATTGACACGGTCACCTTCAGTAGATTTAGGTCGAGGGTTTGCATATTTATTTCTGGCCTTATTTAAACAGCTCTTAAGTAGAGAATGTGAGTATCCTCTTTCTTTCAGTCGAGTTTACATTTCTAGGAGGTGGGTGTCCTGCCGTATTGTATCTGAGTTATTGCGTAGGACACTGAGGTATTGTGAAATCGGGAGACTATCTTTCAGTGCAGGAGGATGATGGCTTGTGGCCTCTAGAAACATATTCCGGTCAGTATCCTTCCTATAGAGGGTTGTACCCAACTTGTTCCCATCCCTGTATACGGTGATATCAAGGAAGTTAATACACTCCTTATCAATATGATGGGTAAACCTTACTGCATGCTTTAATGTATTTAGTTGTTCCACCATTAGGTTAAATGAGCTGTCGGTACCTCTCCATAGTAAGAAGATATCGTCAATAAATCTGAGAAAGAGGACTACCTGGGTGCCATACTGTGGTATTATGTAAGTTTCCTCATATTTAGCCATATAGAGATTGGCGTAGGCTGGCGCCAGATTTGACCCCATGGCAGTTCCTGAGCATTGTATGTAATATGTTTCTTTGTATTTAAACTAATTGTTGCGTAGGACCAATCCGGCTAGATCCATGAGGAATCTCGTTTGTTGTGGTTCTGTTTCTGCTCTCTTAAGGGCATCCTCCATCGCTAGTAATCCATCTTCATGCGGAATGATGGTATATAAAGAGCGGACATCAATAGTTGCCATCCAGGTGTCTCCTTCAATGGTGATTGCTTCCAATCTATTAATGAAATCTCCAGTGTCCTTGATGTAACTTGGTGTTTTGGTGACTAGAGGTTGTAGATGATAGTTGACATATATAGCGAGTGGTTGGAGCAGTGATCCTCTGGCTGAAATAATCGGCCTACCTGTGGGTTTGTTCAGAGATTTATGTATTTTCGGCAAAGTGTATATTATAGGGCATATGGGATGTTGCACCGTCAAATATGCCAAAGTATGCTCGTCAATTCGGCGTGTCTGCATGGCTTCTTGTAATCTGGCATCTATTTTATTTTTGATTTCATATGTGGGGTTATAGTAGATTTTATTATATGTTTTCACATCCATAAGTTCTTTGAGAATTTCTTCGTTGTAGTCACTCCAGTTTTGGACAACTACTGCACCCCCTTTATCCGCCGGTCTTATTACCAGGTTCTCATTCATGCGGAGATTGTTCAGTGCCTCTTTCTCGCCAATGGATAAGTTGTTGTAATATTTTGGCATATCCCTGGTATTAGTTTCTTGATCAATCAGGCATAGATAGGTTTTGATACTGGGGTTAGTGGAGGTTGGATCAAACTTAGATGGATTTCTAAATGGATTATGAGTTTGTTGTAAAGTTGTGTTCTTAAAGTGTTCCTTCAGTCGTAGTCTATGACCAAATTTGAAGTGGTCAATCGACCAGTTAAATTTGTCATGCCTATTAGTTGGAACATGTGGGTATACCCGTATCACATTTTAATGGTTGGATATGTATAATATGCATTTATGGCAATATATCCCTAATAACACCAGCTTAGCCTTTTTTATGAGTTTCAGTAGCACCAATAATTGCCCATCACTTCAAGTCCTGCCAAGGATCACTGACAGCTATTATTATATATATCTTGAGCCACACACAAGATGGCCACCAGCTACTGTCATACTGCCCCACTTCCTGCTTAAAACATGACTCACCTGTGGCTGTGGCAATCAGGACTCTGAGACTTTCCCCTAAGCACTATTCAATAGTCTACATGCTTATGGATGTGCATTCTCAGTCTTTTTAGCTTTAATGGTATTCAATAGAACATACTACATCGCGATCGCGCACTTCCGTTTTTTTCAGCGGAGGTGACGCACTTCCGGTCACGGGGTTTTTAAACCATGAGCTCAGACTATGCTCCAGCACCAGGACATTCTCTGACAGACCAACGCTGAGGTAAGACATCTTTTTTTTCATCCTCCAGGCTCCCACAGCCTCCTTATGCATACTGGTGTAATATATACACCTGGGGATTGTACTGCACATACCCCCATGTACTTGGCTTTTATGTATATGCTGTGTGATACATGACTACTTTTCTGAAATTGTCCCTCCACCTGGTTGCTATTATTATTATAATCTACATTGGGGTGCACATTCGACCCTTGTATTCTCAATACTAGTTGCTGCATAAAGATTTTGTTTTTTTCTACCACTGTGAATAGTCTCTTGCAGTGTGGGCTTCTATTGGATATCATGTTACTGTTATATGAGGCACACCCCTCCCTATATCACATACATATTGATCATGGATTAAAACATTTTTGAACTTAAGTGTTTTAAAGGACCTGTCAGACTATGAATGCTTACGTTGTTTATATGTACTCCCTTTTAGTGAACCATTGATGTTTAGAAGCTATTGTGCCTCGATAAAGGTCCATATTGGACCGTAACGTTGGCAAATTATGTTGGTTTAAGCATGTTTTTCTTCTTTCTTGAAGAAGCTAGACTATTATCTATGGGAACCTCTATATGAATTTCCCTAAAAACACCCCAGTATTTTGAACATTCTAAATTAAGAGTGTCGGACTATCTATATGTATATATATATATATATATATATATATAATATCAATTCAAAACTTTAAATTACTCCAACTCCCCTTATATAAAGATCTTGCAGTGTGAGGCAAATCCAAATGTTCTTTTCTGCTACCTCTACTACCATCAGAGTAGTTAGGAGAACTTGATAAGGACCTCATATCTGGGTCCTAGGACTTTTCCTTAGATGCTTCTTTATCATGACCCAATCACCTGGTTGCAGTCTGTAGGTGCTGCAATCTGAATTGGGATCTAGAACATAAGAGAACACCTGGTGGTGGACTTTGGTTAGTTTCTATTATATACACATCACATATTGAATCAAGTCACCATGCTCATATTGTCACTCTTGTAGGAAGTCACATCTTGTTCTAACAGCTATACTAAATAGTATTCCATAAGCAATCATCCTACATTTCACACTGGGAATGTTCTTGACTAACAGCCATATTAAAAATAAACATTCTAACAAACTTTTCATAGTTCAATTTGACTTTATAATTCAGTCTTTATACTCTATCATTGTTTGGGTCCTATTTATTCTCAGATTCTCCCAGATACATTCTAAAAATGTTTTCAATAAAGTGTGTACCTTTCTCACTCTCTATTACCTCAAGTACTTCACATGTATGAATTACTTCTGTAATTAATTTTCCTTTTTCTATTATTCCTCTTGTGTCTATTGTTCTCTTGTGTTTGCTACCTTGCAAAACCATAGTCAATTTGACAACAGGTCTGAGCACAGAACATACCCAACACTTAACCAACTATATAAAATCAATCTTTAGTTTCTGGAAGGAATAACATCTGTGAGGTACTCCTTTCTTTCTTCTTCTAGTACCATGATCACTTTTCCTGGGCTGTGTAATGATTATGGGTAGGCTTATGCAGCCTAACTGAAGCCTGGGGCTATCCAGTGCTTCTTGGCTATTTTTATCATAGCATCTCTAAACTGATGAGTGCTTCCATGAAGTATTTGGGCTCAGATAAGGAATAGTGCACATGGCAGACAGAGGTGGTACTCAACCATCCATCCATCACCCTGAAGTTGTGCACTTAGCCTTTTCCAAGTTATTACTTCTTTCTCTGAGGAACCTGTAACTGCAACTTTTAAATAAATCAGGATCAATGTTTCTGGTGTTTCTGGCCACCAAAATATCAGGTAGGTATTTTACTGCACCCTGTTTCACCAACCTGATTTGCTGGAGCAGTTCCTCTTTTGGGGTATTTTCTCTCATGTGTGCTTTAGACCTTACTTAAAACTAAATTTGTCGGCATTTGAAAAGCAGCAAACAAAAAATCTAATACAATCTACATAATCTATGTATAATTTACAATAACATGATATATCAAAAAAGATTTCATTAATTCTAAACAATCATAATCATTAAAGGAGAGTGAAAAATAAAAAAGTAATCATCACTTTCATCTTCCAGTGTTGCACTAGTCTCCTGTGGTTGCTAGCTGAACTACATATTTGCATATGCTTTGCTGCTAGAAATTCTACTCATCTCTCATATCAGCATCATCCCCCCACAGTACACTTCCTCCCCCTTTTTGAATCCTTGAGACTAAGGGGGTCATTCAGACCCGGTCGTTAGTGCCGATGTGCTCGGACCTGGTCGATGGCCCCCCACAGAGCATGCGCATGATGGCGCCATCGTGTGCATGCGTGAGACCCGCTACGACCAACAGCGCCAGTCATAGCGGGTCTCGATCCAAAGGGGGCGAGCTGTCGATGTTGATTGACAGCTCTTCCCATTTGGAAGGCGGGCCTGGGGGTTGGCAGCCCAAATGGAGGCATTCCCATGGGAATGCCTACCATTTGGGGGAGGCCCCACTGACATCAATAGTAATGTCAGTGGAGAGCTTCCGGCTCAGACAGAGCCAGAAGCTCTCCGGGGCTTACGACAAGGGAGACCCTACCCTAGGGTCTCGTCGTAAGCCCCGATGGTCGCGATGGTCTCTGACCATCGCGACCATCACCCGAGCGGTCGTTAGAGCTGTGGGTGTAAACCCACAGCCTAACGACCGCAACAGAGGCGGGCAGTCAGGATGCAAGCGGCCGCCCAGTTTCTGAGTGACCGCTTGCATCCTCCGTCCGCCTCTGAATGAGGTCCTAAGTGACAATTGGATTCAATCTTAACTAACTGATGTAATGTGGCAGAGCTAATGCTGGATCTCAAATGTTGCTTTTAAATTCCTGCTGTTCTGTGAATATCAATGATCCCTGCTGAGTATCACCTTTAAGTGCATCAATATGCGATAGGACCTAAAAATCCTCTCAATTGTTTAAATGTTTTTAGTACAGGCACTTTTTGTATGACTTGTTTCATTCCCCCCTTGGGGTCCAGACACACCCTCCTGGCAAGGCTAGCCTGGGGCTTTGGACCAACAATTTTTCCTGTTTGTCGTACTTATTCCTAGCATTCTCTACTTTTGATCTGAGCATCTTAACCAAATCAGTAAGAGGCATATGAGAGCATTTGTCCAGCATGCTTTGGGTAATTCTGGTTGCATGCCTATAAACAAAATTAGTTTCAACATCCTGACATGTACAAAGGGTGATAGTACTTATCAATCCCTTGATCTTTCTTTTTTTTAAATAGTTTCTCATGATATTCTACAACTGAGGCTAATGTCTCTTCTATAGCGGGTTACCTCATTCCCTTACACAGCAGAGCCTATAACATCTGGTACTGCTTATTGGATTTTTCTTTTTCTTTAAAGCTAACTTGAACTGCACAACTGCATTGGCGACATGCATTCCTGCGGCTGCTTCCAATTAGTTCAGTCCAGTCATATCTAAACAATTGCCCCTATTCTACCTATATTCTTATATTTGTAAGATCATGTTCTGCTGGTTTGTCTAAAACAATTAACATCTTAATTTGTAAGCATGCATCATACAACAGTTTAAAGAAATCATGAACTGATAAAACATTTTGTTAGGGAAATAGTACATCACTTTTACTATTATTAATCCCTTCTGCAGCAATCAAATATAATTACTGGGGTTTTGCATTCTCTTGATCTCACAAGTTACAGAAACAATATCAGTTTTCCTAGAAAATATCAAATAAAGCATTTTGTTATTAATGCATTCAAAATCAATCCTTTTTTTTCAATCTTACAATGCCAATTTTTATTTATGGGCGTCACTCACACTAGCACATTAGCCCTTTCAATTCCTGCATGACTTCTCCACACACAATCATTCACACGTCACATCTGATCAACACAATTGATCCAAACAACTCTACTTTCTCATAAGTTCATTCGACTCTCCTTTATCACTTACACATGGGCTCATATCGTTCACAAACAAACATTCAATTTCAGCATGGCAGCCATTTTCTGTGACATCCTGCATTCCATTGTTATCAGCAAAGCAACTCTATCACAGCATGTCTTCATAATACAAAATAAATATAGCAATACTATAAATATACATTTTGAGAAGAAAAGAAACAAACAAAACACTAGTTATATAAAACATTCCTCTGCAGTGATAATGAAGTAAGTGGGCATCTGGGGGTCATTTCTATATTCAAGTTTATTACATTTCTCAATCAGACCTTTCAGTGTGTCATCTAGGTTATATTTATTAACATAACCTCTACTTCTTCTTCTCATTCTCATTTTGTGATGTTTAAATCAGTCAGTCTCTGGGATGTCAGCCTGTTTAAACATTTTCATCAAATGTCCTGCTTTATGATTCCCATAAAGCTTCTTTATCACCTGAGTGTCATAACGCTCAGGCACCGGCTTACTATCACCATTTTCCAAAGCTATAACAGTCCCTTGTATAGCTTAATGAGTCAAAATCCCTTATGACTCAAGTATAAGACCTATTGGCCCTAGAGGTTATTATTTCTGTGCACATGATAATATCAAATGTTCATCTATAGACTGACAGCCACACACTGACTTTTCCTGCTTCAGTTATTAACACAATTGACTGGATGTAACTCTCCTCCTATTTCAGAACACACTGTGTGTCAGGGTCTCCCTTTCTGTTCTTTCAGACACTAATACATGACAACACATTTCTGTAAATGTATCCAATCCTAGTACACATCTGATGTACTTTTCTAAATCTAATGGAATTTCATGGCTTACTTCTATTTCATAAACAAATCGCTGTGTGGGGCCCTCTTCTAAAATTAAATCAGTGAGTATTATCAAAGTTACTCTAAAAACACAATTAGGACAGGTTTGTTACATTACAAACAGACAAACAAGACTTTAAACATTTACCTATTATTCACTGAACATATAACAACAGATTATAACATTTTTAAATAACAACAACTTTAGGGTGACCAATAAATACCCAAGGATTGATTCCAGGACAGAACGCCAGCTGCAATGTGGATACAGGTACCTGGAGAGCAAAAACTTTTGTTTTTTTACTCACCCGGGAATTTATACTGGCATCTCCATCCCCTGAACATGATCTCATGTCCGTCCATTGGTAGTCAATACTGCTGGGCATTTCGGTGGGACCTCCATGTTGTCGACTCTGGACATTAGCTATGGCTAATGAATTGAGTTCTTTCTTGGTCACCCTCAGGGCTTTGTCTGCTATAGCCTACATATGATCATATGGAGAAAAAGAGACACTGGACACGAGTGTGTGTGACCACAAGCATCTCCTCTTCACTTTATTTAACAGACAGACTCATATTTATAGGCTCCAAGTTACACATCTGTTGTTCATTATTTTCAGAAAAAACTGTAGTGCTGTTTAAACATTGGAATCGCATACCTTACCATATATGTACATATTCTTTTCTGTGAATATATGACAGGGTCTGAACAATGAATTAACTCCATCCTGTCCTGTGCATTTACTTCCTATAAATACGTGGCATACTTGAAAACAAAATGGATTCTTATTCTAAAATGGCTTCTATACTTCTACACCCCTTTCCACCATGTTCCGGAAGGGAGGGATGTAGACATGTATCTTGCTGGGACCCTGAAGGATGAGACTTTCTCTGTGGCTATTCATACTGGGAAAGAGTTTCCTGTTTTTTTGGTTAGTTCTGTTCCTGATGTGAAACTAAGTAATGGTGTTCTTCTGCACTCCAGAGTCCATGAGTCTTGCCTGATTTGCAGCACATCTACAAGTACTCACTGCATGCGATGAGATTTGCAATCTCTAAAACAGGTCAGATCTGCTGTAATTGTGTGTGACAGACCGATGTTATAGATATTTACGCAGTACTGTGAGGAATTACGGATGTAAAAAGGCAGAGGTGGGCGTCTCTATACTGGCTGTGAGATTGCAGACATTAGCATATTTTTGCAGATTTATTGCATGCATAATCGCAGCTGTTACCGCAGTTGCAATCTGTGCTGAATCAAGCCCAATGTTATTTATTTTGCAATTCCAGAATTAAATGCTTTGAAAGGTTGCTAGCATTTAGTGGTTGTAACTGAAGCATCAACAGGATTTTAATTTCTTTGCACTGTTTGTATGTATATTTAATTACGTAATTCTGTCAGAAACTATGAAATTGGTTTATACTAGGGATGTGCACCGACCCCCGTGTTTTGGTTTTAATAATTTTGGATATGTACTTCCTTGTGTTTTGGATCTGGATTTGGTTTTGCCAAAACCACCCTTGCCGTGTTTTGGTTTTGGATTTGTATTTTTTCTTAAAAAATCATAAAACAGCTAAAGTTGCATACTTTTAACATGTTTTTGTCCCTACAGTATTATTAACCTCATTAACATTTATTTCCAGTCATTTCCAGTCAATTTTGACAATCTCACAGCTCACAATATTGATTTAATCTAGTTTAGACCAAAAGGTTGCATCCAACTAGCTGGCTGACTAAACTAAGCGACAGCAGTAGGCTGGTCAAGCATTGCAGTGGTAGACAGGATAGCAGTTTAATAATCTATATGACCCCTAGGAAGTTTAAAACCCAAGAATGTTTTCCTTAACTAGGTCAGAGGTCCGACGGAGTTGGCATATGTTTATGGACTCACGACAGGGAAAGGACAGAAGGATTGATTAGTTTTTAATTAATTTATTTTAATGTTTTGATTCTTTAAAAAATGTATGAGGGAAGATCAATCTAAGATCAAGATCTTCAGTTCCTAAAACACATCTTTGATCTGGAGAAGGTTTTTTTTTAAATTTTTATACATCTAATAAAATTAGGTGGCCTTGCTTGTAAACAGACATTTACTTTGTACTCAGGGAGGTTATTAGGGATAATGGGACCAAGACTTGGTGTTTACATCAGGGGAAAGCAGCCTGTAGTTCTCATGCCTGAACTAGAGCTAGAACTCCCAGCATCTCTGATGTTTGCTGGGCCTACTGGAAGTTATTTATTAACAACAGGTGGTGTGCTTCAGGTTAACTCAGCCTGCTTTATGCACTGTATGTACCATGTAAATATGTATGTACTGTATGTGACCAATATACACAACTAATTTTTGTATTAATTGTATTTGCACTTTATTGCACACATCCTGATTCCTGGCAGGAAGATGCTTTCTGCTGCTGCTCATATTTGCCCACCCAATCAACTTGGTGGTTAAGAATTTATAATTTTTTTTAAATGAAAGGGGCATACAGGAGATGCTGTATATGGCTGGACATTCATAAACCATAAAATTTAAAATGTCAGGCAGCAATGCCCCAAACAGCACATAATGCAAAGAAAAGAGGTGCAAGATGGAATTGTCCTTGGGCCCTCCCACCTGAAACAGGACATTCACAGTTTAACAAACTAATCACTACAGCGACAGGTACAGCCACTTGTGGCTGAAATGATTGGTTTGTTTGGGCCCCCGCAAAACAAGCTGCCAATGCGCAGTGGACATTGGTGGCAATGATCCCATACACAAACAGGCTTTACAACATAGTTAAGATCAGCTGTTGCTATTGTCATCATCATCTCCATCAGTGTGTACATCCTCTTCTTCACACAATATTAATTAGACCCGCTGGAATCCACCATTACAGGCACCTCTGGTTTTTTTTTACTTAATTGCTGGTAAAGGTCCACTTGTAATATTTTTGATGAACATCATCTTTTCCACATTTTGGGGAAGTAACCACCTACGCCGATCACTGACAAGGTTCCCGGCTGCACTAAAAACTCTTTCAGATTACACACTGGAGGGTGGGCAACTTAAGTAAATCAAGTCAGTTTGTGTAAGGGACTCCAAATTTCCTCTTTTTCCTGCCAGTAGTGAAAGGGACTGTCTGACATGCCTATTTGGATGCTATCCCTAAAATAATCATCCACCATTCTCTGTATGGTGACCATATCAGACAAACTCACAGTAGACAAGACACTAATTGTAGGCAGTTCTTTCAGACCCAACCAGATGTCATTAGGTTTTGCTGACTGATCTGCATCAACACCAGCAGTGGGTATTTTAGGAAGATTTATTTTTTTCCTGGCAGCCGCAGAAACTAAGATGCTGCCATGTCATGTGCCACTTGAGCTGACAATTTTTTCACCAACAGCTCTTTGCATCTGTTCAGATTTATGTCCGTCAGAAAAAAAGACACAACATATGACTTAAACCTAGGGTCAAGTATGGTCACCAAAATATAGTGATCTGATTTCAAGAGATTGACAACCCTCGGATCCTAGTGAAGTGAATGAAGGGCTTGATCTGCAAGTTTGACATACTTAGTGGATTCACTCCATGTCAGCTCCTCCTTCAGTTTCTCCAGTTGCTTTTGCAAATGTCTGATTAGGGGAATCACCTAACTCAAGCTGGCAGTGTCTGAACTAACTTCACATGTGGCAAGTTTAAAGGGTTTGAGAACCTTGCACAACACGGAAATTATTCCCCACTGTGCTTGACTAAGGTGCATTCCCACTCCTTCCCGATGTCATAGGCCGTTGTATAGCCTTGGATGTCCTTTTGCTGCTCCTCCATCCACTAAAGCATATAGAGGGTAGAATTACACCTAGTTACTAACTCTTGCTTCAGCTGATGGCAAGGCAAATTCAACAGTACTTGCTGGTGCTGCAATCTTCGACACACAGTTGCTGAATGTCGAAAATGTCCCAAAATGTTTCTGGTCACCGAGAGCACCCCTGTCATTTTAAAAAAAATGTTGCACCACCAAATTAATTGTGTGAGCAAAACATGGGACATCTTAGAAGTCACCCACATGTAATAATCTCACAATATTGGTGGCATTGTCAGAAATCACAAATCCAGAGGAGAGTCCAAGCACGGTAAGTGAAACTGGTAATACACAGAGTATCCTTCTTCTGAATGAGCTGGCATTTGTTAGATGCTGCTGCTGTTGCTGTTTGCACTGTTGGAGGCAATACACCTACCCAGTGGGCTGTCACAGTCATGTAATCTTTAGTTTGCCCTGTCCCCCTTGTCCACATATCTGTGATTAAGTGGACAGTGGGTACAATGGCATTTTGGAGGACACTAATAAGGTTTTTTTAATGTCCTTGTACAGACTGGGAATTGCTGTTCTAGTGAAGTTGAATCTACAGTAGAAGGGACATGGCAGCAGGGACACAGGAGCTCCATTAACTGTCTAAAACCCACTGCATTAATGGCGGACACTGGATGCACATCTAATACCAGCACAGCTGTTATGGCATCAGTAATCTGCTGTGCAACTAGGTGACAGCTGTCATACTTGTTCCCCCTTGCAAAGGATTGTTTGACAGTCAATTGTATTGTTAAACTACTAAAAGTATTTTTCTTCCTGGTGCCCTTCTGGGATGAAGATCCACTCACAGCAGCAGCAGCAACAGGCATAGCACTCAAGGAATCATGGATAGGAGTGAAGTCAGTCATGCTTATGAAATTGGATGCAGCAGGCCTACTTCTGATCACGTATGAGGATGCTGATTATGCAGGTATTGGTGGTGGAGATTGCAGGTGCTTGGAGAAGGGAGCAGCTAGGTGATGCTGGGCTGATTGTTACGTTTTTAGCCAAAGTTTCTGAATTTTGCATACACTTTGGAATTTGATGAATGTGCTGCAAGTGACGTAACAGGGAGGAGGTTCCTAAATAGCTAAGGTCCTTACCTTTACTCTTTCTTCATTGGCAAACGTTACAGATGACTTGGTAACTGTTGTCCGGATTTGGGTGGAAATAATTCCACACATGAGAAATGGATTTTTTGTGTTTTGACCCGGCTTGACAATGGTCAAGGGCAACAACTTTTGCATGATTTACACAAACAACATCCTCAGCATCAACATCCTCATCATCAACATCCCCATCATCCTTGTTAGCACCAACTACAGAAATATCCTCCTCGTGCAATTCCACAAAAGCATCCTCGATTTCTACGTCAGCATGTTGACTTGTGCTGCTCATCCCCACATTTTGCAGAGGGCACGCAAATTGTGGAAGGAGGATCCTCTTCAAGTACAGTATTAGAAAGGTCAAGCTCTCACATGGCAACCGCGGACACACTTGGACTCTCCTTGGGATCTGTGTATTTTCTGAGCACACAGCTGGTTCATGTGCCTTAGCAATTTACATTTTTTTGACACTTCTATAGGGAGAAGGGCTTACATCATCATAAGATGCAGAACCACCACTCATAAATAAATATCCTTTCCTTGCCATTTTGTGTAGTAAATGGCATATTGGCAATTTTTTGTTTCTCTGTAGCTAACTTAGCTTTTCATTTTTTTTCTTTAACACTTTAAAACATTGCTTGCTTGATTTTAAATGCCCTATCTTAAGCCCTTGGCCATCGGCCTTTGCAGATAATGTTGATGGCCTTGTATCATCATCATGACTGCTGGAAACAGCTGCAAGACTGGTATGTGGCTCCCGCTCTCATCTCATTTGCTCATCCTCCATATCAAGAGACTTACACTGTGGTCTGGCCGGCAGTGTCATCAAACAATAATAGCGCACACACATACACACAAAAAAAGGACTTTTATTTGTTTTACACTGGGGGAGAGCACTCCTGAATGAGGCAGCAGCCCCTTGATGAACAACAAAAACAACACCCCTCTTTATGGACAACAAAGCATCCCTGCCAAGTGCAGACAGTCCACCTGCAGAGTCACAAATATGTAGACGATAAACTGCAGCAGTGTCACTAAATAATAATAGCGCAGCTAAGTTGCCAACACACACATACACAAAAAATTCTTATTTTTTTTTAGAGAATTGATATTAATTTAATTTCACTTTTATTTTTTTTACACTGGGGGAAAGCACCCCTGACAAGGCAGCAGCCCCTTGATGAATAACACAGACTGCACCACTGTTTTATGGACAAACAAAGCATCCCTGCCGAGTGTGGACAGACCACCTGCAGAGTCACAAATATGTGGGCGATAAACTGCGGCAGTGCCACCGAACAATTATAGTGCAGCTAAGTTGCTAATGCACACAAAAAAAACAAAGAAAAAAAAAAAAATCACTTTTTTTTACACTGGGGAAAAGCACCCCCAATTGACAGAGCACCCCCCTGGACAACACAGCATCCCTTTATGGACTGCAGCCCTAGCCTGATGGACAGGACAACAACACAGCAGAACCCACAGTTAGTTGACAGGACAAGTGTCACAGCAGCTGCAGCACCCACTGAAGGAACCCCCCTTTTATATAATACAGCCTAAGCCCCTTTATGGACAACACAACAGCAGCCTTCATCCCAGGACCTCGACTGGACACACGCACTGAGTGACTGACAGTGACTACACATCTGCTAGCTTCTCTCTCCACAGCCGGAGTGAAAATGGCGCAGATCACGGAGACCTTTATATTATCCAAAACCAGCGAGAATCCAACAGCAGGAGGATGACATTTTGCCTCGTTTTGAGATCCGAGTAATGCGGGAAACTTCAAGCTGCATTCGGATCTCTGTCCAGATCTCAAAGTTTGGGTGGGTCTGGTTCTCGAAGAACTGGACCCGCTTATCTTTAGTTTATACGATAGTGCAGGACAAATGGCTGGTAACCTAATAGTAATTAAGAAGTTAATTGTATTCTAATATGCTGGACAATATTCTGCTTTCTACAACTCTTTTCTTCTGAAGGATTAAGGCTACTGATACACATGGATTACGGGAATAATAGATAGATTTAAAAAATACTTAACTGAAATGAATGGAGAGCTTGTAGCCAGTGGCTGTGACCTTGTGTTTTGCATTTTAGAAATTCAAATTAAAGTTCTACTCCTAAGTGTATAAGTATAATCACAAAGTCCATCGTCATCATTATCATTATAGTCATCATCATTACAATAATTATATTTTTAATATACATGACTAAATTAGTTTTTATAGACAATTCTAATTTTTAGTTTAATTCTAAATACAAAGTAAGTATGGTGCTTATAACATTTAAATGCTTAATGTGACATATTAGGCTTTTCTGTCACCTTATGATAACATCCTAAGAGGGACACTTAGTATAATATACATATAGCTTCTGTATTTGTATAATTGTGTACAGTGGATGTGTTTTGCATCATCATTTGCATTATACAATGAAATAAAGAGACCGTCCTGTACCTCAGCAATTACCTGTATTACCTTTTGTACAGAGCACTCCTATCACTGAAGGACATGAATAGCTCTATGGAGGAAGAATATAATATACAACATTTGTGTATTCATGTTGTATCAGGCATTACATTTACAGCAGGACTAATAATAAATGGATTTATCATCGCTGTGAATGTCACTGACTGGATGAAAGGAAGACCAGTGACCGTGCCTGACCAAATTCTCACCTCCTTTGGGCTCACATGGATGCTCTATCAGTCCACCTGCCTCCTGAAAATGTTTTGTTATTTTCTCTGTAAAGAATTCCCTATCATATATAACATAATTATGGATTGTTTATTAGCAATTTATTTCTATGTCGGCATCTGGTTAGTAAATCTCCTGTCTGTTGCCTTCTGCCTGAAGATCTCCAACTTCCGTAATGCCTGCTTCCGACGTCTGAAGAATATTATATTACAGAGGGTCGTCCATATGATTATTGCTTCTGTGCTGGGATCCATTTGTTACATTTTAATATATCTTTTGATTGGTAAAATTGTAATCCCTGACATTTCATCTAATAAAACACATTATAGGAAAATAAGTCAAATTAAAAATTATATGTTTTTTTCGTGGACCATTGTCCCATTCCTCATGTTCCTGATGTCATCAGTCCTTCTTATTTCCTCTCTGTGTCATCACATGAACAGGGTGAGATGTGACCGGACTGTAACAGGACAACTGGACGCCTATTACAAGACCATCAAGTTTTCAATGTATTCATTTTTAGGCTATGTCCTTTATTTTGTGTCTGCTTTCACTATACGGTTCTATCAGGTACCACTTGACAATGTAGGAGTTCTTTTTATATTGAGTTTTTTTCCAACTCTACTCTGATCTACGTAACAACCAAGCTAAGGATCCATTTCTCTATGATTATTCATCATGGAACCAGCTGCTGGCGCAATAGACAAGGTTGTTAACTTGAACCCGGAAATCTGGTTGATGCATATATGAGTAATGTCCATACATGTAATCAATTAATAAGCACAAATAGTAAATAGCAGTTAATAGTAGTGATCATTCCACTGTTCATAACATCGTTCTGATGTGTACGTGCGGTACGGTATGTTGGCCTGACGGGCATATCATCCCGGTACACATCGTCCAGTGTGTACCCACCTTTACTCTATTCCCAAATCTGAATCAGGCCCATGGGCCCATTTTTTTGGGACACTGAGGGAATTTGGACTAATTTGCAATGTAATTATCTAGCTGCCCTTTAGATATATAGTACAAACAAGAAACTAAAAATTGCAGCAATCAACACAGAGCTCACAACAAGTCAATAAACATTTTATTGCCAAACTAAACCTTTAATACAGTATATATTGAGAATGAAAAATCCAGCTTATTAGATCAACGTTTCTCAGAATTGATCTGTTTCTACAACTACAGACATGTTCTCATTCACCTATCCAGCATATGGCGTGAGACGACCGGCACAACTAAGCTGCTCCGTACCGTCTTCTTCTTTCAACATTGTGCATTATGTGCATAGCAGCAGCAAAACATCACTCAGTGTACCACACACGCATGGCTGTGACTTTAACCACACAGGGATTATTTTAGCTGCATATACTGCACTGTAGCACTTCTTATACAGATTCAGACTTGTCCAGGATGTGGCTGTTTGGGGCAAATCAAGTCACAGTGTATGAAAACATAACTTTATTTTGCCCTCAGGGCTTTTCATGATAAAGGCTTTACCGATTATGCCATACGAAGCTCTCAACACCCAGTAACGACTCTAAATCAAGTCTAACACCTATACTGAACAGAAACAAATTTGACGATTATCATTAGAGGGCAGTGACCACTGGCACAATACATACCAAATCACACATGAACAACTCAGTCAGTTTGTATCAGCATTTATACACATCAATCCAGCATACCATACAGCAAACTCTGGAAATCTGCTGAATATACAGGTAGCAAAAGATCAATTAATACCTACAGTAATTGCTTCATGTGACCCAACTGTCTAGAGGAGACAGGTTTTGCAGTATGGATCATATACAGATACCTTGGTGAGAGTCAATTCATGTTGTGTGTCAGTAAGTGGGAAGAAATATTCAGCTGTAAGTGGATTTAGTATAATAATATGTACATGTAATCCTTCTACATTTGCTATAAATAGTAAAGGTGCGTATCCATTTAGCGATAAAACAAGCCGATTGAACGATGACAACATTGTTATCATTCAATCATTTGTTAATCATCTGCAAATCGGGCATTTAAATGTCTAAAAACGACCAGTGATGTGCATGCATGCTAGTCGTTTTAGACATCTATCATCGCCTGAACATGCTGGACAACCTGATGATGTTGTCAGGCTGCCCATGTTTGGGGATGATTGATGTGCCTTCACTGAACGACTGATCGTTCAGTGTATGTACATCACAGACTTGGAAATGACTGCACGATTACAATGTTGTAATCGTGCAGTCGTTTCCAAGTCTATTAGTGGTTACGCACCTTAATGGGTCTATTTACTAAGCAGTGGTTAGTAGACAGAGTGAAAAGTGATAAAAAAGTGATAAGTTCCAGCCAATCAGCCCCCAACTGTCATCTCACAGGCTGTGTTTGAAAAATGACAGTTGGGCGCTGATTGTCTGGCACCTTATCACAGACTTATCACTTTTCACTCTGTCTCCTGACACTGCTTAGTAACTAGACCCCAAAGTTTTTAGAACAGTAATGTGAAAACAAGCAAAGATCTTACAATCCCACATGAAGAACATTTGGCAGAACAGTGCTCACCAACAACAGATTAATGGTACCCTTTGCACCACTCATAGTTGTGAGCATGCCGTCATAGAAACCCACCAAAGCTATATCTAATTCTTTGTACTAGTCTGCAGAACTGATCATGTGATGATGCATACTGTAGGTATTCATTACAATGACAATGAGACCAGTTATAAAACCTCAATGTCACTGCTCAGTACAGCATAGAATTCAGAAGGCAGATTGTACTATCGGGTCCCATGGTACAAAACCTCAAAGCAATAATGCCACTAAGTAAACGCTGGGGCTGGTAAAATCAGGATAAATCAAAAGTTATTGAGGGTAAAATCACAAAAGAAATAGGAAATGAGGATCAGTCATCCTGATTGACAAATATATAATTCATCTAAAGAAGTATGGTAGAGTTTGATTGTCCTCTCTTCAACTCAGTTTGTTTGTGTGGAAGGATGAAGATAGCTGAAGTGAGTTGCTCATCCTTAGGCAAAACGTATCAAATTTTAAAGTAATTTAAGAATGTTTCTCAGATATATTAATGGCAGATACACAGCGAAGACAAAAGCATACTATATACTTGATCAATATTTCTTATAACTACTTCTGGGGAATTTGTTAGTATGGTTTGAGACAGGGGGCCTGATTCAGAATTAGATGGATTTGCAGAGCCACACACAAGCACCTGCACAATTTTGTCCATGCCCAATGCAAATGCTGAAGTAGGTGTCAGAAACCGCCTTGCTGCATTTGCGATCCCAGCACTGCAACCAGTGCCACAGGCTGGGATCTGCACCGCAACCATAATGACTGATGGTCATAATGGTGCTTCTTTGGTCGGGCTGAACCTTTCCACAGCCTGACCAGGTGCTTGGTCAGGTAAGAGGCCAGGAAAGACCAGGAATCTGTATCCATCGATACAGACCCTGGCCTCGTCCCTCCTGGAAGAAGGAGTTGAACCGCCAGCATTTCCAGAAACAGTGACCATTCATTTTGTGGCTTGGGCGATCTGCGCGCAAGATGGCAGGACCAGTTCTGCACATGCGCAGAATGGGTCCTGCAAAGGTGCAGACCCCCTAAACATGGGAGATGTATGTACAGCTCTGAACCAGGCCCAGAGTTATTAGGTTTATTAAGAAAAAGAAACAGGACAAGGAATCAGTTTGCGGGCACAGAAATGGCTGCAGATGTCCCTGGTTTGTGTTTGTCTCTGAATTACAAATTGCCTATTTCTGTAACTGTATCTGCTGATAATAACTGCCATTTTAGCTAAGTTAATCTTATTTTAAATTTAATGCTACATTTAATATGTAATTTAATTTAATATGGATGAAAATATAGTTTAAAATTTTCCCTTTAAAGGGAAAACTCACAAATTATTAATTTTAAATAGTTCCATTAAATATTGAGAAAGATTAAGACTCAATTAAGTTTTCCATTGAATACCTCAATTCTCACTTCCAGGAACGTTTCCTCACAAACTGAAGCTGAAGATGGTTTTCCCTGTCATGTTGCTGCAGAACCTCAATGACAAACTGCTCTAAATGGAACAAGACTGCAAGTACATATCTTGAAACCCCATGTCATACAGACCGCCATATTAATAGGTTGCAACATGGGGCAGTGGATCCACAGTATATAATATGTTATCACTCATTTCCCCAAGAGCTGTGGTCTGCCAACCCCACCAACAATAGTCATACACAGTCCTTCAAAGTGACCTTCTCTAAAGAATCATTGTGCATCAGCAGCAGCGATAAGAACCTCAACTTCCTGTCTCCCAAGGGCAACCCCATAATGTTGTTTATAGATCTCATATATGCAAATACATTGTAAATTAAATAATCTTACACAAGTAAAATGATTTCTGTGGAAAATGCAATGGAAAAAATGGGTTACATGCTAGTTGCTTAAATTAGTCCATCAGAAAATATTTAAGAAAGCTCTATGGTACTCTCGGACAATAGACACTAAATACTTTCAAATTAAACTATGGTAGAGCTTTTATTTTCTCTTCAATTGCAGATAGCTTAGCTTTAAAATCAGATTAAGATTGTGCTTTACAAATTTTGTCGATATGTCCTGATGAATTAGAACATAAAGAGAATACAAAAATATTGTCTTATTGTCCATAGAATTTTCTTTTAACTATTATTTTGGGGCTCGGCTGATGGAGCAACAACCCCCAGTAATTACAGTAATATACTCTGTCTCTCAAACACACACAATCTTCTATTGAAATATCTAAATTGATTTAAAAGACTTGACAAATTTCTTTTTAACCAGAAAAAAGATGTCTTCTTTAGGTTACAGCTCACTCGGACACAGCACAGTATTTTTTTGTCTGCTAAGCTTGCAATCACAGTACTGTCTCTGCCTGCAGATCGCTAGCTATGGTATCTGTCCCTTTTTCCTACATTGACGTGTACAGTTTAAAATACTGTTTTTTTTATTTAGCAAGAAACAACACTGAGCAAACTAAATCATTGGTCTGCTAAGCTTGCATTCACAGCACTTTCTCTGCCCCTAAAGCACAAGAAGAGAGGAGGATCCTGTGCAGATTGCCAGCTATAGTGTCTATCTCTTTATCTCCCATTGACATGTACAGTTTAGAAGTCTTTTTATCCAGCAAAACACAACACTGATACTGGGTACACACTGACAGATATATCAGCCTTTCCATTGTGGATGCAATCAATATCCCAACAAGTTGGATGCCACCACTAAGAATACCAGTGACGGAATCTCCACACCTGTCAGAATCCCAGCACTGGCATCCTGAAGGTAAGTACAGGGGTTAGGGGGAGGGTTAAGTGTTAGCATTGAAATCACAGTACTGTCTCTGTCTTCATGCACAATATACACAGTAGACAGATATCCTTGTGAAAACTCACTTTCAGGCATACACAGGAGGAGCCTGTATTGTAGATTGCTTGCTATAGTGTCTGACCCTCATAGACACACAGATTAAAGTTGTCTTCTTTTCTACCCACACTCACACTTATACTCTGGGCCAGATTCAGACCTGCTCGCAAGCGGGTCGATGGTCGGGCAGTGCACATGTGTGGCATGTGCACTGCGCATGCGCGAGCCCCAGAGAAAGTGAGAACTTCACTCGCTCGGGGCTCGTAGCAAAACGGGGCAGCTGTCCGATGTTGATCGACAGCTTACCCCATTTTGTAGGCAGGTCGGGGGGGTGGCTGCACAAATGGAGGCGTTCTCGAAGACATGTGATGTCAGTAGTGAACTTCCTGCTCTGTTAGAGCAGAAAGTTCACTGGGGCTTGCGGTGGATGAGACCCTACCACAAGGGTCTTATCGCAAGCCTGATGGTCATGATAATCGCGACCATCGCCAGGCCGCCCATGGTCACCCACAGCTATGCAAGCAGCCTGGAGGCAGATTTAATAAAAAAAAAAAATCCGCCCTGATTCAGAGCAAGCGCTTGCAAATAGCGAATCAGGCCCTCTCTCCATTGGCCACTACTGTATCACTGCTACAGTCAACAACCCTCTCTTTATCTAAAATGGCACCTGAAATTATGAGCACAGGGACTTATATGTAATCCAAAACACGCAAGATCATTTCAAGGAAAATTACACTTTGACTTGTTTTGAGACCCAAATTTTACTGGAGGAACCGAGCAATGACTTGGTTCAACTCAGTGCCCCAAAATTTGTTTCTGTCGGATTTCTCTGCATCCGAACAATTCATCTTTACTATAAAGAGATAACTCCCTAAATTACTATTCAAAATCATTACCTACATCTGTATGGATCAGCTGTACTGTAAAAGCTTTTCAATATCACAGAAAATATTCTTCTAGCAACATCTCTGTCACTGTAACACAAAGAAATTGCAGACCAAGCAAGTTTTTTTTATACTTTAGCATATGCGGTACAATCCGGACAAATTAGTGTAGTCAAATAACAACTATATCTCTAAAAATTCAAGATAAAATTTCATATAAATCACATAGGATACAAACAATACATCAGTATTAGAATATAATCTAAAAAATGTGAAAAAAAAAATATGTGAAGTAATATAGTAATTCTGCCCCTATCAGTTTTATATTATTTTTTCTGTTACTGTAATAGTTTAGATTCCTCTTACAACACCTATTTCTCATAGAAACACTATAATAATGGAAATATATCTGATAATGGGATGTAGTCAAAATGTTGATACTATAATGACGACAGGGTCTGAATGTTGACCTGTTCAGAATATTTACATTTAACATGTTGATACTGACATAATGTTGACCTTATGAAGTTTGACAGAATGTCAACACATGAATTTTAGGGTTAGGCTGCAATTTGGGTTAGGCTGCAATTAGGAATAGGACTGATAACATTCTGAATGCCTATACACACCTAACAGCTGGGAATGATTGGTATTTAAAAAATCAAGAGTATGGTCTATTTTGAGGGGAACTAACAGGTCAATTGATAATTAAATAGCAGTGGTCAGTTTTATCTATTTTAGTGGAGAACAAGACTAACTATGTGCTTGGGTTGACTAAATAATAACTAAAATTACACAAGTCACTCCACATCAGTAAAGGACTGAGTGATAGAACTGGCTCCGACATTGTTTGCACAAAAAGGTCTTTGTACACATCTCATTGGGTATGTGAACATGTCTTACAGGTGTGTGCTGTTAGTGACCTCACAGCATGTCCCATATCTCTGCATCCTGGCTGAGGCATGACTGCTCGGACAGGCTTCCAGGTGGCCGGACCAGCCCATCTTGGCCATCAGCCCTTCTGGCATTTGCCAGTAGTACCACATAACCAGCTTTGACCTACCCCACATCCATCTGTTCATTTAAATGTCTTAAGTATTATTTTACAACATAGAGTAACAATAAATTATGTGACATAATTAATTCTCATACTGCTATAAAATCCATTAATTTATGATACATTTGTTATGTATTTACCATCAGCTCCAGCCTAATGGCTGCATAATATATTTTGATAGTTTAAATTCTATTGGCTTTACATTTTCTTTCATTATGTTTTCTTTTCTGCATGGCTCAGGATCTCACATGCGGAACCAGCTTCTTAAAACATGAAACCTAATGTTTAATTTCTTGGGAAGCACTGCTTGTTCATATACTATACCAGAGATTCACAAACTCCACCATTACAGTCCAGGTTTTAAGGATATCCATGCTTGAGCACAGGTGACTTAATTAGTACCTCAGTCAATTTGATTTTACCATCTGGGCTCAAGAATGGATATCCTTAAAACCTGGACTGTAATGGTGTTGTTTGGGATCTTCTGTACAATACTATTTTTTTGCAGATAGTTTATAATATCCATACTCAAAATTCTAATACAGTACATAACTTTATTTGGAAAAATACTTAAGAAATTCAGATGTTGTATAATTTTATTTGGCTTGATATGAGATTTAAAATTTATCCTAAAATACTGTATTATAAGTTTGGTATTATATATATTTTTTTATTTATACCTAATATAACAATTAATAAAATGCCTAAAATTCTTATCAGGATGTATCAAGTACAATGATTTAATAAAATGTTAAAAGTTAATATGTATTTTATTTCAGTGATAGCAATGTGAATGTTTTTGAAGTTGATTCACTAAAATCCACCTTTTAAAAAAGTTTAATTTCACAGAAAGTGCCTGACCAAATTTTACTCCAACAATTATATTCCCCTCTCTCTAAACAGACTAATGTGAATGGGAACAGAGAAGTGTTTGCCAGCAATGTTTTTCTATATAAAGAGAAAAAGATTGTAGTTACCAACCTGATATCTCTATCACTGTTGACAACTCGACAATCAACCCCACCTCACAAGCTCACTGCCTAGGTGTCATCCTTGACTCTGAACTGTCTTTTGTTCCCCACATTCAATCTGTCTCTACATCCTGTTACATACATCTAAATACATAGCCAAAATTCGACCATATCTTACACAAGACACTGCAAAAACTCTAATACATGTACTCATTATTTCCCGCATTGACTATTGCAATAGTCTCCTTATTGGTCTTCCCAAAAACAGGCTCTCCCCACTACAATCCATTTTGAATGCAGCTGTGAGGCTGATCTTTCTCACCAAACTTTCATTGTCTGCTGATCCAGTCTGTCAGTCCCTCCATTGGCTGCCGGTCTTCTACCGTATTGAATTTAAAATACTTACACTCACACATAAAGCTATTAACCAAACCACACCAACATACATCTCTTCACTTATCTCAAAATATCTTCCAACCTGACATCTCCGCTCTGCACAAGATCTGCGTCTCTAATGCCCACGCATTACTTGTTCCCATGCACGGTTACAGGACTTTTTTCAGGCTTCACCCACCCTGTGGAATTCCCTCCCACACACAATAAGACTTTCCACTAGTTTCCAAACATTAATGCGTTCTCTGAAAACTCACCTCTTCAGACAAGCTTATCAGATTCCAGGACCGCCCACATGACCTTTTATAGCTTCCCTAACTCCCTTCTTAGAGTAAACACCTATCACATCTTCTCTTTCTTCAATTTAACATCCCCCTAACCCTAGGCCAACTTTCCAGTGTGATTGGATTATACAGCCCACCAAGAACATCTGCAATCGGGCTGGACCAATTTGCAATATGTAGCACCTATCCTTGTGTATCAACACCTATTTCCCTATAGATTGTAAGCTTGCGAGCAGGGCCCTCTTACCTTTATGTCTGTCTTTTACGTATGTATGTCTGTCTGTCTATCTTTTACAACCCAGTAAAATGGTAATGTTGATTCAAATTGTAAAGTGCAATGGAATTTGCTGCGCTATATAAGAAACTGTTAATAAATAAATAAATAAATAAATAAGATAACCAGAAGTGCTGTCAAAATTAGCACATTTATTCACTAAATAGGCAATACCTCAATATTAGAAAATATCACATAGATCTCCTAATTATGGGGTCCTATGTGCACTATGCAAATAAGTTTACAACTATATCAAGCAGAAGAATAGCAGGTGTAAAGCTCTGTGTACAATGGATCCAAACACTGACAGTGTATAGAACCGTACAATATTTGGCAGCTTCCTCAGACCATACATGCTGGCAGAAATACTAACAATTGGGATTTAGTATATCCTGGAATTAACCGTTTGTTATACGAACAGCTACTAAATTACTATTACTGACTTTTATGGTTTTATTGATGCCCATTATTGATTTTATTTGGTGTAAAAGTATTTGCATTGTACTGTGCATTGTATATTGATAATATTGGCATACATATTGCACTGGGATAACTCAGTCAAACCAACACACCATGATAAATATATAACAATTTATTAAAAGTAATTTAAAAAGAGAATACAAATATAAAAAAAATATATAGCAGCTTGTGGATAGATATTACATACCAATATTACTAATAAACCAATTGCAAAATGTAATCAATCCACGTTGAGCATAAAGTATCTCTGGCTATAGGTCGCCAGTTGGTACAAAATAGGCATACACATAAGCGACTGGATATAAGTTGCAATTATAATCACTTAAGACAAATCCAGCACATGTACAGTAAATTGTTGATCCAGTTGTTATTGAAAGATCAGGACACAAAAAAAGGCGTCAGAGTACCCGTTGGCTCCGGTTTGTAAAACAACAGCTGGTACAAATTAGATATACAGAGAAGCAAATATATAGGCAATGGTTGCAGTCACTTCAAGATATATTTAGTGTTCCAAGTTTTGTATGGAAATTCACAACACTTAGGGAGCATCTCAGTGATCGTTTGTTAGAACTAGGGGTGAGCGGGTTCGGATTTCTGAAATCCGAACCCCCCCGACCACCCCTGATCTGAGGCCGATCCGAGTCAGGCTCGACTTTTCCCGCCTGACTCGGATCTGAAATCGAGGCAAAACATCATCATCCCGCCTTCCGGGTCTCGCGGGTTTTGGATCTTATATAAGGTACCCGCGTCGGCGCCATTTTCTCACTCGGCTGTGGACAGTGAAGAGGAAGGGTGGGAGTTAGGGCTGGCTGGGCTGTGTAGTGTAGTGTAGTGCAGTGTAGTGTTGTGCTGTGCTGTGCTGCGCTGTGCTGCTGTTGTCCATAGGGGCTGTGTCCACTACTTCAAAGTCATTAGGGGCTGGCTGGACTGTGTTGTGCAGTCAGTTGTCCATAGGGGCTGTGTAAACTCCAAAGTCCTGTGCAGTGTCCCAGTCCTAAAGGGGTGCTGTAGTGTTGTCCAGGGGGTGCTTGGTCTGTCAGGGGTGCTCCCCCCAAGTGCTAAAAAAATATATATTTTTTCTGTGTTTGTGAATTGTGTGCACTGTGGCCGCACATGCATCAACAAAGGAGCAGCGCCAAGCGTGCGCCTGAGTCCCATAAGTAAAAGGCCGGCTGGCTTGTCCGTTAAAAGGTGCTGTAACCCCCAAAGGGCACTCCAAACAAAATAAAAAAATATATTTTTTTGTGTTTGTGAATTGTGTGCGCAGTAGCCGCACATGCATCAACAAAGTAGTGCCAAGCGTGCGCCTGTGTCCCATAAATAAAGGGCCAGCTGGATTGACCACTAAAGGGTGCTGTAACCCTCAAAGGGCACTCCAAACAAAATAAAAAAATATATTTTTTTGTGTTTGTGAATTGTGTGCGCAGTAGCCGCACGTGCATCTACAAAGTAGTGCCAAGCGAGCGCCTGTGTCCCATAAATATAGGGCCAGCTGGATTGACCGCTAAAGGGTGCTGTAACCCCCAAAGGGCACTCCAAACAAAATAATAAAAAATATTTTTTTGTGTTTGTGAATTGTGTGCGCAGTAGCCGCACGTGCATCAACAAAGTAGTGCCAAGCGTGCGCCTGTGTCCCATAAATAAAGGGCCGGCTGGATTGACTGCTAAAGGGTGCTGTAACCCCAAAAGGGCACTCCAAACAAAATTAAAAAAAAAATGTTTTTGTTTTTGTGAATTGTGTGCACAGTAGCCGCACGTGCATCAACAAAGTAGTGCCAAGCGTGCGCCTGTGTCCCATAAATAAAGGGCCAGCTGGTTTGACCACTAAAGTGTGCTGTAACCCCCAAAGGGCACTCCAAACAAAATAAAAATATATATTTTTTTGTGTTTGTGAATTGTGTACGCAGTAGCCGCACGTGCATCAACAAAGTAGTGCCAAGCGTGCGCCTGTGTCCCATAAATAAAGGGCCGGCTGGATTGACCGCTAAAGGGTGCTGTAACCCCCAAAGGGCACTCCAAACAAAATAAAAAAATATATTTTTTTGTGTTTGTGAATTGTGTGCGCAGTAGCCGCACGTGCATCAACAAAGTAGTGCCAAGCGTGCGCCTGTGTCCCATAAATAAAGGGCCGGCTGGATTGACTGCTAAAGGGTGCTGTAACCCCAAAAGGGCACTCCAAACAAAATTAAAAAAATAATGTTTTTGTTTTTGTGAATTGTGTGCACAGTAGCCGCACGTGCATCAACAAAGTAGTGCCAAGCGTGCGCCTGTGTCCCATAAATAAAGGGCCAGCTGGTTTGACCACTAAAGTGTGCTGTAACCCCCAAAGGGCACTCCAAACAAAATAAAAATATATATTTTTTTGTGTTTGTGAATTGTGTGCGCAGTAGCCGCACGTGCATCAACAAAGTAGTGCCAAGCGTGCGCCTGTGTCCCATAAATAAAGGGCCGGCTGGATTGACCGCTAAAGGGTGCTGTAACCCCCAAAGGGCACTCCAAACAAAATAAAAAAATATATTTTTTTGTGTTTGTGAATTGTGTGCGCAGTAGCCGCACGTGCATCAACAAAGTAGTGCCAAGCGTGCGCCTGTGTCCCATAAATAAAGGGCTGGCTGGATTGACCGCTAAAGGGTGCTGTAACCCCCAAAGGGCACTCCAAACAAAATAAAAATATATATTTTTTTGTGTTTGTGAATTGTGTGCGCAGTAGCCGCACGGGCATCAACAAAGATGTGCCAACCGTGCACCTGTGTGCCATAAATAAAGGGCCGGCTGGATTGACCACTAAAGGGTGCTGTAACCCCCAAAGGGCACTCCAAACAAAATAAAAAAATATATTTTTTTGTGTTTGTGAATTGTGTGCGCTGTAGCCGCACGTGCATCAACAAAGTAGTGCCAAGTGTGCGCCTGTGTCCCATAAATAAAGGGCCGGCTGGATTGACCGCTAAAGGGTGCTGCAACCCCCAATGGGCACTCCAAACAAAATAAAAATATATATTTTTTTGTGTTTGTGAATTGTGTGGGCTGTAGCTGCACGTGCATCAACAAAGGAGCAGCGCCAAGCGTGCGCCTGTGTCCCATAAGTAAAGGGCCGGCTGGCTATTTCTTAAAGGGTGGTGTAACCCACAAAGTGCACTAGTCTCCAACAAAAATAAAAAATAATATTCTGTGTTTGTGTGCGCCTTAGCCGCACGTATATATCAATATAACATAAATGGAGTACCAAACTTTCTCAGATAAAAATAAAATAGGGAAAGATCAAGAACCACTTCCTCCTAGTGCTGAAGCTGCTGCCACTAGTCATGACATAGACGATAACATGCCATCAACGTCGTCTCCCAATCCGATGCCCAATGTCATAGTAGAGGGCACATACAATCCCAAATGACAAAGTTCAGGAAAATGATCTTGAAAAAAACATTTAAATCATCTGAAGAGAAATGTAAACTTGCCAATATGCCATTTACGACACGGAGTGGCAAGGAATGGCTAAGGTCTTTCCCTATGTTCATGACGGCTTCACATGACGATGGAAGCCCTCCTCCCACTAAAAAAATCAAACGAGTTAAGCTGGCAAAAGCACAGCGAAGAACTGTGCGTTCTAAGAAGATATCAGAAATCCCCAAGGAGAGTCCAAGTGTGGTGGTGGTTGCGATGCCTGACCTTCCCAGCACTGGACGGGAAGAGGTGGCTCTTTCCACCATTTGCACGCCCCCTGCAAGTGCTGAAAGGAGCACCCACAGTGCACTTGCTGATATGCAAATTGAAGATGTCACTGTTGAAGTACAACAGGATGAGGATACTGGTGTAGCTGGCGCTGAGGAGGAAGTTGGCGAGGAGGATTCTGATGGTGATGTGGTTTGTTTAAATCAGGCTCCGGGGGAGACAGTTGTTGTACGTGGGATGAAAAAGCCCATCATGGTTATGCTTGGGCAGAAGACCAAACATTCCACCTCTTTGGTCTGGCAATATTTCTATCCAAATCCAGACAAAAACTGTCTTGCCATATGTACCATATGTAAAGGTGAAAAAAGTAGGGGTAGGGACGTTAACCACCTAGGAACATCCTCCCTTATACGGCACTTGCAGCGCGTTCATAAAAAGTTACTGTCAAGTTCAGAAACTTTGGCTAAGACCGTAAGCAGTCCAGGGATACCTAAATCCCGTTGTCCTGTTGTATCCAAGCGCCTGCAAACAACACCGTCAACTCCCTCTTTGTCAATTTCCTCCTTAGTCAGGATCGGATGTAGTCCTGCAGGCCATGTCACTGGCATGACTGACTCACCTATCCGGGATTCCTCCAGAGGATCCTGCATTGCTACGCCTCCTGCTGCTGCTGCTGTTGCTGCTGCTGGGAGTCATTCATCATCCCAGAGAGGAAGTAGGAACACCACTACTTTTACTAAACAATTGACCCCCCAACAGTCCTTAGCGAGGAGGATGAAGTACGACAGCAGTCATCCTGAAGCAAAATGTATAACTGAGGCCTTGACTGCTATGTTGGTGTTAGATGTGCGTCCGGTATCTGCCATTAGTGCAGTGGGATTTAGACAATTGATGGAGGTAGTGTGTCCCCGGTTCCAAGTCCCATCTAGATTCCACTTCACTAGGCAGGCGATACCGAGACTGTACAGAAACGTCAGAAAAAGTGTCCTCAGTTTCCTGAAAAATGCCATTGTACACAATGTCCACTTAACCACGGACATGTGGACAAGTGGAACAGGACAGAATAAGGACTATATGACTGTGACAGCCCACTGGGTAAATGTATCACCTTACGCAGCAACAGCAGCAGCATCACCACTAGCAGCATCTCAGAAATGCCAGCTCGTTCCAAGGCAGGCTATGCTGTGTATCACCGGCTTCAGTAAGAGGCACACCGCCGACAACCTCTTAGAGAAACTGAGGGAAATCCTCGCCCAGTGGCTTACCCCACTTAGACTCTCCTGGGGATTTGTGATATCTGACAATGCCACCAATATTGTGCGGGCATTACATCTGGGCAAATTCCAGCAGATCCCATGTTTTGCTCACACAATAAACTTGGTGGTGCAGAATTTTCTGAAAAGCGACAGGGGCGTGCAGGAGACGCTTTGGGTGGCCCAAAAAATTTCTGGCCACTTTCGCCATTCAGCAACTGCGTGCCGAAGACTGGAGCACCAGCAAACACTCTTGAACCTGCCCCGCCATCACCTGAAGCAAGAGGTTGTGACGCGGTGGAACTCAACCCTCTATATGCTTCAGAGGATGGAGGAGCAGCAAAAGGCATTCAAGCCTATACATCCACCTATGACATAGGCAAAGGAGGGGGTATGCACCTGACTCAAGCGCAGTGGAGAATGATTTACGTGTTGTGCAAGAGGTTCTCCAGCCCTTCGAACTTGCTACACGTGAAGTCAGTTCAGACACTGCTAGCTTGAGTCAGGTCATTCCCCTCATCAGGCTTTTGCAGAAGCAGCTGGAGAAAGTGAAGGAGGAGCTAAGACAGAGCGATTCCGCTCGGCATGTGGGACTTGTGGATGAAGCCCTTCATTCGCTTTGCCAGGATTCCAGGGTGGTCAATCTGTTGAAATCAGACCACTACATTTTGGCCACCGTGCTCGATCCTAGGTTTAAAGCTTAAGTGGTGTCTCTCTTTCCAGCCGACACAAGCCTGCAGAGGTGCAAAGACCTGCTGGTGAAAACACTGTCAGCTGAAGCGGAACGTGACACGTCAACAGCTCCTTCTTCATTTTCTCCCGCAACTGGGGCTGCAAGGAAAAAACTTAGGTATCCTAAGCAACCCGCTGGCGGTGGTGCAGGGCAGGCAGGACCAAATTTGGACATCTGGTCCGGACTGAAGGACCTGGCAACAATTTCTGACATGTCTACTGTCACTACATATGATACTGTCACCATTGACAGAATGGTGGAGGATTACATCGGTGACAGCATCCAAGTAGGCATGTCAGACAGTCCATACCTGTACTGGCAGGAAAAAGAGGCAATTTGGAGGCCCCTGTACAAACTGGCTCTATTTTACCTGACTTGCCCCCCCTCCAGTGTGTACTTCGGAAGAGTGTTTAGTGCAGCCGGGAACCTTGTCAGCGAAAGGCGTAGGAGGTTGCTTCCACAAAATGTGGAGAAGATGATGTTCATAAAAATGAATTATCAACTATTCCAGGGAGACCAGCCTCCAGAACGTACAGAGGGACCTGTGGTGGTGGATTCCAGTGGGGACGAGTTAATACTCTGTGAGGATGAGGATGTACACAACACTGAAGAGGGTGAGGAATCGGTGGATGAGGAGGATGAGGATGACATCTTGCCTCCGTAGAGCCAGTTTGTTCAGGGACAGATTAATTGCCAGCTTGTTTTGTGGGGGCCCAAACGAACCAATCATTTCAGCCACGGTTGTGTTGCAGACCCTGGCACTGAAATGATTGGTTTGTTAAAGTGTGCATGTCCTGTTTATACAACATAAGGGTGGGTGGGAGGGCCCAAGGACAATTCCATCTTGCACCTCTTTTTTTTCTTTGCATTATGTACAGTTTGGGGCCTAGTTTTTCAAACTGCCATCCTGTCTGCCACTGCAGTATCACTCCTAGATGGGTCACGTGTTTGTGCTGCCCACTCATGTCGCTTAGCATAGTCATCCAGCTACCTCGGTGCAACCTTTTGGACATAGAAACACTATTGTGAGGTGTGAGGTGTTCAGAATAGACTGGAAATTAGTGGAAATTAGGTTATTAAGGTTAACAAGGTTATTGAGGTTAATAATAGCATAGGAGCAGAAAAACCAACACATTCTGTGATTTTAGCTGTTTTTATGCTTTTTTACAAAAAAATACAGATCCAAAACACAAAACCCAGAACCCAAAACATGGAAGGGTGGTTTTGGCAAAACCAATCCAGATCCAAAACACAAAGAAAGATCCAGATCCAAAACCAAAACACAAAACACGAAAAGTGGCCGGTGCACACCCCTAGTTAGAACAGACTAAAAGAGCATCTTAGCTCTCATTAATATCAGCTGTCTGTGTGTTCAAATAGTGTCCATCCAAAATAATTCATTAGACTCTTTAGATATATAAGAGCGTCTCAGTTCTCATTTGATACAATTCAATTCTAATCGCTGTCTAGATACTCAGCATATTAGGTGTCCATAGTGAATGATTTGTAAGACTCTAGAGTCATAGTAAAACATGCATTTGGTGTTCATCAACCATTTAGTCTCATCTGCCGGAGTCCTCACACATAGGGGATATTGCTGTTGAACCGTAACTGACGGTAGCATGCATCTCAGTATAGTACTCTGGTTCTCTGCAGCCATCAGTGTGGGTGATGTCCTGGGTTGTAACCACTATGGATGGATTGTCATTGGCCTGAGTAAATGATGGACTTGGCAGTATGGTATCCACATGCAGCATTAGGAGGAACCTGGGTGGATGATAAATACCTTCTAGTGGTTCACTTAGCTCCAGACGGTGAGTGGAGTAGGCAAACATGTGAATAGGTCCCTTTCTTTGATAAGTGCTGGAATGTCAGAGGAGCAGAATCCCTTTCTAAAAAGTCTTATGAATTATTTTGGATGGACACTATTTGAACACACAGACCACTGATATTAATGAGAGCTAAGATGCTCTTTTAGTCTGTTCTAACAAATGTGCACTGAGATGCTCCCTAAGTATTGTGAATTTCCATACAAAACTTGGAACACTAAATATATCTTGAAGTGACCGCAACTATTGCCTATATATTTGCTTCTCTATGGGCCATATTCAATTAGGTGCGAGAATACATATTTTCCTCGTGGCGCAAGTTTTTTAAACTATTAAAATTTTCACGCTATTCAATTGGCTATTATTTTTCACCCGCCTGGCAAAAAAACTGAGCGCTCATTTTGTTCTCCTAGCACTCAAAAAAAATGCATGAGCATTAATTTGACATGCACTTTCCTAATGAAACAGATGGGACCCAGCAATTCAATTGTGTCTCGCGTCTGGTTTCTGGCACTTATGTTAATGAAAATCTTGCTTGTTTTTCCACGAATGTCTGGGGGCTGCAAGAATGGTGTGTTTTTTTCCCAAACAGTAATCTTTACTTCTACCCCTCTTCTAAAACAAGTGAGTTAGTTCATTCCACCCTCATATATGTGAAAAATGTCAAATGGAACATTCCTATAGTGTATAGCAACATCTGTGTAAGTGGCCATTTTTTTGAGTGCAGAAGTGATCTATTGCTATTGTTAGCTCAGGCATGATCTATTGCTATTGTTGGCTCAGGAATGATCTATTGCTATTGTTAGCACAGATATACTATATATATATATATGAATATGGAGGCTTTTAAAAGTGTCTTACGGATGTGTATGTTTGAAGAGCTAATGGATGAAGGTGAGTGTTTGTCGACAGAAGTGAATGCAGTTGAAAGTGAAGTGCATGATGTAGAGAATGCTGCTGCTTCAAATCCCATTAATTCTGTGGTTTGTATACCACGCCCTCGGTTTTACAAACCAAGACGTCTGTTGGCAGACATTCCTGAACCAGAAATAATAAAATGATACCGTCTTTCATCAGATGCCATATCAGAATTATATGACATTTTACGTCCCAAAATGGAACCCAGGGCTACAACTAATAAAGTTGTGCCAGGTGAATCTAAATTACTGACTGCCCTTCATTTCCTGGCATTAGGAACTTTTCAACCCACACTGGTAGTGGTAGCAGGAATGTCACAACCCTCCTTTTCTAGGATCCTGTCCCAAGTTTTAAAGGCATTCAGATGACAAACAACTCATTTCATAAAGTGGCCCTCTGATAGTGAATTAAGAGTTGTAAAACAAGATTTCTACAAAATAGCTAGAATGCCAAATGTAATCGGTGCAACTGACTGCATGCATGTAGCACTGACACCACCAAGCAGCAATGAGGAGGATTTTCGAAATAGAAAATATTTTCATTCAATCAATGTTCAGGTTGTGTGTGATGCACTATGTTTTAGTTGGATTTCCTGGGGCCTCCCATGATTCATTTATCTTACAACAATCACAGTTCTGTGCTTTTATGGAGGACACATGTCAACCCGGATGGCTTGTTGTTGAGTTTTACATTATAATACTATTATTGAATTTGATTGTTATCTTTTATCAAACTTCGAACTGATGTACTGTATCCATTCGCTGGAGCATCAGATAACATCAGTAATGTTATTACTGTTGCCTTAGATTTTAGATTATTTCAATACTTACAATTGTTTCATTTACAGGAGATGCTGGTAATGGTTGCAGACCTTGGATACTCACTCCGTTATCGAATCCTCTATCTCCAGCAGAAAAGAGTTATCAAGCAGCTCATATTGCTATGCGTGGAGTTATTGAAAGAACATTTGGACTACTAAAATGTAGATTTAGATGTTTGGACCGGTCTGGTGTGGCCCTGTTGTATTCCCCAAGTAAAGTATGCGACATCATTAATAGTTGCTGTATCCTACTGTACATAACATATGTGTCTCAAATAACTTTCCTATAAATATGGATTCAGAAGTGCAGTTGGATCAGGATATTAATGTACATTTTGAATCAGACAATGTTATTGGCAGCAACATTCGACTTCAAGTGATTGAAAATTATTTTGCATGTGAGTAATTATCTTTTGGAAACTTGACTTTATACAATGAAATTATGTCAATCTAATTATACTTTTTTCTTTTTTAGGAATATCTGTACCTGATTTCTGAAAGCTAATAAAAATTTTTATTAGTTCTTTGTTGTCCAGAAAAATTCTAATATTTTGCTTCTTCATATTTGTAAATGTGCTATACTCTGTAATGTGAATGTTGGAAGAGTGAGTTATCTATCTTTAATGATATTTAAAAGATAAACCTTTCATAAATCATATGGCAACCCATACCATTGAAGCTTTTTCCTTGTTATCTGTAGTGAAAAACCTTTCAAGCAGTAATGTAAAAAATTTGCATGTTATAAAAAAAACAATAAAATTGTGCAATTACTAGTATTTTATTATTATATGAAATAAAAAAGACAACCCGGTCTTATTTTTGGTATAAATTGACTCCAATTTTTTTTTTAAAAAATATTACGCTAAATACGCTCTGACAGAGTGCTCGCTCTGAATCAGGGCTGTCCCTTCTCCTTTTTGGAGCGGCCTCCTGCCCGCTCGCTATAGCGAGCGGCCAAAATGATGGTCGCGATGGTCAAGACCATCGCGACCATCGGGCTTGCGACGAGACCCTGCGGGAGGGTCTCGCTGCCACAAGCCCAGGAGTGCTTTTGGCTCTATCAGAGCCAAAATCACTCCCACTGACATCACTAGTGATGTCAGTGGGGCCGGCCCCAGACGGTAGGTGTTCCCATGGGAATGCCTCCATCTGGGCAGCCACACCCCCGGCACGCCCACCAAAGGAGGTGTGCTGTCAATCACCATCGACAGCACGCCCCCTTTGGTGCGAGACCCATAATGACGGCTTGGCCATCGTTATTCGGGTCTCGCACATGCGCACGATGGAGCCGCCTCCGTCGTGCGCATGCGCACTTGGGCACCATTGACCCGCTTGCGAGTGCTCAGCGCTCACGAGCGGGTCAGAATCAGGCCCAGTGTTTCAAACTTTATTCACTGTATTCAGTCTTGAATTCATCTGTTTCTCTGTCATCAATGATTAGGTACAGTAGTCTTCTGATGTACCAGATATTTCTTCAACTCTACAATTAATAATAATCAGTAGCATTATTTTTTACCTTAATTATTATTTTTAAAGTTTGTGAATAAATTACCTTTTTTAAAAAACAATGGTACATTATTGAGATGTTCAATAATACAATATTTTATCAGAAATCAAACATTACAAAGTTTCAAGGCAAGAGTCTCAAATCAAACAACCTCCTTCATGTTTCCTTTCTCTTGTGCTCTAGTATTGTGATATCCCTACTTATTCTCTGTGACCAAGGTAATGCATTACTTTTCATAGGTCACATATAATGTGGCATGTGAGCAGTGCACACAATTACACAGCCTTTAATCCCTAAAATACAAATAGCCAGTGAATTACATTTTAACTCTGAGTTTACAAATATGAACAATATTGACTAAAAAAATAAAAAAAATTTGGACAGAACTGAAGTAGAGAATGACTACAGTTTTAAATGTACTTTTGAAGAAATAATATAGTGATGCTTAATAGAGGAACTGGACAACGACAATAGTAAATTTTATATAGTGCTTCCTAACCCACTACAATACTATCATGCACAATATTATGTTAAGAAAGTCATATGTTAAGAGAGAAAGTCATATGTTAAGAGAGTCATATACTTATGACTTTCTTAACAACTTATAAATTCACCCACACTTGCTAGCAATAATAATAAGCAAACACAACTTTAAAGTATATTTTTGAAATACAGACTAGTCATTACTACTTTTACATTATTGCATCATTAATAGTTTATACTCACTATGGTTTAGACACCTGGAAATGATTCTGGAAGGCCATATGCATTGGAGAGATACATGTTTGCTTGTATATGGAAAAAAACATTTAGAAAAATTTAAATTTTTTTACATAACTAAACATTTTTTACTATATGTATATATTGATAATGATTTTGAAGGATATAAGACAAACAATTTAAAAAAAAATACAACTAAATGAAAAAACAATTACAGACACAACAGTGATGATGTAGAGTGATGTTTGAAGAAAAAAAAATAGGATTTCATATGAGAAAAAAATATATAAAACAAGGCATGAATAAAGATTTTAAATATTAGAAAAATATTAAATGTATTATTTAATATGCAATCATATACTTTGAAATGCACTTCTGAATCCAAACTATTTTGCTGTAATTAATTATAATTTTTATAAAGCTTTACCTAATCCAGATTGAATACCTTTAATTAAATAAAAATGAATGGGCTCATAAAATAGCAGACATAGGCCATTTTCATATAGCATTAAGCTATCAAGTCCTTAGACACTATAATCATTGCCCGTGTCGCATATATATGACTAGATTTGGCTTCAATCTAGAAATAGGCAAGCTGAAAAGGAATTTTAATTAATCAACATATAAATGCAACATAAAAGTATTTTGCTTGCTCTACAAAACACTCCAAAAAAGTGGTTAGAAACATTAACCAAACTTAATTCTTTTGTATAGGTTTTGACAAATATGTAAAATTTTAATAATCAATTATTTCAAAACTGAAAATCAGTTCTGGAAAGTTGATTACAATGTTGATCTATAATATAGATTAAATAAATATTACTGCCTGTGTGGAATGTCTGCAGGTTCATCTACCTCTTCCTTAGATGCTTGTTGCCTTTCCAAGGGTCCTGTATTTGCAGTTCTGGTCAAGTTCAAAGGTGAAAATCTTGGATTTGGTGACGTTATGTCTTGATGGTATGGTGTTTCTGACAAATCTTGTTGGGGGGCAGGTTGAGGCACTTTTATGTTGCCTAGTTGCAAATTGACCAATATCTGCAAATTGTTGGCTATAAGGGTGGAATTAGCCACAGATTGTTGAAAACTGGATGCCATCTGTGCTTTACTGTGTGTTTGACATTCAATGTTGTTGAAGAATTTTAACATGCATTCAATCAACTTATCTTGTCTGGTTGAGTTGTACTTCATTTGGGACACAAGCTTCTCGATGCTGGTTTGGATGTTATCCAGTTTAGTCTCAAACTTCTGAAATCCTTCTTCCATCGCTGCTTGTAGATGAATTTGTTGTTGCCCCATGTATCTTCCAAATTCAGTCATATACTTAATTCTATCTGCAGAAGTTGATTGTGATTCTTGCGTCAGTGCTGTGAATTTTGTGTGGGAACTGAAGTTGTATGGGAAGCCTGCGTAGTAGTGGGACATGTTTCCAGATTGGTCACAGTAGATGGCTGTGCAAAAGCAACTGGCGTACTGGCTGTAAAATATAAATAAAACTTCAGTAGGTTTATTTTATAAAACTAAAAACCCAGTATTAAATAATTACTAACCAATGTATTCTTGAGATAGGTCTTCCGGAAGATCCTGCCCCTCATTATCTGATTCTTTGGAAAATGGTTATAGGTTTTAAATGTTTCAAAATTATTCTTTTACATTACAAAAAATACTACTGTACAAATAAATTTCTCTATCTAGCAACCTATCTGACATACATACTAATATATATATATATATATATATATATATATATACATATATATATATATACTGGAGAGATATGCATACACTAAAGTTTAAATTACATAAACATTTAGATTATCATGTTAAATTGCACAAACACCCAAACCCACATTCTCTTACACACCCCTCCTGCACCCCAAACACCTCACAATCAACAATCTGAAAATACACACACTAACCGCTAAACTCATTAAACATTTTACCTTCAATGCCAATATCCGGTCAGTAAAACATCATTCCAGCTGTGGTCCCTCTGCTTGTCATTGGTAGATCTACATTACATAACTATTTACTAATCTGTTCTTTTATCTTATCAATTTAAACACACATATATATATATATATATATATAAATAATTATATATTCTTACCATCGTTCTCAACGAGGTCCACATTCAACATACTTTCATCCATATCTACAGTGCTGTGTTTCTATCACTAAAATATAAAATAGTGTAAAAAAGTATAATAAATTAAAAATACATTAATGAAGTACAGAAACAAAATAAGGAAAACAATAAAAAATAGAGAAAAGGAAAATAGAGAGATAAGGGGAAGAGAGAGACAGGAGGAGAACAGAGAGAAGGGAAAGAAAGTGGGAAATTGTGGACGAGGACTGCAAGGGATGGAAGAGAGAGGGGGAGAACAGAGAAAGAAGGGGAAAAGGGAGAGAGAAGGGAAATAAAGTGGGAGATTGTGGACGAGGACTGAGAGGGATGGAAGAGAGAGAGAGAGGGGGAGAATAGAGAAAGAAGGGGAAAAGGGAGATAGAAGGGTAAGAAAGTGGTAGATTGTGGACGAGGACTGAGAGGGATGGAAGAGAGAGAGAAGAGAATAGAGAGAAGTGGAAGAGGGAGAGAGAAAGAGAAGAGAGAGTAAAGAAAACAGGAATAAAGTGTTTTATAATTGATTGGATAGGAGAGAGAGAGGAGACAAAACCATTGAAAAATACCTTGATCCATTTGAGTTCTGATGGGTGACGGCTCCACAGGTCTTGTTGAATTCTTCTTTCTTCTATTGATGGAATTCTTTTTTTTCCTGTTTGGGGTTTTTGAACCTAAATATATAAATCTACTATTAGATTGAGACAGAAACATGCTCCGACACAGATTACAAAAAAAAAAAATAATTTGTAAAGAAAGCAAAAAAACAATTTTATACACAAACACACACAACCAGCAAACCAACTCAAATATTACCACACACACATACAAATAGCAATGATATCAAACATAACAAAAGACATCAATATATAGACAAAATAAACACTATACAAATACCTACCCAAATATAAAAAATTACATAGATATATTTTAAAACACAGCCTATTGACATGTAACAAAACAAAGCCAAACACTTATAAAATTAAAAATAAAATAGAAACACTCACCGCTCTGCTGAGGACATTCAACTGGTACGACATGCATCCTCACGGAGATGTTATCACTCTGTCCAGTTGGGAGTTCGTCTACCAAATTAAAAAAATATAAAAAAAATATATTTACAAGCATCATGAAAATGATACTTTTATCATACTGACATTTTTCAAAAAATTAAGCTTTTAATACATTTACCAGTGGTGTTCATGGTGGGTGTACCCATTGAATCCACAGTCCCGGTAACACCTACAACCATTTGGGGAGCAAGTTTCTCACGCATCTTCTCCTCCCAGTCCAGCCACTTCACCTTCTTTGCTGGTCCACCACTGGTTCCACATGCATATCTCGCTTCCTTTGCCATCTTTTCTTTTGTTTTCCGCTTGCAATCACAGTTCCTTTTCTTGCAATTGTCTACAGTTCTTGATGTATGTCCTTCAGCGCTTACTTTGGATGCAATGTCACTCCAGATTGCTGACTTCTCTCTTGGAGCTGTGTTCTGGCCCTTCTTTCCAATGATTTTATCATAGTGACGATGAACTTCCTCCACCAGACACAGGTTCTCAGGATTACTGAACCTCACACACTTCCATCTACCTTGTGATGTTGGTTCATCTGATATTTCATCATCATCCTCCTGTTGGGGTCTGGTCTTTGATTTCTTCCAAGCTTCTATTTTCTCCTTTTTTTCTCTGCTCTTCCAGTTTTTGGGTGGGGCTGTAGTTATCTTGGGATCCCTCACTTGCAGAACCATCACTAGATGGCTGTGGTCTTTCCATTTCTGTTAAATAAAAGAGGGTGCGGGGGAGAAGAAAACAGACACAAAAAACCCAGTACAGTCCAAATAAAACAAAAAAATCTCAGACTATTGGAAAAAAAAAAATAAAGGTTTAAAAAAAAAGTAGTTTTGTTTTTAGTGATTTGTTTTTGTGAGCTTATAGAAATGAGTGTGTGTTTAGAATACTGTGGAGAGGGAAAGAGGAAGGAGGGGGATTAGTTGGGGAAAGGAGGGAAAAGGGGGGAATGGGGTAAAATTAACAGTGATGAAAAAGCAAGAGTTGTGAGGTATATAAGTTGGTGTTGATGTTCTGTGGATTGAGATGTATGCTGTGTTCTGTAGAAAGAGATGATTACTGTAGTTCAGTTAGGTGGGCTTGCGTTTGTGATAAGTTTATTAGAATGTAGTGACATGTCGCGTGGATGTGTTATTGTAAAAAATGTTTGTGCTATGTGGATGTGGTGTTGTGATAAAAGGTTGTGTGCAATAGATGTGAATTTTGTTAAATATCACCAAACAGCAGTCCGCATCCTTCACTTCTCTCCTCACCAGCGTCTACCAAAATGGCTGCTGAAATCCCACAATGCAAAATATTTATATGATGCGCGAAGAAATTGTAGTCAGCCCCTCTCGCGTCCCTATGCAAATTATGCGTGCAAGGTTCCAGTAATTGAATATTGTGGAAAACGGGAGCGCGCATGACAGAAAATGGACGCGAGGTGGTGCGAAATTTAAACGGACAAAATTATTAAAAAACTCGCGCCCAATTGAATCTGCCCCTATATATCTAATTTGCACCAGCTGTTGTTTTACAAACCGGAGCCAACGGGTACTCAGACACCTTTTTTTGTGTCCTGATCTTTCAATAACATCTGGAACAACAATTTACATGTGCTGGATATGTCTTAAGTGACTATAATTGCGACTTATATCCAGCCGCTTATGTGTATGCCTATTTTGTACCAACTGGTGACCTATAGCCAGAGATACTTTATGCTCAACGTGGATTGATTATATATTGCAATTGGTTTATTGGTAATATTGGTATGTAATATCTATCCACAAGCTGCTATATATATTTTTTTAAATTTGTATTTTCTTTTTAAATTACTTTTAATAAATTGTTATATATTTACCATGGTGTGCTGGTTTGACTGAGTTATCCCAGCGCAGTAAGATCTCCACTTGTTGTTCTCTTGCGAGGGTGGCTACCTCTTTATTGCTGCTGCAGGGTGGCTTGAACTGATTGGGTCCTCACTGTCTAGGTGTCTATCATAGTTGATATTATACATATTATTTGTTTTACTAACAGTGTACACGATCTATGTTTTTATGACAATGGCCGTGTGATCTTTTTTAATATTGTGTTATTGCCAATTCTGTGAATAAATGTGGAATTTTTGACAGTGCATCAGGTTATCTCTTACACTTTTTATGATTAGTTTGTGGGGTATTAGTATTCCTCATTTTGGTATATGAAGCTGCAGCAATTTTGCAATGTTTTTCAGTTTGTGGTATTGAAGCTGCCAATTTGCATAAGAGGCTAATGCCAGGTTGTTTTTTCCTCTCTCTCTCTCTCTCTCTCTCTCTCTCTCTCTCTCTCAACAGTGCCTACCCGTCGTTGTAGATGTTGAGTGATTACTAATTTTATTCAATTATTCTGAGTAATTATAATTTTATTCCCTCTCTTTCTCTCTCTCTATATATATATTGGCAGTGCCTACCCATCGTTGCAGTGTGATTCTTAATTTTATTCAATAATTCTGAGTGATTATTAATTTTATTCAATGATACTGAGTCAACGATTAAGGTATTATGTGAATGGGAACTCTCTCACTTGGTTGTCAGTGAGATCAGTCAGTCTGCCCGCTTAGAGTCATGTAGGCAGTGTGGTGACCGCCCCTTACATCTATTTCAGTCCTCTCCTGAACTGGTGTCCTCAGGAGCCTGTCAGTCACAAGCTCTGATCCCAGATTAGCTCACCTACTTCCTGGAACAGGTCAGTTCTCTTCTCCAGAAGAGTCCTGGCCAGCCAATCAAAGGCCGCTCTAGAGTAAATGGCCGTTGATTGGCTGTGAGCCACATGGGTGTCAATCAACAGCCTTGCGGCACACATCCAATCAGTGGCCGCTTACTCTAGAGCTGCCTCTGATTGGCTGGCGGCCTGGAAATATAATGCAAAACATAAAGAAAACAAAATTGTGTAAGAATCGTGAATGAAAGGAATAAATGCGATTAAAAACAATGGCTGTGTATTATTCATATGCTTTAATCCTATATTGATTTTCAATAAGTATGTTGTTAGTGAGCCGCTATTTCTAGTAATTCTAATGTGTGTGCAATTGACAGATTGAGATATTTATGTCCACCTACAGTATCTTATCTGATCAACTGATGAGGTGTATCAAAGGAAGTAAGTAGCTAGATCACAACCAATAAAATGGTAAGTAACATGGTAAGTAACAGTACATAAAATATATATGACCCTAATGGTTCTTCATAGTCAGATCAGCATGGTAAGAACTGATAACTAGGTCCAAATGAATATAAGGGATGTAGTTGCCAGTGGTGTTCCTCCCCACGGGGTCACCTGGTGCGGGGAGGGACATTGTGTCGCACGGCACCACAAGGGGGCATGACCTCATCAGAAGGGGCGTGGCCTCGCAGTTGAACTCCCGTGGTCCCCTTATCACTATAAGGTGGGGGGGGTGCCAGAGGTGCATGCAGTGTGGCTGGCTCCCTCACAGTGTCAGGAGCCGAGTGCTGCACTTAATTATACAATGCAGTACCCAGCTCCTGCCACTGAGGGGGAGTCTGCACCTTGGTATCACCCCTTGGTGGGTGACACCCGGGTGTGGCCTGCACCCCCCTTGTGACGCCACTGGTAGTTGGCATCCTGGTGGTGATATGCAAAAAGGAAGATATCAGTTCTGTGAAGAGACTGTAGCCTAAGAACTCTATAGGAGTGCACTCAAATAGCCTCAGTATAAATAAAATGTAACTTTATTGTTTCTGCGAAACAATAGAGGCCCGGGGCTGGTTATCAATTCAGTAGGGACCTGCTTTCCATTTTGTTTTTTATTTGAAAGATTTTTAGATATTTTTTACATAATACAAGCCTGAAAAGATCCTATTGATCTGTGCAGGCTTTTAAACCATGGCGGATATGCAGTTAAACTGATGGGCATCAATGGAAAGTTCTGTTTAGACCTTTAGTAAATGCTGATGAGATTTCAAACTACTATCAATTTGCAGCAGATCCCATCCATTTCTAAACCTCTGAAAAACTGCGGCTTAGTAAATATACCCCTAACAGTCATCTGTATGAAACAATGGGTTATCTATTATTGTATTTTGCAAGGGCAAAGAAGAAAAAATCCTTTTTTGGGGCACTCTTCAATTGTACTAGTGTAAAGGTTATAATAATGAAGACTTAACTTTTATTACCTACTGGTGTAAAATAAGAGATAATAAATATCATGAGGCAAAAATGTATAAATAAGTAAATGTCCTAGATAGAGTTAGAATCTATATATCTAGGATTCCCCTCAGATCACAAATGTTCAATCAATATGCTGTAGTGCAAATATAACATACTGTATATTATTATTCAAATGAGAAACTACAACACAGTTATAGCCAGAAGAAGCATATGTTGTTCATATAAGTTATTGGGTATGTCCCATTGTATAGTAGCTTCTGAAAGTAAAGGCTGACGAGTTCCTTTCTGTATGCTGATTTCTATAGCCACGCTGACTACTAGCCGCACACGACTACTCAGCACTATACGGACCTGGTAACAAGAGAGCAGCGCTCTAATATTATATTGTACACGAAGGATCTGTCTGCCTGTTTTTGCTTATGTTTTTGTTTATTTTGTTCAAGCACAACCTATGTGAGATTCTTAAACTCACAATTAATGTTAACATCCTTTTCAGGTTACATTATTATCATCTTGCTTTTTTTCTGGTGGTTTATTGACTGGTCTGGGTGAATTTAACCCCTACAATGCCAAAAGGCACCAGGGATTATCTAACTCCCACTACAAAGACCTTAACATAATACCACTATGCTTCATGTTCTATAGACATCAGTTTCCTCACTCTCTCATCACCAGTTCACTACGTAGGAATCAAATAATGGGTGAAATTAGAAGTGAGGAACACTTAAAATGTCTTACTGACCTCTCACTTTCTGCATTGAATCTAAATATATATACATATGTGACCCGTCTTTCAATTTTTGGAGATTATTTACTGTTGATATTATTAACAAAATACAGCTGTTAATATAGACCATTCTGTCTCTAACTAATTTTTATCTCCTATATTGATCAAAAAGATTGTTGCCTGAACATTCATCCAAATTAGCTTGTGCTAAATTAGGGTATTGACCCTTTACAGACACCAATTATTGATGTCGTTACTTTTATTTTTCATCGTGTGTTCATTGCTGCTAGTAGAGATTTGTGCAATACTGAAGATAAATAACTGTTAATATCTAGGGCCAACGTAATCACAGGAATATGTGTAACCTGTTGACAATAAATTATTACTTCAAAGGTTAGTGCAATATTCAAAGGACCATACTATTTAAATGATCTATAGGGAATTGTGCAATAATTGGTATCTTATGGTTTATGCATTATATGTTTATATTATGTTGGCTAATTTAGTTATTAGATCCATTTATAACATGAAATATTGATGTTACTACATAATATTTACATCATTTAATATTTGCTCATTGCTGCTATAACACTGTTATCTGTTTAGTACTGCTTAATATAGTATCGTGGAGTTTTGCTCAATATCTTTGCAATTATTGTATACTACTGTTAACATCTGGGGTTTATTTAAATCTGAGGATATGTGCAATTTTGCCTTTCATATACTATAACTTCATGGACTATATGCAATGTTACAATATTCATAGTATCTAAATGATCAACAATTGATGCCATCTCTCTTTTTGTCCATTTGTGTATAGCTTTCACAGTGTGACTGTATAGATTATGTGTGACATTATTTAATCTATTACTGATACTCACCTTGATACAGACGGCTGTTTGAAATCCAAATATTGCTGAGACTGACACGTTTAGCTATAATGGTGGGAGGCAAACTTGGTTTTCCATGACCATATGGGCAATAAGATTGAATAGACCTCTTATTCATTTGTTTTTGAACTGACTTGTGGTAACAATTATTGGATTGAAATTGCATAAGTCATATATGTTTATATAGCACTAGCCCTTTACTTTCAGAAGCTACTATACAATGGGACAACCCAATAACTTATATGAACAACATATGCTTCTTCTGGCTATAACTGTGTTGTAGTTTCTCATTTGAATAATAATATACAGTATGTTATATTTGCACTACAGCATATTGATTGAACATTCGTGATTGGAGGGGAATCCTAGATATATAGATTATAACTCTATCTAGGACATTTACTTATTTATAAATTTTTGCCTCATGATATTTATTATCTCTTATTTTACACCAGTAGGTAATAAAAGTTAAGTCTTAATTATTATAACCTTTACACTAGTACAATTGAAGAGTGCCCCCAAAAAGGAATTTTTCTTCTTTGCCCTTGCAAAATACAAAAATAGATATATACATATTTATATATTCCAGAGAGCACCACCAACACATTGTTATTAATATTATATATAATAATAACGTGTTACAGTTGGTAAATACATTAAATATATATCATAATTTTTAACCTGTGCAGGGTTACTTCTCCCATTCCCCTTATACCTTGTGAAACAATGGGTTCCCAGAACTGGTAATGAGGATGGAGGTTATGATAATGAAGGGTCCCTACCTAAGTTAACCCTTCAGAGTCATTTGTGATGTCATGACTCCTCCAGCTATGTAGAGCATCCTACTAGACATTTAGGAAACAGTTGACAAGAGGACCTTTCCATTTACAAGCGTCCTGACTAAACCCTGCTATGGACACATCTGATCGACCTGGCACCATCTAAGAAATACAACCATATATAAGTACATACTGTAATTATATAGATACTCATAGAAGCAGATTCAATTTGCAGAAGAAGGCACCAGAATAGGTCCTGGTGGCCTCCTGTATTAACTACTGCAGGCAGATTCTGTTCATACCCTATGGAGGTGCAAACTGAATCTATCTACAATAATGCATTGAAAAATGTGCAATGAATTATGGGGCTATGTGAATCTGCTCCACAATGTCAATATTACACTGTACAAGTATAACATATTCCTGGTCACATGACACATCCAAGGTGTCCATCAGTGCTTAGGGCATGCCTACATACTCAGTGGCATGCCTCTATTAGCTCTCTTTCAGTGCAGCTTTTTGCCCGTAGTGTGGCCCCCACCCCCAGCTCTGCAAGCAGTGTCTGACTATATAGAAGCGAGGCTGAGCTGTTGCTGCCTCATCTCTTGTCTCCCTGCAGTCCCAGGGAGCTCCACAAACCTGGTGAGTGTTAACTACAAAAATGATTACAATAAACAAATAAGATGTTTATAAGTTATAAATATCTTCTTTGTATTATTCCAATCATTTTTATATAAAATCTCAGGAGTATGACAGGGAAGGCTCGCCCCTGACTGCACATCCCTGGTTTAGGGTGCGGGGAGGGGGAAGTTAGGTTTAGGCACCAGGGAGGGAGAGTTAGTGTTAGGGGTAGGGAGGGGAGGAGGGTTAGGATACAGTACCAACCGACAAGTGTAGGTATCCTAATCCTGTCAGGATGCTTTCATCAGGATTCTGACCACTGGAATCCTGAGCACTGGCATCCTGTACACAACCCTTTGATTTGTCCTGTATGATGATGAAGGGGTACCAATCCCTTTGTACCACTGTTATCCAGGTGTCACTACCAAATACAGTGTGAATCCAATGGCTGCAGTGATGATACACAATAATTATGCAGTATAACTCACCAGTTCCAGATGGGAGAGCAGATTTGTCCATTGGAACTGCCATACACAGCCCTGGAACTGGCAGTGTAGATCACCAACTGAAATTATAGAAAGAGTACTGCTTGTAGTATATATGCAGCAAATATCAGCAGCGGGCAGATCTGTGTATGTACTGTACCTCGCACCGGCAGCTGAACAGACTGGCAAAGGTACTCAAGTGGTGCTGGTAACACCTGAGTCAGAAATCGGTGGCTGTGTTCAGGGCTGCCAATACTAATTCTAACAAACAGGGCTACCCTTATTCTCCCCCACCCCGGCCTATTGGACATAAAGTTCTAATGAGTCCTGGCACCCAGAGAAATCACATGTGTGATATATATATATATATATATATATATATAAAACGCATACATATGTTCAACATTTTTAAAACACCCGAGGTATATTTACTAAAGGTTGATTTTAAATGATCAATATCGATGTTGTGTTTCTGGGGCTAAATCATACATTTACTAACAGACATTTTTTTATTTACTTTTTTAAGTATTAGTAAATATGTGATTTAGCCCCAGAAACACAACATCGATGTTAATCGATTTAGATTTTTTTAATATCGACCATTAGTAAATATACCCCCTATACTTTAGCAACTTTCCAAGTAAATGGATTTGGACACCAATCCTCTTACACCACATTCATGCATTTGAGAGGTCCTTGCTGAGCAATAATGCCCAGGGCTTGAACCCAACACCTCTCACATTGACAGGCAGGAAGGCTCCTGTAAGTACAGGAGGATATGTGCACCTTTAGTTACAAAATGTTTTATTTAACAAACACAATTCTCAAAACTGTCATACCCTGGACTCAAACCTATCACCTCTCACAGTGCATTCAGACACCTTACACATGGAGCTATTTGCTCCTGCAATGGAAGCCTATGAATTCTAACTACATGAAGCTACTTGTAATTTTCAGTTTAAATCCATTGCAACTACTGTAGGCAGATCTATGTAGTGTACAGCCACACATGCAATCCCCTGCAGCCATAAACTAATTTGATCTGCTCTGCTGCAATGCTGATTATATTTTATAAAAGTTTATTGTGTCTCATATAGTTAGAATTTACTGGCTTTGTAGGAGCAGATAGCTCCATGTGTAAGGTGTCTGACTGCCATGTGAGAGGTGATAGGTTTGAGTCCCAGGTATGACAGTATTTTAAATTAAAATGCATGTGTTAAATAAAGGCGGATGTGACTGAAGGTGCTTGGGGAGGTGGCCAGATGAAGGGGGAGACTGCCAGGGACGAGATAGGGATGTCCAGTAGATGCTGGGGATAAAAGAAGAGGAAGTTGCTGTGAGAATGACAGGCACCACCAAACAGCTCCCCCTGCCCTGCGGTGCCCTGTGCCATGGCACATGTTACACCATCCTAGTTACGGCCCTGTCTGGAAGTACTTATTTTTGCCCTGGGTAGGATATTTGGAATTTGCACAATAATATACAAACCTTAATTGCAATTAAATACATACAGTATTCTGCTAACCAGTGTACCATCATGCTTCTCTGCAGATGCGTGCTGTGGAGCTCTGTGACAAATCAATGATAATAATTGTAAGAATTTTATTTTTACAGGTTTGGTAATTACCCTAACCCTCTGTCACCTGAGCTCTTAATGTTACCAATAATGTATGCAGGTTACAAGGTCAAAAATGCTGCAAATAAGCTGTGATATTAATGCAAATGAGAGAATATCACATACAGTGCACATGTCTCAAAGCTGAATAAACACCAAAACCTGTCAGGATCCGAGTCTGACCACAAAATGCTACAAATGAAACACAGAATGAAAATACATCAGCTTCATTTGCAAACCACCTGGCTGCAGAATTGTCCTCAGATGATTCTCAGCTGTGAAAACAGAACTGATTTGTAAGTACAATAAATGCTCATTGATGCTTTTGAACCGCCTATCGGCTGAGGATTTTCTCTTGGAGAAACATCTTAACCTTAACTAAAAAAAACAACTTATCATATATAATAACCAAATAGTGACTTGGATCTGGTGAAAATGATGTCAAAGTTTATGGAAAGCAAATTGTACAGTAGGAACTGTGACAACAAAAGCGTCGATCCATCAGCTGCAAAACCAGAGGACGCGGCACATACCGCTGCCAGATTTACACAAGTCTATCCTCCATTCACTAGGTCACCTTCTTGGGTTGTGACACTAGCCTACACCCTAGTCAACAGTCAACATGCAACAATCTCTTGCGCCATACCGATCCATTGATGATAGTGTTTTTCTGCCAATGCAATGTAACCAGCACATAACTGAAGTCTGCCAGCAAGAAAACAAATAAAAAAAACATAAGAAAGAAAACAGCCCCGGGCAACCCCACAGCTCAGCAGCCGCATAAAGACAAGGAAGAAGACCTTCTCATCACATGCCATGCCATGCCTACCCAACCAATACACATACAGAAAGATACAGCAAGAAAGATGGCCATGCCAGTGGCCAAAGGATGATAATTACTCCAATAGACAAAGGAATGGCTCACAAACCGCTGCTAGTGAGACCTTTGAATTACACCTCAAGTAAACAACACTTCTAAAAACAATGGAACTAGAAAAACACCAGATATGGAAGCAGATGAAAAGCAAAAACAGATCCAAAACAAATAGAACACCTAGACCAAACAAGTACAAAGCAAAAAGTAAAAAAATGAAAGGGGGTAAGCATCCCAGTTGAAAGTCAGGTCCCCCAAAACCTTACAGGAACCAACAGCAAACCAGAACCTTTAGGAGGAAAATATGTGTAAGCTTCCACACAGATGTTGCTCGAGAAAAGGTGCAGAAATGGTGGCAGCATGGATGCAAGCACACACACAGTATCAAACCCTTATACCAACACAGGATAAAGAATCCACCATGAGTACATACACTATAAATACTGTATATTGTTCCAGAAGCTGAATTTAATATAGATGTAATATTTTTGCATTGTTCTATGATGTCACTAGGATTTACACCGCAACATTATTTTATTGCCTTTTCCATTACATCCTGCACAGTTACATTGCTTTATCTTCATACCTGTGCTCTGTATACGGTATTTTGACAAAAAACACAGATGTTGATGCTAGTGCTACTGTACCTATTGTATTGTATATCTGTACATATATCTGGTAAAATTAATGTATTATGACCAAAACTTTTACATTTGTAACACCCAAAGTCAAGGGTAATTATTGTGTGCGAGTCCTATACTAATAACTGCTTCAAACAACACTGATACTGTATGTACTTAGAATTAAATGCATTAGGAAACTGATATGTACAAAAGGGCTTGTGTATAAAATGCAACCAATTAGTCTTAAGTAAGCTGAATTGACAGCTGCTAAGGCAAAACTGGGAAATATTTGGAAACAAAATACAGCAGAAACAATTTTAGCTGTGTCTTTGTCTCAGAGATAAACTTATTTATTTTGCTCCCTGGGATGCAATTTTTCAATGTTTGCTGAAGTTTAATAATAGCAATTTTAGATTATAATAATGCATTTTTTCTTTTAAGTATGGTCTAGGTTTTGTATGAACAAGACACTATATAGGATGTGCAAATATTGAGTAAGAGAGACCTTACACAGATGAGAGACAGTAGCAGAAAGGTGCAAATGGGAAAGCTGCACTGGTAGAGGTCAAGGAGAAATGGTGGACAGACTGGGACTGGGTGGACAGCAGACAGACAAATGTGCTTAGACAGGCTGGGTGAGGGCTGGCAGCAAACAAGCAGAAACAGTTAGACAAGCTGGGTCAGTGCTGGTGGCAGACAAATATGTTTTCCAGATAAAGGACAAGGTCAGAGGAAGGAAAAGTCAGAATAGTTCAGGAATCGAACTGAGCCAGCGATGAGAAATTTGCAAACAGATAACACAGGTTCAGTTCACAGCAAAGGAGGAAACTATCACTGATAGAGATGGGAGCGAGAGGAAGTTGTTTAAACAGACAGGAATCGAAATGAACCATTGGGAGCATGAGATGTAGCCTTGCCCCTGTATTTCAGTTACTTATAGACCATGGCTAGAGAAGTGCAGCCAGCGAGACTAGAAGATGCAATTAGATGTTACCAAGGCAACGTTCCCAACAACCAGAAGAGCCATGACATCACTTGAGCAGAAAGCTGGGGGCTGTTGCTTTGGCAACAATCCTGAGTACTGCGCAGACCATCACTATTCTAACAGATGCATCAGGGTAGAGAGGATAATAGATTGTAAAGCTGGTCACACATCTAAAGATTATCTGTCCAACCAGCCAACTAGTTGATTGGTTGGAATGAAAATCTGGTAATGTATGAAAGCAAATGACAATCAGCAATTTGCTCCCAAATGCCAGAAAATGGACAAAAACTGTTGTTTGAACAAATTTTTTAGATAAAACATTTAACAAACTTGTCTGACAACCATTTTCATCTGTTTTCTGGCATTTAGGAGCAAATTGCTGATCATCAGTTACTCCCATACATTACCAGATTTTCATTCCAACCAATCAACTAGTTGGATGAAACTAGTGTGTGGCCAGCTTAAGGATACATAGAATCTTTTTATTGCACATGTACCCTAAGTTAAGTAACATCTAGTAACTGACTGAGACACATCAACTCTTATTTACTATTACAAAATCTGACTTGAAGCCCTACCTCTACGTGAACAAATCTAAACATAAACTCAATTATGGAATCATAATGATCAATTATTCATAGAATTTTGATTACATCAGTTAAGATCAATCTAAATTGCAATATAAGTCTAAAGAAGATCATTGCTTACCACATGTAAGTAGTTAATGTGGCATCTTATCTTAAGGGGAAGATGTACTAAGCCTTGAAGAGAGATAAAGTGGAAATATCTAAAGTACCAACTAATCAGCTCCTAACTGGAATGTTACAGGCTGTGTTTGAGAAATCACAGTTAGGAGCTGATTGGTTGGCACTTTATTTCTCTCCACTTTATCTCCCTCCAAAGGTTAGCACATATGCCCCATAATATCCATAAAAGGGACACTTAATAATAAAAAGTACATTTGCAAAGTAGCTTCCTCAATTGTATAAACACGGACAGCTGCGCTGCTTTGCATTATCATTTGCAATGTACAGTGAAATAAAGAGATCATCATGTAACCAAACAATCACCTGTGTTACCTCTCATTTGGATGGATCACCTCTATCACTGAAGAGAAGACATGAACATCTCCATGGAGGAACAATGTTATATACACAATCTTGGTCTTGCTGTTGGAGCAGGAATTACTTGTATATTAGGACTAGTGATGAATGGATTTATTGTTTCTGTGAATGTCACTGACTGGATGAAAGGAAGACCAGTGACCTCGACTGACCAGATTATCACCTCCCTCGGGATCACAGGGATGCTCTATCAATCTGTCTCTCTGTCACTCACCTTTTGTCACCTAGAAATTCCTATCCAATATAATATAATTATTGAAAGAATTTGGCATATATTCTATTATGCTGGTATATGGATATCAAGCCTCCTGTCTGTTGTCTTCTGTTTGAAGATCTCCAATTTTCACAATAACTTTTTTCTACGTCTGAAGATTATTATATTACAAAGGGTTGTCCTTCTGATTATTACTTCTGTTCTGGTGTCAATTTGCTACATCTATCTATATTATTTCATCACTGACATTGAAATTTCTAAGAATTCAGGTAATGAAACACATAAGTGGGCAAACAGTGAAATTCAATTTTATATGTTTTTGTGGTGGAACATTGTCCCGTTCCTCGTGTTCCTCATATCATCAGTCCTTCTTATTTCCTCTCTGTGTAATCACATGAACAGGATGAGATGTGAGAAGACTGAAACAGGTCAACTGGACGCCTATTACAAGACCATCAAATTTTTAACTTTTTCATCCCTTAGCTATGGTGTGTTTTTTATCACCATAGTAACTACATACTTTTATCAAAATGTGATTGGTATTTCAGGATTTTTTTGTATTTATAATGTTTATCCACCTCTGCATTCTGCTTCCCTAATCTATGTAACAACCAAGCTAAGGAATAGGTTCAGTGGAATTCTCCAACTTGGAACCAGCTGCTTTCTCAATAGGAAACATTCTTAACCCATCTCCAGAGGTCTGGTGGAGACAATCCCTCAGATATTCAAGTAAGGACCATACAAGATTAACAAGCATAAGCATAATCAGTTTTGGTTATATTTACTAAACAGCAGGTATCCAATTCACTAATTATTGGTGGTCTTGACTGCTGGATTTAAAACAGCAATGACAATTATTCTTGTGCTTTTAACTCTTCAGTTATCCCACAGATCAATATATATATATATATATATATATATATATACATATATATCAATTTACAATTTATTCACATTGATCTGTTCAACTGTGTTGGTCTTTTTTGGGTCAATGGGATAATGTCCCTCAGACCCAACATTTACATACCAATCTACAACAATAGCAAAAAAATTTTTGTAAATAGTTAAAAAGCTTAAAACTTGCTCCATCAAACATTTCCATATGATAAGATGGTTATAGACTTCTCCACTTACAGTATTAGGAAACATACCAAATAAATTTAATGAATTTTCACAAGGTTCTTGACAGACACTTCTCAACAAATACCAACTGTTTTCATCACTCAGTCATATTATAAAAACCCAATACTGCATATTCATATGTTACTGACTGTACCCTTCTCTAATACTGACCAGGTGATGTCATTGCTTTATACAGCATAGAGCCCAGAAGGCTGAATGTCAAAGCCATGACGTCAAGATGTAAACAGTAGAGCTGTCAAATTTTATATGTCTGAGATTATTGACGCTCCATAGCTCCACATTACTTTATATCTTAATGTATTAAAACAAACTTGAGATTACTTCAGAAACAGCCTTTGTGATGTCACTTAATTTTGGTAATAAAGTTAAAGCTTTATTGGAATATCAATGATATGCATCCTGACTCTTATGGGAAAACCTGTACCTTTGTTATTGAGAAAGGACAGATTTCATATATGCAATGTAATGTAAAACAATTAAAATGATCTCTTTGGTCTCTGGGGCACATTCTAAGGGGTAAATTTACTAAAGTGCCCATAGCAACCAATCAGGTTCTAGCTATTATCTTCTAGAAGGTGCTAGCTAAATGTTAAGTAGAATTTGATTGGTTGGTATGGGCAACATCATTTCTAAAACTCACTTCTAAAAAGACACACTTTAGTAAATTTACCCCTAGTTGTTTAAATTTGGCTACCAGAAAAACATTTAAATTGAATCTTTGTTACACTTAGACATTAGGGGGCCTTTATTCGGAGTCAGACATTATTTCGAAAATCACGCAGATGGACAATGTTTTTATGTCTGAGTCGCATGAGTTTGTAAAGAGTTGCAGAACAAATTTAGATGCATGGTAGCAGAAATGTGAGGGGCATTCCTGGATGGTGACTGGGAGGTAACAAGGTGGTGACTAAAATATGCACAGAGATGTTGTGTCTAATGGGAGTGTCACTGGAATGTCACTGAAAGCGGTTGCATACAGAGATGCACAGCTGCTCTCACAGGAGACCATACTCAGACAGAGAAACGGCACCAGCCATAGGGCTGGTGCACGTTGATCGAATTAAACTTTAAATATTGCTTTGTTCGAATGTATGCTGACAATGTAGAAACAATTCTCAAAAATTTATATGTGCTTTTTTGGTTGCAATGGCAGAGTTATATACAATATTGCAGTCGAATGTCACCAACTGCACCTTTCTCATGAACGATGAACAAAGGCTCTTTAATAATGGCATTATATAGTAAAAAAGTCTAGAAATTAGTAGTTATTTGTTTATTAATACAATGCTGCTCCCTGCTGTTAATACAAATAGAATTTACAGTGTGTACATGGCTCTGATAATTTTTTTTGTCAAACATTGACGCATGCTCTGAATATGATATGCAATGAAGAAGCTATATAAATCCCTGTTATGCCTAATAAAGGTCAGAGTACTGTTTGACACTATTGCTGTGTGTCTCTATTTATTCACTGGCTATATTAACCCTTTCATTTCCAGATATCCTGGATACCTGACAACTTGCGTTGTCAACATTTCTATGATACAAAGTTTGAATGATACAATGTCAATGTTTCAATGATACAACCGATGGTGGTGTCTAAAGATACACCATACAATAATTAAGCGTATATAGAGCGCATGTGTGCATGTCAGTATTTGCACATTCAGGTAAGGGCTTTGTAGCAGCATCTGCATAAAGTCACAGATGCAAGATCAGTAAAGGATGCAGACCTGGGCGCCAGGCGCAGAATGAGGGCCCAGGTGACCTGCCAATATATAGTTGAGACCATGCTGGAGTATATCTAATGCAGCTCTTGCAGAACAAACATTTTGTCTTCAATTATAAGCAGCTGATTTTCAAAATTAGAAATAAGTTCAAGCTTCAGAAATACAGGTTGATTTGTTTGGATAAATTAGGGCCATAAAGAGCAATATAATAATACTGGACATTAGTCCACAGAAATATGCTCTGAAACAATTGTCTGGAGAGAGCAAACTCTTTAATACATTTAAGACCTGAATGGAAAGAAATTCTACAAGTTACACAGATAAAGAGAATGGGGGTAGAATGGGAGGGGAATGAAGGTAGAATGGGTGGGGAATGGGGGTAGAATGGGTGGGGAATGGGGGTAGAATGGGTGGGGAATGGGGGCAGAATGGGTGGGGAATGGAGTAGAATGGGTGGGGAATGGGGGTAGAATGGGTGGGGAATGGGGGTAGAATGGGTGGGGTATGAATTAGAATGGGTGGGGAATGGGGGTAGAATGGGTGGGGAATGGGGGTGGGGGTAGAATGGGTGGGGATTGTGGTGGAATGGGGGTAGAATGGGTGGGGAATGGGGGTAGAATGGGTGGGGAATGGGGGTAGAATGGGTGGAGAATGGGAGTTGAATGGGTGGGGAATGGGGTAGAATGCGTGGGGAATGGGTGAGGAATGGGGTAGAATGGGTGGGGAATGGGGATAGAATGGGTGGAGAATTGGGTAGAATGGGTGGGGAATGGGGTAGAATGGGGGTAGAATGGGTGTAGAATGGGTGGGGAATGGGGGTAGAATGGGTGGAGAATTGGGTATAATGGGTGGGGAATGGGGGTAGAATGGGTGGGGATGGCGTAGAATGGGTGGGGAATGGGGGTAGAATGGGTGGGGAATGATATGTGCTGTGTTACTACCTTTATATAGTAGATTTATTCTTCAGAACAGATGAAGGTATCATTTATCCTTGTAGGGATAGGGAGTACCATGATCTCCTGTGTTTTAGGTTTCAGGTAGGAGAAATGGTTAGTGAAGGTACTGTATTATCAGGGGACAGTTAGGCAGATTACAGGAAAATAAGGGCATGCAATATCAAGAATAACTCAGACATCCAGTTAATGTGATAAAAAGCAGATACGTCGCTCATACTGTACTGTATGTGGGAACAACAACAATAACAAACATATTGTCCTTACCTCCTAATGAAAGTCTGTAGATTGAATGGATAGATTAGTAGACAAAAGCAGATATATAGGGGGCGTGGCCTGGCAGCCAAGTAGAGCGGAGACGTTTTGCTGCAGCTCCTCTGAAGCCCCACTAAATGAGCAAAAATTTGCAGCTTCAGTGGACTCAGGGGGCTTTATCTATTACCCCCAGCCTCCGGATACCTTGCTGAGCCCCGTTGTGTGTCTCGAGAATGAGCACCGGCTCTGGTGTCATTGCGGCCTACCGCACTTCCAGAGGCCTGGGACTCGATTTTGGAGCCCCATGGATCGAGTCACCGCGTTGCCACTGGGCATTTCCACGGCCTCCCTGACACTCCGCTGGGCTCTGCTGGAGGCATGGGGACAGGCGGTGGGATAATTTAGACCCCCAAGACCCTCTGAAAACACCCGTGACCAGAGTCACGAATCGCAGGGGGCCGCCATTTTGGAAGCGGACCCTGGGACATACCTGCACCCAGGACCAAGCTGGACTTGAGGGTGAGTGCCCTGGCTGCTACCAACAAACCACCTTGTCCCCTTCTGGCTGGGTAGACCCTATGGTACTGCGCTGAGGAGTGTGGACTCACCAATCCTACTGAGCCTCTTCTCTACAGCAGCTCCCATCCATTGTGTGCTGGTCACACTGGATAGAAACTTTACTCTTGTAACCTGGGGAAAAATCATCACCTTCGGTCAAAGATTTCCATAATCCTAAGGGTTCTGTCTGTAACCTGGTAAAAATCTTCAGCTATAGTGAGTACTTATCTCTGACAAAACCCCATAAAGAACTTTCTTATGCTGCTTTTTCCTGCTAAAATTTTCCTCTAGGGTGGACTCTGGGACTTGTAGTGCCACAGCCTGGTTACTTTTCTCTGAGGACACTGTAGTTACAAGCTTCATCTGTATTATTGTCTTCTCGGGTATAATCTACCATAGGGTGTCACCCTACTCCCGGTCACATTATACTGTTGTCTATCATAAATCAGAAGAGTGAGTGCAGTCATTATATGCTAAAAATGTAATTATATAAAAAGAGATACTGCTGAAATCTGGTTGGTGGTCCTATTCGAGTGACTGCTGGCTCATGGAGTTTATATTAAAGTTCAGCTGCTTTACTAGTGTGAGAAGTATGGTGAGACAGTGGATGTTTATCACTAACCTTTCCGTGAGAGTCCTGGTGAGAGGCGGTGGGCTTCCATCTGTTCTACGCACTCCCAGAACACCAGACTCAGGGCACCAGACATCTACACCGATTGACTGTACTCAATTACGTCATAGTCTTTACTGCTAATAATCTGACAGTGCTATGGATCGACATGTGGTCAAAACACCTAGGGGTCTTAGAGGACATCAGACGGGAAAGGGCAGGGGAAAGGAGGCTCCTTCGGCCGCCTGCCCATCCTCCCTGACTTCCCAGATGACTAGTCCGAGAAATAGCCCTAGGGACCAAGAGTCGGATGCTGGGACCAATGCTATTGCTGGCTCCTTTACAACACATGAGATTACCAACATATTAACTTCATTACTGGATCAAAAATTAGCCCCATTGAAAGACTCTTTAGACTCATCCTTGATACAATTGATGCAACATTATCACCGTATCTCAGAGGCGGACAGAGAATTTCAGACTTGGAGGACGAGCTTGTTATACTTAAAGCCGATTTATCAACCCAAGAAAAGGTAACAGTTTCCATGCAGGATAAGTTGGAAAACCTTGAAAATAGAAATAGAAGGAATAACGTGCTCATAATTGGTCTCCCTGAGTCTATCAAAAATGATGAGTTGATGGCACTTGTTTCTGAATGGTTGCCTCTTGAATTAAAGAGTGTTCCAGACACGGGAGTGCTGATTTTGGGGCAGGTCCACCGTATTGGTCCAGACAGACAAAGTACCAGAAACAGACCACGGCCTGTCATTACAAGAGTGTTGAATTACGCTGACAAAGCTTGACTAATGCAAGCATACAGAAAACAAACAGATCTAAGATATCAGGGAGCTAAACTGCTCTTGTTCCAGGACTTCTCTTATGTGGTTGCAACAAAAAGAAAGGAATTCGCTCCCTTCTGCAAATGTTTAGTTGAAAGTGGACAACGTTTTGCTTTATTATATCCAGCCAAGCTGAGAATCTCATATGAAGGAAAACCTACTTCTTTGATACACCACAAGCTGAAAACAACTTTGTGGACTCTCTTCCATCTATCGCTTCACCGCAGAGTTATGGTTGATGGTACGCAGATGCTTCATTATATTTCAAATTTTCCCCATGAGTGATTTCCATTCAGGTTCTATATGCTAAATGATTTTTCTATTTGTTTGTCGATAATTGAATGTGATTATTTTGTTACTATGGTACAGTTTTTATGATCTGTTATACCCAAGTGGTATTACCATTATTGTTATGGTGTTTTGAGAGGTCACAATATGGACCATTAGAATATCATTTGCTAGTTGCTTTTCTAGTTTACCAACAGTTTATATATCAGACAAAATTTGTGGGCAGTATAATTTTAATGTGTCTGAATTGGTCTCATGACACCTATACAGATATTATAATTCCTTTTTCTAAACAGATTTTATTTCTTTGTTATAAAAGGCGATTATTCCAAATGCAACATTGGGTTCTTAAAAATTCACAAATATGTTATTTGTTATTTATATGGATATATACGGAGATATATTTTTTCTTTATTTTATTTTTTATGACATGGTGCTCTAAGGTATATATTTTCTTACCTCGATGCCTGCTTGCTGGGACAGGTGGGGGTTGTGTTATTATTAAAATTATTTATTGTTCAAAACCTAGGGTAGGAATAGGTTGATATGGTTATACAATCTTCTAACTCCACAAGGGTAAAGTCAGTACTTAAATTCATTTTGTGGAATGTGGAAGGATTAAATACACCTATCAAGAGATGTAAGGTCCTTAAACATTTAAAAAGCATGAAACCAGATGAGGCATTTTTGCAAGAATCTCATGGGAATTCTAAAGATCCCAATATGCTGAGAGACACATGGATAGGTGATTACAGAGCCGCCTACTTCACGTCTAAACGTAGAGGAGTTTTGATTCTTTTTCATAAAAATATCCCATATAATATTAAAGACACATTGATAGACCCTGAGGGTAGATTTATAAAATATCACTACATGACTCGATTTACACTTTGGCCACTGTTTATGCTCCTACTGGCCCAAATAGGGTATTTTTCACAAATCTATATTTTTAGATTGAATGGCTGGATGGAAGGGGAGGTGATTTCAATTGCATAATATCTCAGGGTTTAGATAGGTCTAATATACCAGGTAGAAAAAGAGAGGCTTTGGTGTCCCCTATACAGTTGTTAATAGATTCATTACTACTGTGTGACCCATGGAGATGTCAGAATCCTGTATCTCGTGAATATACCTTTTATTCACATCCACATCACACCTTTTCACTAATTGATTTTTGGCTATTATCCTGCTCTTTGTATCAAAAGATAGAGTCCTCTGGGATAACACCCATAGCAGTTTCAGATCATGCTCCAATATGGTTCACTCTCTCATTACAATCCCCTATTTTTACTTCATATAATTGGAGATTTCCTACATATTTAAGTAAATCAACTTATTTCCGTACCCATTTAGAGGGAGCGTTTTGTAATTATGCAGATAATAATATTGAACATCTGGATGATGTTAACCTATTTTGGGCTGCCTCAAAACTGGTGATTCGAGGACAAATTATGGAATATGTGGCCGGAAACATAAGCTGCTAGCTTCTAACTTGGATGCATCCACTAAACACTTAACTAAAACATATGGCTCACTCATTTTGAGTGAGACACCTGAAAATAGACAGAGATATGTGGAAGCTAAAAATTAATATGACCTTTTGTGTGAAGAACAGGCCCAACATTCACATTATATTCAGCGTAACAAATTCTTTTGAGGATGCAATAAATCAGGAAGATTACTGGCTATTCTAGTCAAAACTCACAATACATCTTCACATATTCTTCAATTACAGAATAATTTGGGTACTTATGTTAATGGTTCATCTGATATTTCAGAACAGTTTCAACAATATTATAAACAATTATATATGCCCCCCCCCCCTGAATCTCCTGCGTTAGCTATGAGGTTTTTGAAGGAGGCAGGCTTACCAATATTAACAGAAGAGGAAAGAGAATCTTTAGTAGAACAGGTAACGGAGTTGGAATTGTTACCATTAATTAAAACCTTATCTAAAGGCAAGACTCCAGGACCTGACGGTTTTGGTGCAGAATATTATCAGATTCTTTCCACTCAATTAATGCCGCATCTGCTGTCCTTGTTTAATGCTATTATTGGAGGGAAGGCCCCACCAACTGGTTTTAATGTGGCCAGAATTATAGTATTGCCAAAACCTGGAAAGGACCCCACATTGGTTCAGTCTTAAAGACCCATCTCGCTACTGAACCAGGATCTAAATCTGTTCACTAAATTATTAGCTCAGCAACTTCAAAACATTCTTCCTAGAATACTCCATCCAGCACAAACTGGACTTGTTAAGGGTCGTACATCCGTACATAATGTACGCCTGTTGATAGCAGCTTTGATACGGTCTAAACAAATAAATAATAGAGAGGCTGTAATAGTTTGTTGTGATGCTGATAAGGCGTTCAATCGTGTTTCCTGGTCACATATCACGTATCTTACACCTTCAGCAATTTGGCGCTAGATTTATTAATATTTTTTGGTTACTTTATACACGCCCCACTGCCTTCCCGACAATTAATGGATTGAATTCTTCTCCTTTTTATCTTTCAAGAGGCACACGCCAGGGATGCCCTTTATCCCCATTGCATTTTGATCTTGCTCTAGATCCTCTAGTACGCACAGTTATTAAAAATGATCTATGGAAAGGAATTTTAGTGGGGAATTGTACGATCAAGGTGTCAGCTTTTGCAGATTACCTTCTTTTATATTTTAGTGAACCAAAGAGGGCTTTTCCCTCATTAATAAAAATATTAGAGGATTTTTGGGATATCTCAGGTTTTCTGGAGAATTTTAATAAGACTGAAGCTTTAGCACTATATGCTGATGCCAGACTGGGATGGGGAGACCAAGTTCCCTTTCCCTGGGCTCAAGGTCATTTAACATATCTAGGCTTAAGATTTCTGAATAAGTTGGAAAATTTATACTCAGCTAATATCATGTTTTCTATTCAACAGATGCTACAAGATCTTGAAAAATGGAAACATCTGCCTTTATCTTTTTTGGGCAGATGCCAGTTATATAAAATGATCTCCTTCCCTAGATTGTTTTATCCACTCCAGATGCTTCCGTTTCTTCTAACAAAAAATGATGTTAAAATAATTAACGGAGCTTTATCTAAATTTATTTGGGCTGGCAAACACCCAAGAATTTCATTATTAAAGTTACAACAACCACTATCACTAGGAGGGGTGAATCTGCCATGTGCACAGGATTATGCTATAGCAGCCAATTATAGATATGTTCTGGACTGCATAGGGAATAACAGTTATTTTGCGTATAGGGAATTATATCAAGCCTTTAACCCTGAGTATAATTTTGTCAGCTTATTGCATACATCGCCTTTACACATTGTTCCAGTTATTAAACTTAACCCTCTTTTGAATACTCCTTGTTCTGTTTGGCTACTATTGAGGAAATGACTTAATCTTTCACACACGGGGTCTTTGTTTAAGCCAATTTTTTCTGATATTACTTTACAAGATGATATATCTACAAAAATTTTTAGGGACTGGAATCTCCAGGGACTTAGTATGATTTACCAATTTTTAGATGAAGACTGCTCTACAGTATTGTCTTTGTCTACACTTAAAGTGCGTTATCCCAATATTAATTTTCCAGTGTTTGCATATTTTCAAGTAAGAAGTTATATTTTGAATACATTGTTGCATCTTGATCAATTGGATAAAGTTAATGTTTTGGATGCTGTGGTGAGGAGTGGGAGGGGAAAACCATGGTCTACTTCAATGCTTTATGATTATGTACGGAGACGACTGGATCTTGCTAAAGTTGAAACAGGCTTGGCCAAATGGAAGGATATGTTTCCAGATTTAACACTTCAATATGTCATTACATCTTGTACTACACTGAACAAACAATTGGTATCTTCTTCATATGCTGAGATGCACTACAAAATATTACACAGAGCGTACTATACACCAAAACTTAGACAATTAACAGGAATATCAGATAGCTCTAATTGTTTTAAATGTTCAACACCCAATGCAGACATAGTGCATTGCTTGTGGTCCTGTGAGATTGTTCAGATATTTTGGAGAGAAGTACAGTCTTATATAAATAATATATTAAATATCCCCTTTGAGATATCGCCTGGGCACTATGGAACCATTATTCCACCTCGACTCAACAGAGAGTATCAAAGGGAAAACGTTTACTATTAGCTAGAGTTGCGGGAACAGCAAATAAACCTATCCTGTCACAGTGGATCGATTCTAAATCTATTCTCTTAACGCTTATGTTACCAAGATTAATGTATCTTTATCAGATGGACTGGGTGGAAAGCTCACTTGGTATTGAAAATAGTGCAAATTTTTTTTTTGAGATATGGCTTCCTTATTTCAGTAATTTATCTCCATCTATTAAAGAAAATATACGTAAAGTAGTAATTATGACCACGTGGTATAATACAGAGATACTTGAGAATGGTCATCCACCAATCTGAGGGTAAATCATATTGTTTAAAGCTCATTTTGTGGTGCAGGAGTGTTTTTGTACAGTACAGTCACTATATGGTTCATGCTTTGTTCTATGTATTATTTTTCTGAGATGCTGACTACTAAGTGGAGAATCTGTCTCTTATTGTATGACATACATTTTAGTTTTTTCTATATTACTATGTCATAGAATTGTTATAATTATAAGTTATATTGAGAAATGTATTCTCTGTTTAAATTGTGTAATAATAATAAAAATATTATTATTAAAAAAATGCAGATATGTAAATGAAGCAATATACTGTAAGTGAAATGTAGTTAATAGTTGTCTACTAAGTTGAGTTTGGATCAATACTTTAAGTGAGAATTAGAAATGTAAGCAAGATGTAACAAGGAGAGGACAATTCTGTATTAATTAGTAGTAATGCAGCAGTAATGATATAATAGTAGGGTGATTAAAAAGTGACTAAATAGTCTTTACCAACTATGGGCCGTATTCAATTAGCGGTGAAAACAGCTGTTTTTTTGCGATAGTTGAAATCGGACGATTTTTGCCCCCCAAAAAATGTCCGTTTTCGCCAATAATTGAATACGGCCCTATGATATAACAATACTGATAAATACTAAACTGCTAAAAATGGGCCTGACCTGCACGCTTTGCCGATGTTCATGGAGTTAAGCAATTTTTTTGCTACTGCTCATGCACAAAATGCAGAGGAAAGTTTCACTGAGCACAAGCAAGCTGTTTTCGTACACGGAATTTTCAATGTCTTTGTGATCACAACGTCCTGAGCAGACCACTGCGATCCATGGGCGTTGCTAAGTGGAGTCGGAGAGGTGGCTGAAAGTGTTCTCAAAAGAAGGCCAGTCCACAAGTGTGTTATGGGAGTTCCAAGGGTTTGTCTGCACTTGTGGCTGCACTCCCAATCGCAGAACCATTGTCCTAGAGGCTATATTTAGAGAGAAAGTTGACCCAGAATTTGGTCAGCTCAGGACTTACTCGAAGAAAGGATTTGCATCCTATGTTGCATCGATGGTGGTGTATTCTCAATCCCCGGAGGGTCTGCACACATCACTGATAAGGAAGGTGTTTGTAGCAATATTTGCACAGTCCATCACACACTATTTCAGGCTGGGAGTCTGTTGGCAGCCATTAGCATATTGTTGCAAATAAATTGCAAGAGAGACCACAGCTGTGAATGCAATAGTGTACAAGGCGGAATCATGCCCAGTATACAGCATCATTACATTGTATGAGAATAGGTTTGCAGCTTCCCCTCAAAGAGGTGGTGACCGAGAACTGGCTTTGAAACACTGTGAATCTACAGTAGGTGAAATTTTGATCTGTGTATTGTGTCCCCCAGGAGCCTTAATTAACCAATCTCTTACATTATTTTTCTCCAGTAGTGATGTGTAGTTCTACATCCAATTAATCTCCATCTGTACATGAAAAATGTTATTCTGCTTTGTATCTATACTTGAGATACAAACATTCACAGACAAATTATTCTGAGTTATTTATTATTTTTATCTTATATATTTTTTTTTAATTATCTGTCCGTTTCTATTTTTTTGGCTTTTTTAATCTACATATAAGTTTAATACATGGTGTTGTTGCCCAGGCTCTTGTGCTACATGATAAAAAAAAAAGTCAGTGGTTCATTTCATTAATGGCGGGATTACTGTAAACCTGCCGAATATGACTGATGCTGATTCCCTTGGTGTAATTGGTTGTTACATCTTCCAGTAAACCGATGCAGTTTTGATCTTTTTGTGATACAGTGTGGTGGGAACACTGGAATGCCGAGTTAATTCATAATATGTGGCTGTTCAGTAGCACACACAGGGGGGTTTCTAAGTATCCAGAAACCCCCCCTGACAGCTTCGAGAGAAGACACCATGTTATTAAGCCTCACCCCCACATATCAAAATGCTGCGACACGCGGGTTAATAAGGAGGAGGCGGAGCCAATATGACAATTCTATTAGAATAACAACATTTGGCTCTGTCCCCTTTTGAATGACCCACAAAATGTGGCATTTTGCTGCTAGGGGGAGGAGCCTAATGACTTGGTGCCAGCCTGCCAGGTCCCATCCCCGCAGCTGCTGCAAGGTAAGTGTAATGTATGTGTGAGATATGTATTTGTGTGTAAGGTATTTGTGACATATGTATGTGTGTACATATATGTATATGTGTGTGTGTGTATATATGAATGTATGTGTATGTATATATATATATATATAGTCAACGTTATAAATGTATATCACCATGCGCAGAGTGTTAGTCCCAGTTTGTGGAATTGGCAAAGTCCTTTTTATGCATTCATTGTTTGCAGAATTTTTCTCCAAGTCTCCTCCTCAGGAGTCAAGTATAGGAATTTCTGGTCAAAGAAGGAGAACAGTGTGCACCACAGTAAGTAAGGTAAAGGATTTATTAAATATAGCACACATAAAAAAATTACACTTAAGTTTCCAGCAAGCAGCATACATGTTTTACAGCAACACGTCACGGGATTCACAGAAGCGACAGAGCAGCACCAACAGCCTGAATATAAACAGCACTTGTAACCATAGACCGGTGTTAGCGGTGCTCGCATCCCGGCTCTGACTCCCTAGCCCAGACTTCACCAAGGTAACGGCGGTGTCACGGCGTCGTGACGTCACCAAGCCATGCCCCAAACACGTTTCGTCATGGAGACTACGTCAGTGGGTGTGGCTAACCTGTGCCTTAAGTCCATTTTATAGTGCTGGCACTTAGCATATCGCTATTTGCATAATAAGATAATTGCTTATACATTCGAGAATTAGTACTTAATAACTTCCTATATTGACACAATCTAACACATTCATTTTTAATCATATATTTTACTTGCTTTGTCAACAGTAGTGCAGCATGGTAATCCTATTTAGTTAGTGGTCAACGGGACACCATTTTCTTGTAGTCCCATATGTAATTCCTTTCATTATTACTTAGTACTTATAGTAATACGTCTCTTATACTGGGAGATGCCATTTTGTCATAGATCATAGTTCTTTGTTCTTTACTTTTTTAGAAAGACCACACTATATAGGAAAACAGCGATTTGCACATTATCTTCATCATGTTCTATTTAATCAATTGTTCTACATTTAATTAATAAACCTACGAAGTATATTAAAGAATACAGTACATCCAGATGAAATACCCATAAAAAAACCATAGAAAACAAATAGAATATCAGATAATAAAAAACAGGGAGATTACCCAAATATTAACATATATATGGAATATTTTTCTTTCTATCTATGTAAACCATATCATATCAATTAAAAATATATAAAGTGCAAGTCTGAAGAAAGAATATTGTGCAAAATTTCATCAATACATGTCGTTAAAAATATATTTATATATCATTCTTAATAAATTATTTTAAAAAAATTATTTTTAAAAATTAATACATTAATTAATACTAATAAATATAAATATAAAAAAACCTCTCAATTCCATAATTATAACACCATACGCTTGATTTTTTTTTTACTGAAGTATAAACGGAACAATATCACATCCCTCATTTAAACCACGAGGGCTCATAGTATTCAGAGTGTGTATCCAGTATGTCTCCCTTCTTGCTAACTTTTTACCTAAATCTCCCCCCCTCTCATCTAATGTTACATGTTCAATCCCTTTAAAGGAGAACCCATTTAACAGCGACCCCTGGCATTTCAAAAAGTGTCTGGGAACACTATGATTAAGAATCTTATTTTTTATATTTCATGTGTGTTCCAGAATTCTTAATTTTAATTGCCTTTTTGTTTTTCCTATATATTTTTTCCCACACCTACACTCTATCATATAGATGATTGAGGTAGTGAGACAATCAATTCGACTGTTGAGTTTCAATTTTTTCATATTATCAGCATTGTAGAATTCTTTTTTATTCTTACTACAATGCTGACACATTTTACAGCGTGTACATGGAAAGAAGCCTTTATTATTATTAAGAAAACTATTAGGGTCCTGTTCCTTAATTGTTGGTAGTTTACTAGGTGCCAATCTATTTTTAAGAGTAGGCACCCTTCTAAAGATGACATCTGGTTTATCAGGTATTACTGTTTGAAGAACGGGGTCTAGTTTGAGTATATCCCAATGTTTTTCTAAAATTTCCTTAATCTCCTTTTCTTCTATATTATAATTGGTGATAAAGGGTACAAAGGTAAATTGTTTATTGTCCTTATCTTTATATTCTAAAAGATCTTTTCTTTCAATGTTTCTCACTCTTATTATGCTGTTATCAATTAGTTGTTTAGGATATTTTTTCTCTTCAAATCTTTTTTTATATATTATTGCTTGTTCTTCAAATTTCTCTGGATGTAGCCAATTTCTTCTTATCCTCACTAGCTGCGAGAATGGGATGTTTCTCTTCCAAGATTTTAAGTGACAGCTATCAAAATCTAGATAGCTGTTACTATCCACTTGTTTGATATGCATATATGAATACATGTTTTGCCCTTCAATCCAATCACTTGCATCCAAAACTAAGTCTAGAAATTCTATTTTATTTTTATGAAAGTGGTGAGTAAACCTCAAATTTAGATTGTTATTATTAATACAATTTAAGAATTTGCTAAATTCTTCTTCTGTACCCCTCCATATAATAACTATGTCATCTATATACCTTTTAAATAGGGCTATTTTCTCAATAAATAAATTATTAGTATATATATGGTTCTGCTCCCATATGCCAAGATAAATATTTGCGAAACTTGGTGCAAAGGGAGTTCCCATTAAAGTTCCGCAATGTTGTATGAAGAACCTATCTTCAAATCTAAAATAATTATTTTTTAAAATATAATTTATACAATCCAAAATAAATTGTCTCTTATAACCATCTATATTTTCATCATCCTTCAACAAGGATTCTATTGCACAAATGCCCTTATCATGAGGTATACTCATATATAATGATTCAACGTCTATAGTACACCAGCTAAAACTCTCATCCCAATTATATTCATCTAAAATTTTTAAAATATGTGTAGTATCCTGTATATAAGATGGTAACTTTGATACATATACCTTTAGATAAATATGTATAAATTCTGATAACATAGATGTTACAGAACCAATCCCAGACACTATCGGATGCCTGGGAGGATTTTCTAATCTTTTTTGGATTTTGGGGATAAAATAAAATGTAGGGATTCTGGGGTTATTAATCTTTATATAATCATATTCATTTTTATTTATTGAGCCAAGGTTTAGTCCTCTATCTAATAATTCTCCAATCTCAGATACCATTTTTGTGGTGGGATCACCATCTAAAATGGAGTAAGCATTCTTATCTTCAACCAACCTATACGCTTCCTGAACATATGCCTTTCTGTCCATTAGGACTATACCCCCCCCTTATCCGCACTTTTGATTATCAATTCTTTATCTGCTTCTAGGCTCAATAAACCGTCTCTTTCAATTTTAGAGAGATTATCTTTCTTTATATCTTTCCTTATATTTTTTTCAGTACCTAATTTATCCAGATCTTTTTTAATGAGTTCTGAAAATGTTTCTACATAGTTGCCCCTAGATTCTATGGGGTAATATACAGATTTTTGTTTCAAGTTGGTAAATCCCTCTGTTTCATAATTTTTCAAGATAGCTGATGATTTATAATCTTGTTTTAAAAAATGTCTTTTCAAAGTAATATTACAAATAAATGTATTAGCATCAATAAATAGATTAAAACTTGATGGTTTACAAGAAAGTGCACATGATATCCCTTTCTTAAGGACATTTAACTCATTTTCCTTTAATTTATGTTTTGATGAATTAAATATACCAAATTGTCCCTTTATCTGATCATTCTTCTGATTTTTTTCTCTTTTTCCTCCTCTCGTCCCTCTCTTTTTTCTATATTCTTTCTTTTTAACCCCATAGGAGATTGTTGATTGCTTAAAATTCTTTGTTTGCAATGTGGTTTTTGTTCATTGGCTAAAACAGTATCCGTGTCATTGGGCATTTTTGAGGGGTCTAATACTTCATATCTATTTCTTAACTAAATTTCATTACTTGACATATTCAGTTTATTAATGAAAGTTCTCTTATATTCTACCTTTTTCCAAGAGAAGGTATTATTTTCATTCCATGAGAAGGCATTACTTTCCTTCCATGTCCTTCTATCAAAAGTATTCTTTATCTCAAACCAATTTCTAACTTTATTATTCTGATAGTCCATCAGATCCCTCTTAAACTTCCTCACCTTTGTTTCTATTATTTCATTTTCTAACTTTATAATTTTGGCCTCAAAATTACTTTGTATTTCTTTAAACTCTTCCAACCCTTTAATCAGTTCTATTTTTCCATTCATTAGCACTAATTCTTTGTCAACCTATGCAAGTTCCTTTCTTTACTTTATAATCAACCTCATTAATTCAAATGAGCAATCATCCAAGATGATATTCCACTCATTTGTAAATGTAAGGTTATCTTTACCAAATGTCGGCGACTTATTAAGACGCAACCCTCTTGTTATCCGTTAACCTCTAAATAATTCTCTAATGATGTCAGTTCCCAACAAATTTTCATTTCTTTGGTATATAATTTCTCTCATTTTAAACCAATTGTGTCTAAATCTGTGTCATCAGAATCATTCAGATTCTTTTTTTCAGTATTAATAAATTCATTAAAACGTTTATTACATTCCTCACCTCTAATCACCCTCCAATTAGGGTTAGACAGGTGGAACATATTAAAAATAGGAAGGTAGTACTTTCAAACACGGAGGAACAATCAATATACTCTCCGCACTTCAAAATATCTCTTAAAACTCAAATCAATATATATCACATATATCAATAATAATATAAAATAAAAAATATAAAATAATAGTGACCAACCAGTAATGCAGCAAGATATACAGGTAAAAAATAAACAGTCAACGTTATAAATGTATATCACAATGCGCAGAATGTTAGTCCCAGTTTGTGGAATTGGCAAAGTCCTTTTTATGCATTCACTGTTTGAAGCATTTTTTTCCAAGTCTCCTCCTCAGGAGTCAAGTATAGGGATTTCTGGTCAAAG